>CM060180.1:87167171-87767171 GCA_030549775.1 Tamarix chinensis
GTGGTTGGGTGCAAGGATGGAGTAGAGGTATAGGTGGTGGTTGGGGTCGATGATCGACGACTCAAGGCTACGGAGACAGTTACTGGAAGGCTGGAAAAATGGGTGCAAGGGTGGTAGAAGAGATGAAGGAGGGAGAAAGAAGAGGGGAAGGGAGGAGTTGCAGGGCTGGGTTTTAGAGTTTCAGCCAAGGGAGGTAAGGTAGTGGTTGTAGAGGCGGTGGAAGAGGAAGGAGGTCTAAAAATGGTGGTGGTGCAGGGTAGAGGTTGAGAAGGATAGAAGAGAAAAGAAAGGGAGGGAAGGAGGATATAGGGGCGAGTGGGGGTGATGGGGTGGTGCAAGGAGGTTGATGGAGTGTCAAGGAGGTGGTTACAGTGGTTGGCTAGGTAGCAAAGGCTATGATTGAGGGTGGAAGGGCAAAAATAGGGGAGGAGGAGATAAGGAAAGAAAGGAAAGGGAGAGGGCTCTATAAGGAGGTGAGGGAGCTCGAGGTAGGAGAAAAATGAGCAGGAGAGAAGAAGGATAAGAAGAGGGAGAGAAGAGGAGGCAGGCACCAGTTAGGTGGTGGCAGGGGAGGTTTTAGGTGGATGGGTAGTGTGGTGGGTCACAGTAAAAAGGAAGGAAGAAAGAGGAAGGAAGGGACATGTGGTATAGGGATGTATATGGCCCAAAAGTGGAAGGAAAGGGATGGGGGAGAGAGAATGGAAGAGGGAGCAGGGTTGTAGGGGTGGCGGTTGTAGGTCGTGCAAGAGGTATGGTGTGTGGTGGTCAAAGGAGAAGGAAGGAGGAAGAAGAAGGAGAAGGAAGGAGGAAGAAGAAGAAGAAGAAGAAGAAGAAGAAGAAGAAGAAGAAGAAGAAGAAGAAGAAGAAGAAGAAGAAGAAGAAGAAGAAGAAGAAGAAGAAGAAGAAGAAGAAGAAGAAGAACAAGAAGAAGAAGAAGAAGAAGAAGAAGAAAAGGAAAGGAGAGGCAGGATGGTTGGGTAGGGAAGAAAGAAAGGGAAGCTGGTAGGCCCACGTGTGCTAGAGAGAGGGGAGAAAAAAAACAAGTTGGGTTGGCCCAACCAGGGGGGGAGGAAAAGAAAAAGAAGGGGGAGGTTGGCTGAGGTATTGGTGCGGAAGAAGGGAGAGGAGATGGGCCAGTGACCCAGTACGAGGGGAAAGAAGGGAAGTAGGTTGGGTGGTCTGAAGAAGAAGAAGAAAAGAAGAAAAGGAAAAAGAAGGGAAAAAGAATAAAAAGGATAAAGAAAAAAGGAAAAAGAGGAAAAAGGAAAAAGGAAAAGGGAAAAAACAAAATAAAATAATGTTTAGAATAATGGCATTTAATATTTTTGATAGATAAATTAATTTAATAATTTAATTTATTATAGTTTAATATATTGGTTTAAAAAGGGTATTTAGAGTAAAATATTGGTTTATAATTTTTTTTAAATAAAACGAGTACGATAAAATAGGAAAATATTTATTTTAACTTATTAAATACTCATATCGATTTTTATATACTCAAAAAATCACAAAATAATTAATTTAAATAAATTTCAAATTAAAATTATTTCCAAATGAGGGTTATTTGTTAAATTCTACGTTTTAAAAATTTTATGGTATTATATTTCCAATTTCTCAAAATGTTTAGTTTCCCTTATTTTATTAAATAGTTTCCTAAGATGCACAAGATAATCATGTTCATTATTACTATATGCAAGTATGCCATCTAATAAATAATAAAAAGGTTACTTAGGAAAGGAAAAATAATTTCACTCATTAGTCTCATGAAAGAACTAGGTGCATTACACAATCTGAAATGCATAACAATCCATTCATAATGATCATATTTAGTTTTAAAGGAAGTTATCCATTCATCTCCTTCCTTAATTATTATTTGATGGTAACCACTTATTAGGTTAATATTGGATAACACATGTGCACCACAAAGTTCATCTAACATGTAATCAAGTCTAGGCATAGGAAATCAATACTTGATAGTTATAATATTTACAACTCTAAAATATATGTACATATGCCAAGTACCATATTTCTTGGGAACAAGCAAGGCAGGTACACAACAAAGACTCATAATTTCTCTCACTTAACCTTTATTTACTAGTTCTTATATTTTTTTTATATAATTCCTTAGCTTCATCTAGATTACATCTATAAGTAGATCTATTAGGTAGAGGCATTCTAGGAATTATATCTATAATATGTTACCTCTGATAGGTGGTATTTTAGGAGGTAATTCATCAAGAAACATATCATTATATTCATTAAGTAATCTAGTAAGGTTCGAGTTATTAGAATTATTCTCCCTAATTTGAGATTATTTTGTTACTAAGGTATAACAAATATCCTCCTCCTCAATGCAATTAATCATATATTTTTCATATAAGAATAAGCTATTTTTTGCCTTGGTAAGTTGTATATGATCAAATTAGGATGGTTTTAATTCATACTTATTTTAATCTTTGAGAAAAATATACTCATTAGTCACAGTATCATGGGTTAATTTTTTGTCATATTACCATGGTCTTCCTAATAATACACCACAAGCATATATAGGTAATAAATCACATAATACTTCATCATGATAGTTATTCATATGAAAAGAATTATGGTTTTCTTAGTTACCTTAACACCTTTTTCCTTATTAAGCCATTGTAATGAATATGGTTTGGGATGATTAGTGGTTACTAACCCTAGTTGTTTGACCATAATTTTACTAGCAACATTAGTACATGAACCATTATATCTAATAGCCCTATAAACATTATCACCTATTCTACACTTAGTTTTAAAAAATTTATCTCTTTACGTAGAATGATTAATAAGTTGTATTTGTATCACCCTTTGAAGTCCAAATCATGGATTACCATATTGTTCATATATACTCAAGGTATCATCATTAGATCAATTTATAATTCTTCATTATCAACACATGGTTCCATGTTCTTTGTTTTATTTAAGGTCAAAACTATTTTATTAGGACACTCCATAGAAAAATAACCATATCCATTACATTTAAAACATTGTTTATTAGATATTTCACTCACCTTATTCTTACCCTTTTTATCTCAATTAGGGTTGATCCTTTTTATCGTTAGTCAAATATGCATGTGTCCCAAATTTTGATATAGATGGATTTGAATAGGTTTTGGTTTATGTTGAAGTTGAAGCACTTGTTTTAGTAGAGGATTTGGTGTACTTAGTTTGTCTTTAACATTTTAAAGCTGTTTTAGTTAAGTCATCAAGAGAGTCATATGCAAACATTTTAACTTTTTTCCTAATCAAGTTATTAAGGCCACCTATGTATTAGGACATTTTTCATGTCTTCTATCACCCATATCACATAATAAAGCCAATATTTTAAATTATCTAGTGTATTATTCTACACTAGAAAGCCTTTACCTAAGATTATTTGATTTGATATATATTTCTTTTTCATACTCTTTAGAGAAAGTTTTCTTCCTTAGCTATTTTTTTTTAAAAATTCTACTATGAATTGATTTTATTTTTTCTTACCTTTTGTGATTCCTCCTAAGATTATCATACGAAACCTTAACAAAGATTTTAAACTTAAGAGTCACTAACTTACATATACATTCATCATCATACTCTCTAAACTCAAATATGGCCTCGATTTCATGCAACCATTCAAAAAATAATTCCACATCCAATTTACCATAAAAGTTAGGGCTTATACTTTTGTCTTCATAAGGGTTATACCTTGGTTGAAAATTTACATTGCCTTATAGTTTTTGGTTAAAATCATTGGAGCCATTATCATTTACCCTTTCTGTATAGTTTATTTTGTTGTTGAGTTGTCCACTAATTCCTTACATAGACTACCTCATAATTCCTTCTACTCAATCTTTGATGTCCTCTATTTTGTTGTGCATGTGTAGGAGTGTATCTTGGTTGACTAATCTTGTCCCTAGCCTTTGAAGTTGGATTTAAATGGAAAGAATATGTTATATTTATGCTTTAGTAGCACTAATGCTCACCACCACTAGTTGAAGTGTGTCAAACATGTCCTTCATGGATACTTATTCTCCTATAGTTATTATTCTTGCTAGAAGTAGCTTGGGTATTTTGTTCTTGTTGTTAGAGGCCTATTCTTGATTGTTTCTAGGTGGAGTTTCAAGAATCATAGAAGGTTCTTAGGCATGGGAGTAAAGTTTTAAAGGAAAGGAAATGGTCAAGTGTGTTACCACATATTCTTGAGTAAGTGGTTTCTTGATGGGAGGTGACAGTAGTATATTTGAAATAAAGAAGTAGACTCCGAGAACCTGAGAATGATTTATAAATAATCTTCCTAGTGAATGAATGTGTGTCAAGATAGGAATAAAGTTTCAATCATAAAGGTAATGATTGAATAATGCTGGAAGGATGTTAAGTCTTATTGCTTGAGTCAAGGTAATGAAGAAAGCTTGGAATGGAGTTCGAGCATGGTTAAAATTTTTAAACTAAAGTTGGAAAACCTAAAGATATGAAGTTCTTTAATCCTAAGGGGTTGAAGATTCAAGGAGAAGTTTGAAGATAGCCCAAGTATGTTAAGGACTCTTCACGTTGTATATGTTTCATGGATGAATAAAAGAAGGGGAATATCAAATGGAGGTTAGAGATTCAATGGTTTGAAAATCCAACCTGGATTTGATACCAAAAATGATGTGAATTATCCAAGAAGAAAGAAGATTTAAATGACGAGAAGAGGTAAGTTGGTTTTGTAGATGATCATTAGGAAGAAGTGTGTGAATCTTCAAGAAAGATTCAAGGAAGAATTAAACAAGAAAGTTAACTTTGAAAGCCTCTCCAATAAGAAATTCAAAGGACCCTATCTAAGAGAATACAAAGTAGTCTTATCTAGTAACAATCACTCACAAAAGGAAGATAACCAATTAATTTAATTGTATTAGGATTCAATAATTCTTAATATGTGTTTTAATACTCATCAACCATGCCTTATATAGGCAAATAGAACTTTGTTACAACCATTGCTAATTGGTACTAAGTTAGATGAAGCCTTCTACTTGTGATAACTCATATTATAAATATGGCTAACTAGCACACTAACTAGTTGTAGCAACATAGTACTGACCTACTTAATATATGAATTAAAAGAAAATTATTACAAACAAACGTAGCTAATTATTAGATGGAAATAACTAAAAATAGTCCTAATTTACATAATAATCATAAATAAGTCTCCTTAAGTTATAAGTTTAAATTCTATGCATAATAGCTTCCTCTGACTTATAATAATTATAACACATGAAATCTTAAGTGTCTTGACATCTTGAATTAAATTCATCTCTCCTTGCAAACATGTTACATAAATGCAAGAATTACTCAAACTAAACTCGATAAGGTTAGTCACATTATTTATATTATGATCAAATATAAATAATATTATTAGCTCCATAACAAAGTATTCGAAATATTTATACTCTTGAGAACATATGGATGCACCACCATCACTCTTAGTCTATGGCTAATGACCCATAAATTGGTAACAAGCTATTGAAGCATGTGGTTGAGAATCTATCAATGTAGGTGCGTTTGTGTCATTTTATGAGTATTTAGTTGTATTATTTTAGAAAAAACTATGAAAAAAATGAGGTATCAATGTAAAAAGAAAAGGGGTGGATTGTGCAAGAACTAAGTTCTCATGTTGGGAAGGGTGGAGCATAAAGTGCATATATGTGGTGAAGCATGGCTTAAGTTATGCAAATAAGTGAAAAAAATTCAAGCATTTTAGTACTATAAGAGGTGATGCTTGGAAGTATAAAATTAATTAGGAAAATGTCAAGTTTTAGAATCATAAAGATTTTGAATTTTGGAGCTTGTGTGCTTTACTAGTGATAGAAATTGCACCGTAATCCTATAATTTATCCTACATTTGACCCTAGTGCCATTGCATCGAAATAAAATACTTCTTAATATAAGGAGTGGAGAATAGAGAAGAGTGAAAAGCCTATGTACGATCATTATCATCATTAGGATTTTTGTATGTAAACACAAACCCGAGGCATATGATAGTGGAGTGCTCCCTTATACCTAAATTAAAGATCGATTGGCTTAATTATTAATATTTTTTGTTGTTGAGGACTTAAAAATTAGATTGGGATGTGACTTGTTTTTTGTGATTTACCTTACTTAGAATGATTTTCAACATGTTTACTTTTCACTTTTTTAAGTCACCATGTAACGCATGCTTCTAGAATGTAAATGATCTATTACCTCTTATTGTCTATTAGAAGGGGTTGATAAATAGGTATTCACTTACATTTTGTGTTTGTGTTGCTTGAGGCAAGAAATAGTTTAATCATGGAGGTAGTTGATAGGTGCATATTTTAGGATATTTTTTTTATGTATCTTGACCAAACATTCTGTCTTTGTTATCATAATTTTACCATTTTCATTGAGTTTTCTTTATTAGCAAACTTTTGTAGGAAAAGAAAAAATTAAATTAATGTAAGAAAAGAATTGAGGAAAAAGTAACATAATATGTGGAGAGAAGCTTGGGGTTGTGTATACACCATTATGAAAGACCTTAAAAGAAGAGTCATGTGTAGAAAAATCAAAATAAGGCAATGAAGAAGCAAGAAAAATAGGCGCCTTATATTAATGGAAATATAGTTCATATTTCTTGGTTCTCCCCCACATGCTTTATAAATTCATCTCATATGCGTATATTTAGAGAAAAAATATGTGTGCTCTTTATTTACTAATACTAACCATATTTTTGGCAAGTTTTGGATCAATTTTATACAGGCTTTAACCAATATATATAACATATCTTAGGTTTGTGTAGGGGCATAGAGAGCATTGTCACCATCCTTTTGACATCATTTTCACTATTTTCAAGCCATTAGGGCATTTATATTAGATATTATTTGTTCATTAGTTTGAAACCTTGTAATAAAGAATTGAAGATCAGTCGGTGTTTACATTATTAAAATCTCCTAAGTTCTTTCTTTCCTTTATATTATTTAATTATTTTTCACTCTTTATTTCATATAATGTAATTCTCATTTTTATGCTTATTCAATCAATTTTTTTTTTAATTATTTTGATTAGTTGAATGTAATAGTTTTTTGTTTTGTTCTTCTATTTTATTTTAAATAATTATTTTTATGAATTTAGATCTTCTATTTTTGTTGTTCTATTAATATGATAGGCTAGATTAGTATAGGGTAGGAGGTTATGTAAAAGGAATGAGATAATTAATTGTGAGACTATTAAGCGTATCTTAATGATCATTAATGTAAGATAGGATTTGATTATCTAACTTGATCACTTAGGTAATTTGAGTGTTAATCATAACAGTATAGCTAATTATAATTATAAATGTATACATCTGTAAGTAGCGAAGAGATTAGTTAATTTCTAATAAAAGATATTAATTTAATTTAGTTTACTAATCTTAAAAAATGAATGAGTTAAGATGATGAAAATTATGGTTCTAGTTAGTTAGTCCCTAATTATAAATGCAACCATTAATTGAATCTAAAGATCTTATCCTAGGTTATTAATTGGTTAGATGATAAATTATATGTGAACCTTAGTTTATTTGCATACAGGGATTTTAGAAAGTAGATGTGTGTAAGCTTCTATAAGTTAACATAAAAAAAAATACTACATTTCCATATCATTCAATAATTTGTTGATATCCTTATGTTGAATGTATCCTTCGACCCTTACTATGTCATCATTGTTATTTGTTTATTATGTTATTTTTTTACTTGTTATTTTCTTATTTTTTATCATAATTTAACAACTAGGCAATTAATTTGATAATAGAAATTTATGGATTATGTTATATTTTCTATGGGATCAACCCTTAATCATTGCTTACTATTTTTTTTAGGTATTTAGGGTCTAATTTGGAGTATCTATGACAAGACACCACCCTTAACTAGACACCACGAGCCTAAAAAATTGAAGATGGCTACAAGGCATAGTTATACATTACCTGCAAGTGTGACACATGTGTCCCCACTAACAACTCTGAAAGCCTCCAGTTAAGTCCCAACTAAAATTGGTGGACCAAAATTATCTCATTTGTATCAAACTATAGAGAAAATTAGAATAAGTTAATTTACTCCTACACTATAGATTTTCATTATAATTGTGCAATGAACTTATGATACTTTGCCATCCTTAAATGACCATGGTAGAAATAAACCTAAAGCAAATCCATAAATGACTCCCCTAATTTGAAATGTCTCCCCTCACCTATTGCCACCTCCGCTAGCTATCAATATGGCCTCTTAAGTAAAACAATCCATTTTCTACACTCCAATCCTTAGCACAACCACTATAAAAAAAAAAGAATTTTCTCGAAACCCTTCACCTAGCACTCTAAGAAATCTAGGTCTTCTTAACCCTCAAAGATTCATTGGTGGTGATTACCAACTCTAAGAAGATAATCTTCTATTGGTGGCATTAAAAAAAGAAGGAGTTGTTGGTCACAGGTATAAAGCCTCCTCATGATAAATATATATATATCCATATAATCCCCAATTGTCTCCATAAATTGCTCCATGCAATGGTAGCTCGAAGTAACCATGTAGAATACTAAGTTAGTGCTAGGAAAGATTAAACTACTAAGCATAATGTAAGTACACATGGAGTATTATATTACACATAAGGCCAATAAGTAGTACACAGGAGTATAACATTACACATAAGGTTAAGACCCAATCTAAACCAACGCTAACACATAAACTTAACCACATTCTACAAATCAAACAATGCCAAAAAGAACTCATTTCTATAAAGCAACATCTAGATTTTAAAATCATATATACAATATGACCAATCCTAGTAGCCTTAGCTAGTGACTCATCAATGATGATATTAAAGGAAGGAGGAGTAGCAATGTCTTGAGCAACAAGGGTTAGAGCAAAGTCATAGGCCTTATAGATAAATGTAATATTTGGATGGGGGTCCATATGATCCTAATGATGCAGCACAAATTCAGGTTATATCTTTGAGTGTAGTGCAAGCTAGTCAGTCTCTATGATGCTCTATCATTGATCCATGGAGGTTAGAATTCTAACCACATAGAGAAGGAGCATAAAATACCCCAAAATCCTAATTTAGGAAATTATGATAAAGTAAGGATTTATTAGAAAATTTAATTAAATAAATTATTTTATTAAAATAAAAGGGAATTAATTAAAGCAAATCAAGGAGAAAATAATAAATAATTTAATTGGACAGAATTATAGTGTTTTGTTAATTAAAATGGAATTTAAGAAAAATCTTTCTAAAATCCTAAATTAGCGTAAAAGAGAATTTAATTATTATTGTATTAAAATATTATTATTTTTTAATATCCCAAAATACCAAAATATTTTAAATACCCCTTACTCACCTATTTTTCTCTTCTTCTTTTTTCCCTTATCTTTTCCTCTCTTTCTCTCCTTTTCTTTCTTCCCCTCCCCTTCCCTGACCTAGGCCAGCCTAGCTTGTGACCCAATCATTCTTGTTTTTTCCTCCCCATCCTGCATTACCAAGCCCACGTCCCCCTTCTTTTTCCCAGCTAGCCGGTTCCCCCTCCTCTCTTTCTTTATTTCCTTTCTCCCTGGACCACCAGTTTAGCCTTCTTCTTCTTCCTCCCCGATGCGCCCCTGCAACTCCCCCGACCTGAGGCTTGATTTCCGCTGCCGACCACGCCTGCCGACTAGCCATCTCTCCCATATCTTCCCCGCTAATTTGCCTATATTTTCAACCTGCGCAACCTTACCCTCTCCTCTTGCATGACCATTCCTTCTCCCTGACCCAATCATAGTCATTCAATGGTAGACCTGCGTTAGCCTACCATCACCAGCCCGTGTGCCCATACCACCTACCCCTTATTTTCTCATTTCCCTCTATCATTTCCTCCTCCATTTGATCTATATATGTACCCCTTAAGTAGTCGAAGTCATATTTTCTTTTGCAGCCTAAAAAATCCCGACCCTTGTGCCATCACTTAATCAGATGACCTCGCCGTCATTGTTGCCTAGTGTCATCGCTCGAGCTACCCACATAACCACTCCCTACATCACCCTCTACCCAATTATGCCACCCTCTGCCCTCAATTTACCTTACATAAGCCACCCCGGCCATGCAAAGTACCCTTAACCAATAGTCACACTTCCACCCCCTATCGCCCTTCGCACCATTGATCACCACCACTCCCACCTCAACCACCACCTCTTGCACCTCCCAAAATTCCCTGTAGACCTTCCTCTACCTTCTCCTACCCTATTTTCCCCTTCCTCCCTCTCCTCCTCCCTTCCTCCCTTTCCACCACCTTCAGCCACCACAATGCCGTCGCTTACACTGCCAACTTTGACCGCCCACCACCCCCATTCCAACCCTCTCAACTTAGGCAACCTCAACCACCCCAAATTCCACCCTCACTCCCCCTATCCTATTCCTAACACTCAACTAATTTCCCCTTTTCCCTCTTTCACCACTGTCGTGCTTGACTATCAATGCCGCAAGTCCCCACCAACCCTAGGTGATACCCTAAACCCTCTCAACCCTCAAACCCTAATTATGTAAGCCTTATTCATTTTAATTGTATTTATATTGTTATTATTATGTATTATATTTATTATTATCATTATGATTATTGTTATTGTTATTATTCTTATTCATATTTACTATTATTTATCATGTTTATTATTATCCCCGAAATATTATTATTATTGTTATTACTATTAAGGGGTCGAAACCTTATTTCACTATTATTTTGATCATCATCATCATCATCATGATTATTATTATTATTATTATTTTTGATAAGTAGAATTTTATTACTAATCGAAAAGGATATTACAACTTTGCATTATAATCAATGACATCCAGCAGGCCTAGCCACTGACCATACTTTGCAGAATGTACATGATTGCTAAATAATGTAGATACATGCATAAGAATAGTTCTCAAAAGGACACCTAGCTGTCTTGTTTTATTCTGAAATATTCTAAGGTTCCTTTCATGCCACATAATAGCTATATAAGAAGCAAAAAGAGTTCCCAAAATATACTTCTTCTGTTATGCCTGTCTTGTTCTTGTAATCAGAGTCTTAATCTCTTGATCCCAGCCTAGGATAGGATCACTTCTTCCAGCCAATCTTCTAATAGTCTGCCAAATGATAGCAGTAGCAGGACAGAATAGAAAGAGATGATCCCTAGTCTCATCATGTTGTGACAAAAATGCAATATTATTATTTTGTTATATATTTGGCATGATATTTAGCATGATTAATATTTTGTTAGTATTACTATTATTATATTATTGTTTTATCCTTAACCCTATTATTAGCCTTGGCCTTAAAAATACTAGGGTTTCTATTACTAGGAGTATTAGTATTAATATTATTATTAATATCACTATTTTTTCTATAACTAGTGTTAGTACTATTATTAGAAGAAATAAAGCTATTAGATTTAATAATATAAATATGACTATATATGTTAACAAAAACCTATTTTGACAATAAAAATCTAGTAGGCTAACATGAGGATAAAAACCCTATTTTTTACTTGTAAAGTTTCCTTTAATAATAGTAACCCTAATCTTAGAATAAAATAGGAAATAATAGTATTTTTGGTAGGAGGAAAACTAATTCTTAACTTTCTCCCTCTTATAGGTGAAACTAGTCAAAATCTTAAGGAGGCGTAGGAGCGTGCTCCAAGACCGGTGCATGTTAGGTAAGGGAGTTGCTAATGCCTTATGTGTGTTATGTGTCTTATATGCCTTGGATGTCATGTATAAGGACATTTTTTGTTTCTTGTGCTATTGTCATAACTGTTTTATGTGTACCGTAGCTTAGAGTTAAGGTATGCTTATGTGCTTTCTTATGGTATGTGTTTAATATGTATATGTGATGAAATGTGATGTGATGCAATGTAACCCTTTAGGACATGCATGCAAGGATATTAAATGTGGTATTGTGGGTTGGAAAGGTGAAAAATAAAAATGGGAAAGTAAGATTATCAAGGGAAAGTAAGTTAGCTAACATAGGTAGGATTAACTTAAATATTCCATGATCCATGAGTGGCTGAATAAAAGAGGACTTTAAATAAAATGAAAGGGTGGGTGAACTTCGTAGGGGAGAATCTAGGTTTGCTTGAGAATTTTAGGGTTTTGCATGAGAACTTTAGGGTTTTGCATGAGAACTTTGAGGGTTTGTATGGAATGGTTAGAGTCCGCATAGGGGTGTACTTTATGTATGGAAAGTTTCCTTAGGGTGCGATGAAGGTAATGGAAGAGTTGTTTGGGTGATTGGAGGCTTTGAGTGAAAAATAGTATTTGGGACAGTTTAAGGGTGCATAAGAGGCCGAGCTAGGGTTCGGGAGGAAACCCTAATTTGAGAAGGTGGAAAATGGGAAAACAAAATGAGGATGAGTGGAGTATGAGACGTGGGTTGAATCTAAGAGTTGTGATGTGTGGGGTGTTAAAATAGTTTGGGTTATGTGAGGCAGAGAAGGATGGGCCACATAGGCCCATATTAGGATTTTAGGAGAAAACCCTAGGGTAAGACTGTAAGTGGACTTGGGGGTATAAGGTGGTGGGCCTTGACCAAAACACTTAGGAGTTGGCTTCTAGTATGAGTAAGTGGAATAAGGAAAGGATGTTGGGGTGAGTTAGGAGGTGTAGAAGTTTCAAGATATAGGATGGGCCCTCTTGGGAGGATAAGCGTAAAGGGCGTTACTTATGCATATCTAGGGTGAAATTTGTTGAATAAGATACTAATCGTGTAAAGTGGAAGATTATTGAGCCAGTCCCATATCGATCCACTGGCATAATAGTGGCCAAGTGTTGGGGTGCCCTAGAGAGTGATCCACCAGCATATAATAGTAGTCAGGTGCATTCTGCCTTGCAAGTGACCACTCCACGGGCTATAATAGTGGGGGACCCCGAGTTCAATAAACTAAACCCTAAGTTTGATATGACATATAAAAGATATTAAGTACTTACAGTAGAACACCATGAGAGTTAGGGCCATAGCGATCCACCAGCATAATAGTGGCCAAAAGTATCTTGCCTTGGAGACCGATCCACTAGCATATAATAGTGGCCAGGTGCGTTCTGCCCTGCAAGTGACTGATCCACTAGCTATAATAGTGGGGTTCCCATACTCGCATGGATTGATAAAACTATGGTGTGAAATGAGTATTGATCAGAGATTGAATAATTAGTTTATCTAGACTACAGCTTGGACTTTATTTATTTGAAAGATTGTATGCTGTCATGATATCATGCTTATATTATGTGCCCTTATGTGTTGACCTTAGTGCATGGTTACCTTAATCAGTATATAGCGTATTAACCACCCGTTTTATGTGTGCCACTCATTCCCTCGAGCAGAAGGCCTCTCTGACTTTGTGTAGGTTGGTGTTACTATTTTTTATGCTTATGATGCATAAGTTAGGGATGAGTGTTGAGCATGGAATTGGCACGGAGATCAAGAGTGGCATGGCCAGACTTCCTCCTTTTATTCTTCTATTTTATATTGGATTTCCTAGACTTAACTTTTATTGTTTTGTAGACCTTATTCTTTTAAGGAATTTTAACAATGTATTCTATACTATAACTCTTTTCACGTACTCTGATTTCTATCTTATGATTACTTTAATGCTTTGTTGAATTTTTGCTTTGAGTTTAAGTTAAGATGGATGGTAAATTTTTCCTTAGCCTTGTGGTTAGTACAGGAATGGCCGGGGGCCAAGCTTGTACTGATCACGGCGGAAACATTTCTGAAATTCACAAGTTTTAATTTAATTACTTATGCTAAATCTTAAATAAAATAAATATTTTCAGTAGTGAATTTTGGGGTATTATAGAGCTCATGTACACTAATTAGTGTCACACTTCCAGATGGTGGAGGCACAAGAGGTGGAAGGGGTGGTGGTAGACATAGTGGATCCTTCAATGGGTGAGACAGGAATGTTAGTTGGAGCCATAGGGTCATTAGATGGAAGTAGCAGGTTATCTTCCTCAATTTTATGGAGTATGTGGCCTAGATGAGGTAGATAAACGAAAAATGCAATGAAGTAAGGCAAGAGCCTTTGGTGTAAGCTCAAGAGTCTGTCCATCCATATTCATTTGGTATCCTATCCTTTAAAAGGTGACTGCATCTAAGATGTTGAGCAAGTTTTACAATTTAAGTGGTGTAGCAGGAAACTCTCCAAATTTGACTCTAAAGTCGTGAAGAATTTGAGTAATAAAGGAGCCATATCTAAGGGTTTATTGATTGTGCCTTATCTTGTGAGACATAGAAAAAGATGCCAGCCCTAAAATGTATTGGGGGGAGGAGAGAATGTGTTTGAAACCGTAATAGGCCTTCAAGGTCATGTCTGCCCCTAAGCTTTCTCTTGGAAAGAGAATAGAGGATACCAATTAGTGACAAACCCACTTAAAGGGTGTTAGGCAGTAAGAACTTGTAGTTCCACCATTGAAAAAGTGATAATATTGGATATATGAGCTAATATCATTAGGAATCTTGGTTTCATCCACTCAGTATAAGTCATGTCAGTGTCAATGCTATGCTTGATGCCTAGAACTCTGGCCAACCTAGCCTCATCCTCTACTATAGGAGCACTTAATACATGAGTAGTGATGGTGGTTCCATAACATGAATTATGAGGCTTGCATAGAAGAGGTTAACTAAGTCATAGTATATTAGATTACTAACAGTGAATCAAGGGAGAAGGTGGAGGTCAGAAAGGGACTCTATAAAGGGAGGTTTGAAATGGTCAATTATTGATGCCACATCAATGCACACCCCTAAGAGAACTTCATTTTTATGAAATGATTTGATCTAGCATTTCTAGTCATCCATAGTGAAAAAAAAAATAGTTGGAGTGAGGGAATACCTCTATGGTCTTTTCTAAGTGAGGTTTAGAGAGAATAGTGACCTGATGGATTAGGAAGGAGAGGGAGGAATAGTGGGCCTAGAAGGAGGCAGAGATGGGTGTTTGGATTCATCCAAAGAAGAAGAAGAAGAAGAAGGAAAGGATTCCTGAGATGGAGATGGGTGAGGTAAAGTAGCAGGTTCCTAAACGTGAATTGTTATCTAAGCCCGATGACTTAATTGGGTACTAGCCCATTTAATAGGAATAGTAGTAGTACCCCCAGCATGATGTTGGAGGTAGTTGTTTTTTTAACACCCTTAAATTTAATATTAATTTTTTTTATTTTTAGAGGAAGAAAAATACTAAAATACTAGGTGTTACCATCATTATTAGCATAAGTATGGCTTACCACTTCATCCTTACATTGATCACAAGGGAGAAATGGTTAAGACTTAAGAGCATGATAAATAGAGAATAAGAGAACTTCATAAACATCAATACAGATATCTAAGTGCAACATATTAAAAATACAGAAAAAAGGGATATCATGGATCTAAGACTCTAAACAGGTATCTAGGTATAACTATCCCCCAAAATCCTAATATGAAAATTACTTTATCCCATGAAAAGCATTCAAGTTATCTGCTCATAGGAATGAACAACACCCATAAAAAGGATAGTTAGTACATGATAAGTTCATATTTTGACATATTTTGTACCCTTATAATCTTAGTTTTTAGTATTTTAATTAAGTAATATAGGTGAATAATTATGATTTTATACTAAAGTGGTAATAATTGCATAAATATTTTTATTTGAGCTAAAATGATAATAATTAAATAAATATAGAGTATAGTATTATTTATTAATTTTTATTAATTTTATTTTGCATGTTTGTTTTTAAATAAAGAGAAGAGTCCAAAGGTCCGAAGGCCCAAAGGCTGAAAAACAAGAGACTAAACAAAGCCTGGAAGATACTTGGCCGTAAGAGAAACAGAGGGAGCCAAATAGAGGCATAGGAAAAAGTTAGCAAGGGCTGACATGAGAGGTTAAAAGGTTGTAGTAGCGATGCATGAAAAATTTAGAAGAAATGAAGAAATAGAAGAGAAAAGGTCAAAATGAAAATAAATAAATAAAAAAGAAAACAAGCAGTTGTAGAAGTAGAACAGTAGGGCACGAAAAAAAATATAAAGGAGAGTGGAGCATAGGCTCTATGGGAAGAAATAGAGTGCATCAGAAGCGAAAAACGGAGAGAAGGTAGGCACAGAGATTGAGAAGGGCATAGAAAAATAGAGCAAAATACACCAAAGAAAAAAACAAAGAAGTCAAGAGTGAGGGCACGAAGACGTAGAAACATATGAGAGAGGCGAGGCTCTACTGTTAGGGGTCAGTTGCATAAAAAGTAGAGCGTCGGTGAAGAAGGGTTGACGTTGGGAAATATCATTCGTGAAGTGGGATCAACAACCAACGAAGCTCAGGGACGCTGAAGTGCGCCCGTTTCACTTCACCGAGACATTTTTGGGGACGAAACGCGAGATGGGACGCTGATTTTAAAAAAAACTCCAAAACAACGTCATTTTGGAGGATTTTTATCGACTGACGCTACTCGTCCCATCCCCTCACCCACGACTACATGCACGACGCCCTAGCCCAGTTGCCCACTTGCCCTGTCTTCCCCCTTCACCCTTCCAATCGAGCATTTCCTTTTGACCTGAGGGATGCAGCTGCCGGCTGCTACTTAGCTTCAATCCAAACGAATCACAGCAGCAGCACCATTCTCCCTCTCTGCCCAGCACTCACCGGCGACCTTCGACCAAAGATCCATCTTCCATTCTCTCTCCCTGCCCAGTAGCATTGGTTCTGTTATGTTTCTCTACTGCTCCACCTCTTCGCTGCCGCTACTGGGCTCTACAACACCTTAAGTTCGTTGCTCCCACAGCCATGGTAAGACCCTTTTATCCCCTTACTATCACCTTGCTATCTTACGATTAATGTCACTAATGTATCAGTATTTTGCTAACAGGACGAGTCCTGGTGCAAGTGGGGAGAGCGCATGGAGAAGGCAGAGGAGGAGGGAAAGGGAGAGAAAGAGGCAAGGTAGAAAAAAGTGGGAGGCTGAGCATTTGGTTAAGATTGTTAATTGTTCACCTACACCCTCTCGGCCTTTGTAGGGTCTGTGGAAGGTTTGTTGTCATCATCTCCAATCTTATGTTGTTAGTTTGATCATGTGCGATAATTATCTTTGTAGATCATGTGCATTATTGCTTGATTTGATGAGTCAATGATTATGACTACATTGTCCTGAATCCTTTTTGGTCAGATCTGCTTGTAATCTCAGTCTGTGCAATTATTCTTGATTTGGGTTATAGCTTTGCTAGTTTGATTAATTGTAACCTAAAAATTATCAGATAATTATCGTTGTTTTTGTTATGTTGTAATAGTTGATTATGATTTAGTTTGTGTTGTTGTTGTTGTTGTTGTTGTGTTGTAAATGATGATTTTGGTTTGTGTTATTGTTGTTGTGTTGTGATTGTTAATTTTGGTTTGTAGTGTTGTTGTTGTGATTTAAATAGATTCTAATTTCGGTTTGTGGTGGTGTTGTTGTGATTTAAATAGATTCACTGATCATTTGTTATATATCACTTGCAGTGATTTATGTTATTAGTGTTGTATTGCGTTGTGGGCCTATCGCATTGTGGCGTTGTGGCGTCGTGATTATATCATGACTTCTACTGGTAGTAATAGTAACATAGGTTCTACGAGTGTTAGTGTATTTTCTACGGATTTAAATGATAATCCTCTTTGGAATTATGTTACTAAAGGTGAGAAAATTAGTGGAGGGAGAATTATTTTGTGGACATGTAATTTTTGTAATCAAACAAAGCAATGAAGCTATACAAGGGTGAGAGCTTATTTGTTAAATATTCCTGGTAAAGGTATTGCTACTTGTAAGAAAGTGAGGGCGGAGGACAAACTTGAAATGGTAACTTTAGAAAATGAAGCTTTGAAAAAAGATGAACAAATGTTGCCAAAAAATGTGCCTTTATCTAATTCAAGCACAGATATATCTTTATTGAAGAAGAGACGAGTGAGTGATATAAATCCTATAGAGAAAGCTTTTAACAATCAATTGCGTTCTCAATTAGATGCAATGATTGCTAGAATGTTTTACACCGACGGTGTTCCATTTAATTTAGCAAGAAATCCTTTTTTTATTGTAGCTTTTGCTTTTTCTACTAGCCATACTTTACCTAGTTATGGTCCACTAGGTTATAATCGTTTGAGAACAATGTTGATTCAACAAGAAAAATCAAACATAGAGAGATAATTGGAACCAATCAAAATGAAATGGAGGGAAAAGGGTGTTACTATTGTGTCTAATGGTTAGAGTGATGCACAAAGAAGACCATTAATAAATTTTATTGCAATTTGTGATTCGGGTCCTATGTTTTTAAAGGCAATTGATGCTTCGGGTGAGATCAAAGACAAAAACTTCATCTATATGCTGTTGAAAGAAGTCATTGATGAGGTAGATTCTTAAAATGTTGTACAAGTTATCACTGATAATGCATCTAATTGTAAAGTGGCCGGTAAGATCGTTGAACAAATTTATCCTCATATTCATTAGACTCCATGTGTTGTTCATACCCTTAATCTTGCTTTGAAAAATATTTGTTCTGCAAGAAATGTGAACAATAATGTTGAGACATATGAGGAGTGTCATTGGATAACTGAGATTCATGGAAATACTATTCAAATCAAGAATTTTATAGTGATGCATTCCATGAGATTAGCCATGTTCAATATGTTTGCTTTTCTAAAGTTGCTTGCAGTTGCTGATACTCGTTTTGCTCAAGTTGTTGTTACATTGAAGAGAATGAAGCTTATAAAATATAGCCTTCAAGCTATGGTAATTAGTGAAGAATGGCTTTCTTATAAAGCTGATAATATTGGAAAAGCAAGGTTTGTGAAGGAAAAATTGCTTGATGATTTATGGTGGGAGAAGGTTGATTATATCCTTGAGTTTAAACGGCATATTTACCATATGATTAGAGAGTGTGATGCCGATAAACCAACCCTTTACCTTATCTATGAAATGTGGGACACAATGATTGATCAAGTGAGAAATGTCATTCATAAGCATGAGTGTAAAGAGGTTGGATACGTGTCTTCTTTCTTTCAAGTGGTATATACTATACTCACAGCCCGTTGGACCAAAAGTAGTATGCCCCTTCATTGTTTGGCATACTCATTGAACCCAAGGTAACCTTATTTTGTTTTTATTAAAGTGTTATCTTCTTATTTCTTTAATTTAACAACTAATAATAGTATCTATAATTTTGTTGATTTATTCCTTTGAGTGAAGGTATTACATTGATATTTGTTTAGATGCTAAATCACCTAGAGTTTCTCCTTCTAGAGATGAAGAGGTTTCCATCAAAAGGGACAAGTGTTTTAAAAGGCTTTTCCTTAATCATGAAGATCACTCCAAAGTTAATATGGAGTTTGCGAATTTTGCACTTAAACATGATCCATTTGGAGAATTTGATTCTCTTTATGATAGAGACATTCTTGATCCAAAGGCTTGGTGGGGAGTTCATGGCTCAAGTGCACCATTACTTCAAGATGATTGCCCTCAAATTGCTTGGCCAAGTATCTTCTTCTTCATGCAGCGAAAGAAATTGGAGTAAATATGATTTTATTCATTCTATGAAAAGGAATAGATTTCTTCCTAAGTGTGCCAAAGACTTGGTGTATGTTCATAACAATCATCGTCTCCTAGCAAGGAGACTTCCAGAATATAAGGAGCAAAAATCAATGATGTGGGATATCTATGGTAATATTTTCTCATTGTTTACTAATTCTGTATTACATTATAAACGGTGACAACTATTAAATGAAAAATTTATTTATTTATTTTGCATAGGTGATGACTTTGGTTCTTTTGAAGATATTGGATTACTTGATGTTGCTTCTCTTTCTCTCGATGAACCCGAGTTAGAGGCCGTGATTTTTTTTGAAACAAGGTTTGAAGATGAAGAAGTAGAAGTAGTTGATGTTATTAACGAAAATGAACATTTAATTTAATAGTTTGGAATGTATGTTTTTAAGTAATTTAGTATGAGCTTGAGAATTAAATTTTAGTTGTGTAAAATTTTAATTTAATATATATTTTTATTTTAATATTTATGTATATTAACGTTTCCTCCCGTCCCCATTTCCTAATTTTTTAAATCATGGCGTTTCCCCATTTCGTCCCATCCCCATTTCCCTATCCCCGTCAATCACAAAAAAAAATTATTGGCACAAAAATCAAGACCATCGGGAAAGGAAATAAGAGTAGAGAAATTTATCCCGGTATAATTTATTTTAGATAAAATTATTCTTTTGTCTTAATAAATTCTTGATCTTTCGTCCGTCATTAATTTTAGTTATTTATTTCCTTGTTTTTAATTTATATTTTCGATATATATTTTGTTGTAATTAATTTAATAATTATGTTTAGCTGATTATTTATTGTTAGGGAATAGAAAGAAACCTTAGATTAGGGTTTGAGATATAATTTTATGTTTCTTTATTTCATAAGATTGTTCCTTGACTCTATTAGATGTAATTTATATGGTGCATGCCTTGTTCTGGTTTCCTTATAAATGATAGTATGTAGGATTATTTAGCTGTCAGGTGGTCAAATAAATTTACTAGAATTTATACGTATAAATTGTAGCTATATTAGATAACAATTCATCTAATATTTTTGTGATTCTAATTGAAGTAGTAAAACATTTAAATACGTGTGGGTTAAAGAAAGGAAATACAGCTAGATATGCTTAGTGTACTAGTCTGGTACTTAGATTAAAATTCTTCCAATAATACTTAATTTATTAAATCTAGGAACTTCTTATTGCTACTATATTGCTAGTATGTAATAGGGTTAATATTAGTTATTTATCATATTAATTAATTTAGGGAAGTAGTATAAGGTGTATGAACTTACTTTTGGTTTGCAACTTGGTCAATCTGTTTCTTATGATTAAATATTGATTTAAAAATTAACATTATATTTTGACCTAATCTAGTGGTAGATCTTGAATTCCCTAGTATATTTATCATATCTATGATTTTACATTATTTCTATTATTATTTTATTTTATTTTATTTATTACTTATATTATTTTATTATTTTTCTATTTTTATTTTTATAACCCATATTAGTATTTTTCTTTTTTATTTATTTTATGTGATTTAAGATATTTATTTTTATTTTTATTTAAGCTAGTTAAATAGAGGTGAAATCTTTCAATCCCTAGTTCAGAACAATATCATTATTTGCTAGTGCTACAATTAATAACAAGAGGGTTTAAATTGCGTGTTAGCTACGACCACACTAGTGTACTATGTACAAAGTAAGTTAAAAATAATGGGCATACATGATTTAACACAAAATGATGCTAGTATCATTATTATATATAACATAATTTTCTTCTTTTATTTACATTAAGTTCAAGGATCCTACTATTCTTAAATCGATGAAACAATTTAAAAAATCTTTTAGGGATAAAACACTTGAGATAATATTATTGTTTGATGGATTAGATCTAACACCTCTCAGGGAAAAACAAATTTAATCCACTATTCTTAAACTAATGTAACAGTCTGAAACACCTCTAAGGAAAAACACACTTTAACCACTATTATCATCTGGTGTAACCGGTTCAATACCTTGGTCCTGACTCATGTAATGTTCTACTCTAAATAATTAATATCATATACATTGGTACTTATCTCTGAATCATATTCGCATTCATGTTGAATATAGGGCTTTAATATTTTTAATCTAGTGGAACTGACTAATGCACCTCTTGGGGAAAAAATGCAACTGTGCCACTATTATCATCCAGTGGAATGGACCCATATAAATACCTCGATTCAACTCATGTGATCTTTTGCATTAAATGATTAGTATCATATTTGGGGTTGCTTATATCAAGATCATCTCACAAGACTCATGCAATTATGCATGTCTTAAAAGATACAAACATAACAACATAATTATCAAACCAGCCTCAAGTAATAGGTTAATAATTACCAAATTATTCTAAGCATAATTCTTAGTACACCATTATCCTATTTCTCCTCCATAGTCATCAAAATTACATTTTTAGCCTTACGGAACCAAAATACCCTTTATATATCAAAACCTCAAAACATAATATTGGTTAAATTATTTTACTAAATCCATCCTTTAATCCCATCACTTATCAAATATTATATAACACCATCAAAAATTAGCATGCCAATATTATTTTCTGTATTACTATTATAAGACCATAATAGCCCCGTGAAACTCACATTTCCTAAAGCCCTCACAAATCCCAATATCATTCTTCTATTCATGGAGGTTAAGATTAAGCATATTTGGAGATGGGGCCAATTGTTCTTGAAAATCTTAAACACATTTATAATTACTTTAATGATGTTTTCTATAGTAATTCTTGTAAGTAATATATATATTTACAATAAGAAGATTTCACCTAAGGCATATATTGTATAATAAAAGGATTATAAAGTTATATAAATGACAAAGCTACAAAACATGAAGCTTGATTACTTGATTATTAAATGTATTACACGGGTAAGGCTTTGTTTAGCTTTGATATTTTATGTAAAATTTGTAATGTTTTGTAACTTGTAATTTTAGATTATTATATGTATAATATGTTGTGTTGTGCACTAGTTTATCTCTTTATTTCATTAGATCGGTTGGGCTAGCCTTAGTTAATAAAGAGGGAACTAAGGTCTCATGTACCTATATATATATATATATATATATATATATATATATATATATATATATATATATATATATATATATATATATATATATATATATATACACATGTGTGCGTAAACTTGTAAATCAGAAGGACTCAAGAAAAATAAAATTTTAGAATTTTAAAAATTCTTCCTTCTCTTCAAGTAAGAAATATCTTGAGAGCTTTGGTTTGATATTTAGAGATAAATTGGTGATTTCTCTATAGAGTTGAGTGGATTTGTTAGAGATATATTTCTATGTCAACTACATTATTCAATTAGAGTCTTGAGTTTTCTTCAATAACCAAAAAAAAAAGTCTGACATTTGTGAAAGATTATTTCTCCATTATCTTCCACATCAATTTTTGGGATCAAATTTGTTTTTGGATCAATCACCATTAGAAGAAAACTCATCTTCAACATAGAGTTAAGAAAATACACCAATACCAATCTTAAGTCGAGGTTCTTGATTTTTCTTGTTGCTATCTTCTGAATCTTGATTATTTTTCTTGAGACCTTTCATGCATGAGTTTGAATCTTAGAATAATGTTTGATTTTTGCATGCAAAAATAATGAAAAAGATAGGTAGATGTGTATTGGGTTTTCGAATATGATAAGGAGATAAGCAAGTATCTACATTGCTTATGTTGTGTTTGTTTTAATGAGATTTTTTTTTCATTAGATCCTACGTGATTGGAACTAATTTTTCATGGAAAATACTATCCTTTTGAAATGATTTTAGAAGTATAGTAATCGAATAGACACTTAACTCTAATTGTAACTTGATTGTGAGATTTGTGTTGAAAATTTATTTTCTACTTGTTAAACATTAAGGCATAAGTATTCCATGATTTGGATGGGTTGATTGATTAATTATCAACATATGATGTGTTTAGATTAGTGCATTCGTCTTACCTTAAGCATACTACTTGAAAATGACATAGACAAAGTGTAAGAATGTTGAAGTGCATCGAATAATTTAGAGTTTGTTTTATGAATTCTACTTCAATAATTTATCATAAAATGTACAAGGTGTAGCAATATATTTGCGACTGTGTTATATTTGATTTTTGGCTATGTGTTTGATTCATTGGATTCAAAATTTTCTACAAGAAGCAACCAAGGACTAAGATAGGGTATTAGTTGATTTAGGTTTCCATAAAAAACCTAGGAATTTCTAATCATTTTGTTGAGTGTGTTAGCATGTTGCTGTCAATGGAAGGGGACTCGAGTTTTCAATCTATTTTTGAGGGAATCTAAAATATCTCAACCAACCTTAATGTAAGATCATCTTTATCTCACTCTCAATATTTTTCTTCAAAGTATGAAGACTAAGATGAATTAGCATACTTGGAGATGGAATCTATTATGCTTGAAAATTCTTCGACTTTGAATGTTTTGCGAAGTTATTCTTGCATGTATTATATATGTTTGTAAGAAGTTCATGTTATTGAATATCTTTGATGTATAAGACAATAATAATGGCATTACAAGGATTACAAAGTGCATGGGAGAACAAGACTACAAGATATAAAGTTTTACGCGATTAAAATTTGTGTAGCTTTGTTATTTAGTTGTCTACTTTGTAATGCTTATGAATAATCATTGTAACTCATTTTATATACTTTTACCGTGCATTAGGAGGTTAATTTCATTGATGAGGGTTGACTGATGGGCTTGTTAGTGAAAGGGTGCCTACATGGGTGCATGTATATATAAGACTGTTACACTTTGATCTCGACATCCTGAGTTCATGAATGAAAATATTTTGAAAGAAAGCAACACAAACGGTGTGTGTTTTTCTTCTTCTCTTCTCCTTCTTCAGTTGAGAGATTTGGAGAGTAGTAGAAAGTATTGTATTGATAAATAGACTATTTCTCTTTACAAGGATTAAGATCTAAGTATTAGATTTTTTCTACCTTCCAAGTATTATTAGACATCCTTATCAAATACTACATGATTTGAGACTTTGATGAGTTTACAAGACTTGAGGCCCACAAAAAAGTTCCTAGAAATGTTGAAGATTGTTTGGCAATGATCTTCCACATCACAATTGGCATCAAAGCATGACTATTGGTTTTCCAACTCAAGTGCAAAGTTCATTGTAGATTTTAGCATCAACCTATGCTAGATTGGAAGTTCTTATAAGATTCTGGATCTTTTTGCTTGAGTCCTTTGAATCTTGATGCATTCCTTTTGAATTCTTTGAAATATATGCATGTTATAAGTTTCCTTGAATGTAATGAAGACATCCTGCATGGTTATTGATAGGGTCTTGGTTGTTCTTACATGAAGGTTTTGACTTAGGCTTTTAGAAAAAATAGCATGCTTGTAGTGTGTACAGAATTGTGCATACTCTATATAGTCTTGAACACATTTTGATTTTTGTGTTTTTCATGAAAATTTGCATGATTTACTTTTCTTTGGTGCTATGTAATCATGTTGGTGATTATAAGTAAATATTAGGTGCAAATAAATGTGTATGAATTTGGAGAATGTTTGGCTGCAATATTGTGGCCAAGTATATGTGCATGTGTTTTGTGAATTTTACTTGTGTGTTTTATTATTTTAGTCTTTGAATATTGAATGCCTTGTTTTGTAGAGATATTACAGATTTATGGGCTACTTATCTTGTGTGATCCTATGTTATATAGGCTCGGATACTAGCCCAGTATTTTGAGAAGGTTTCTAAAATAAGTCTTTGAAACTTACTAAATCCTACATCAAGGATTTAGTAAGAAAAGTATGTTGTTAAATTGTCTTTGCTTAGTGATTTCTAGTTTTTCTTGATTATCATGTATTGGATTCATTGAAATCAAAAATTTATGTACAACAATCGAACAAGACTTACATTATAGGAGTGAGTGTCTCTTGTATAAACAATTCAAACAAAACCTAGTGGAAATTTAAGTGTCTAGAATTTTAATAGTCAAATCATGGATGGGGAAAAAGATTTTCAAGCCATGTTTGAAGCTATTCAAAAAATTTATATGCCACTAATTCTCAACTTAGATAAATACCTGCAATACAAACTCAACTACAAATGTTAGAGTCTAGGTTTTCCGAATAAGATTCGGTCAAAATATTCAATAACATAGAGAGCTCTATGGAGATCAATTAGGAATTGTTATATGGTAAAAAATATATCTAAAGGAAATTACTATAATTCAAGAATGTACCATGACAAAGAGTTTGTAGTGAGTGGAATTAATAGAAATTTCCATGACCACTAGCTAAAGTATCATGAAAACAAAGATAAAGGTATTAAGTTTGATCTTCCTAATTTTGTTGGTAATCTTGACGTAGACATATTTTTTAAGTGCTTAAGTGAAGTGGATGTTATCTTTGAATTTAAATATTATTAAGATGAGAAAAAATGTAAACTAGCTACTATTAAGTTTAAGAAATTTTCTAGGGTATGGTATAATAATCTAAAGAGGACCGGGGAATGAAAGGGTAAATCAAAGATAAAATCCTAGGAGAAACTTACAAAGCAACTAGGGAAGAAACTTAAAATCTTGGTATAATATTAAATTGACTACTCTTTTGTAAAGACTACTAAGTGTTGAGGAATATACTATGGAATTGAAAGGTTGGCACTTGTATGTGATTATCTACGAAAGGAAGAAACAAACTTGTGCTAGATTTTTAGGCGGCCTCATGCTAAACAAATTACTCAATCTACAAACTAATACTCAATTAATCAAGCTACAAAATATGAAGCAAGTACTTCAAATTCTACAAATCTTGATCAATAACACAGAGTTACTAGAGAAGAAAAAGGAAAATACATAAATTGAATGAAGTCTCTATTAGGAAATGTTTTAAATGCCAAGGTATTGGACACTTCACTCATGAATATCCCAATCAAAGGGTATTATCCATATAAGAAATTGAAGTCATGGAGGCATGTGAGGAAGATCCTAAATTTGAGCCTTTTGAGGAAGTTTCTATTGAATCTAAAGAAGAAGAGAGTGCTTGTTATGTCTTGGAGAGAGTACTTAAAGTCCAAGCTATTGAGAAACCTACTCAAAGAGATAAGATATTTAAGATAAAAGGATGAGTAGAAGACACCGTTTTTCGTATTATCATTGATAGTGGATCTTATATGAATGTAACCAATAAGAGGATGGCGAAGGATTTGGGGCTGAAAAATACCCCACTTCCAAAGCTTTATTCTCTTCAAGGGTTAAATAAGGACGAGAGGGTCAAGGTCATAAAATAAACCCTAGTATCATTTAAAAATTGTAATTATCATGATGATGTACTATGTGATGTTTTAACTATGGATTCATGTGGAATATTATTAGGTAGACCATGGAATTATGGCATAAATGTTATTCATAATGGTATTACTAATGAATATCTAGTTGAGAGGGATAAGAAGAAGTATAAACTTAAACCTTCTAATTACAATAATGAGAGAATAGTTAAGAATAAAAAGAGTTTATTCTTGCATGAAAATTCTATAGTCAAATGTATTTAAGAAGAAGGAAGTTGTTATGATATGCTTATGAAAGAAAATCCATAAGGGGAGAGAAATAATGATAATAATTAATTAGATAAACTCCTTGATGAGTGTCACAATGGTTTTCCTAATGAATTATCTCTTGAATTGACACCTAAGAGGGAAATAGAACATGTCATATGTTTAATTTCTAGTGTGTCCTTACCTAAAAAGGCCTGCATATTGATGTAATCTAGAGGAGGTTAAGGAGTTATTAAAAAAAATACAATAGCTCATAGGAAAAGGTTATGTGAGGTAAAGCACGAGTCTATGTTGTGTTCTTGCATTACTTGTCCCTAAAAAAGATGGTATCTAGTGCATGTGTATTGCCTCAAGAGTTGTTAACAATATAATTATTAAATATCGATTTCCTATGCCAAGATTGGATGATATGTTAGATGAGTTATGTTGAGCATGAGTATTCTCTAAAATTGATCTGAGAAGCGTATATCATCAGATGAGAACAAGAGAATAGGGTGAGTGAAAAAATGCATTCGAAACAAAATATGGTCTTTATGAGTGGATGATGATGAATTTTGGCTTATGTAATACATTGAATTTATTTATGAGACTAATGAATGAATTTCTTTGACCTTTTCTTAGAATTTTCATTGTGGTGTACTTAGACGATATACTTATGTATAGTAGAAATGAACATTACCGTCTTATTCGTTTAAGGAAATTGTTTGATAGGTCGAGGGAGACTAAAATCTATATAAAAATGACAAAATGTGATTTGATTCTTTTGAATATATTTTTCCTTGGATATATTGTGAGTATTGAAGATATTAAAGTTGGTCCCACAAATATTGCGACAATTAAAGATTAACCAATACTTAAGGATATTCATGAGGTAAGGTATTGTCGTAGTTTAACAAGTTTCTATAGGAGATTTATTAAGGGATTTTCTATATTGTGATACCAACAACACAACTCATTAAAAAAATGAATTTAATTGGAGTGGGGATACAACTAATGCTTTCCAAATTTAAAAAAAAAATAAGCTATGCAATGCCCCAGTACTAGCTTTACCCAACTTTGATTAATTGTTTTAGGTTACATGTGATGCAAGTGGGGTAGGGATAGGATGTGTACTTTCAAAGGAAAAATGAGCTATTCAATTTTTTTAGTGAGAAATTAAATAGATAAAAAATTAAATTGTTCAACATATGATAAATAGTTCTATGCCATCATACGAAGTCTAGAAACATAGATTCA
The DNA here is from genome assembly GCA_030549775.1 of Tamarix chinensis. Taxonomy (NCBI): domain Eukaryota; kingdom Viridiplantae; phylum Streptophyta; class Magnoliopsida; order Caryophyllales; family Tamaricaceae; genus Tamarix; species Tamarix chinensis. The sequence continues at coordinate 87,195,558 of CM060180.1, forward strand.
TTACTTAGGATTGAAGCCGTTTATTTTGGCATTTAGATCATGAGAGTTTAAAATATTTTCATGAGAACAAGAAGATTAGTCAGAGGCATGTAAAGTTGGTTAGTTTTTTATAATCCTTCATGTTTTCTATCAAAAATTATGATGGTAGATAAAATGTCATGGCATATGCTTTATCTTGAAGATCTATGATATTGGTTATGTTAGATGCTAAATTAATTGGTTTTATATGTTAAAGGAATTATATGATAAATATGAAAATTTTGTTGACATCTATAATGCATGTAAGACCATGGAAATACTACAAGAAAACTCCTACTAGCCATAGATGATAAAATTAGTACAAGCTATTATTGGAGGATGTGTGACTTATCAAAAAAAGATAAAAGTTTCTTCCATAAGGGTTGGTATACTCCATTATTAGTTCCTAATCAACCTTGGAAATATGTTAACATGTATTTCATCTTGGGTTTACCAAGGACATAAAAGGACAAATATTCTATTCTTATGGTAGTAGATTCATTTTTTTAAATAGCACATATGAGACTGATAATATAACACATGTAGCAGACTTGTATTTAAAGGAAATAGTAAGGTTACATGATGTTCGTAAAAGTATAATGTTAGATAGAGATGTTAAATTCTTTTGCTACTTTTGGAAGACACTTTGGTATTTTTCAGGTACTAATTTCTTGTTTAATACTTCTCATCATCCCCAAATGGATGGTCAAACCAAAATGACTAATGGAACTCTAGGTACTTTGCTATTAGGGTTAGTGAGTAAGAGTACTAAGGATTTAGATATAAAGCTTACATATGCTGAATTTGTATATAATAGGAGTCCTTCTAGTATAACTTATTCGAGTTTGTTTTAGGTAGTCTATGAGGTTAATCCTTATATATTCATTGATATGTTTCCATGTAAAAGAGGAGATATAAAGAATTATGATTCTAAGGAAAGAATCGAATTCTTTAAAAAAAAATCATCAATAAATTAAAGACAACATCAAAAAATAAAATGCTAAATACTAAGCTCAAGAAAATAAAAACATAATTTAATAATTAAGTGTTTAAGATAGGAGATTTGATATGGTTCCATTTGAGGAAAAAAATGTTTTCAAACTTAAGAAAGGATAAAATAAAGCTAAAAGCAGATGAGCCATTCAAAATCTTAAGAAAATTTGAAAATAATGCATAGAGGTGGCAATCGGATTAGGTGGTTTGGGTTCGGGTTGGGTCATCCCCATGTCAGGTTATTTTTGTTTATCTTTTATAGGCCGATTGTGGATCAATTTATTTCGGGTTTGGGTTATTTTGAGTCATGGCATTATTTGGGTTAGGTCATTGTAGTTTTGGGTTCATTTTCTAGGTTGGGTTGGGTTCAAATTAAGTATTATTGGGTTTGAGTCATTTCGGGTTAACTTGGCTGGTAGGGTCGGGCTGGCTTTGAGTCATTTTTTGAGTAACTTGACTAGGTAGTTTTAGGTCATTTCGTGTAATTTAATAGGTGGGCCCCATTGGTTTTGAGCTGTTTTAGGTTAACTTAATAGGTAAGTAATTTTGTCCAACTTGACTGGTGAAATTTTAGTAGTTTTAGGTTAACTTTATAGGTTGGGCTAACTCGATTTTTTATGGGTTAAGTTAGATTTGGGTCCAAGTAATCTTAATTCATACACTTAAGGTTAAAATTATAGAAGATGAAAATAAGAGAAATAGGCAAAAAAATGATATAAAGATATTATTGTATATTTGAGTTGAATATTTAAATCTAAATTCTCATAATGAGTGAGTTCAATGAATTCTATGGTGTACTTAATATAACAATGAACAATATAGCCCTATTTTTCTTATTTTATATCCAAATGATATTAGATTGGTATTAGCTAGATGACTTAGATCCATTAATAGACTAGTACCTATACAATAATAATAATAATAATAATAATAATAGGATTAATAATAATACCATATTGATTTTAATTTAGATAGTATCAATACTTATAAGATCATATATGGATTAGAAAATTTAGATTCTAAAACAATGCTAAAATATTACAATATTACATTAAGAAGAAAATCATACAGAAAGGTTTAATCTCACTTGAAAATTATTGAAGAATATTGCTCCTAAAATCTAAACTATCTATAACTATATTCACAAATGTTAAGTATATGTATATTCATGTGTTAATAATACAACTATAAATACTTATACATATTTATCTATATTCTCCTAATTTACACTTTTTTCACATCAATGAAATCATTATATTTCTATTTACCAATTTTCTAATAATAATAAATCAATTAGGATCTATTTCTACATTTGACAGAGTTTAAACTTTAAATTTAAGTCTATCAACTATCTATCTAGTTTCTCTTTGGCTTTTTTACATTTTAATATGCTAATAATGATATATATTATTCATACATTGTAATATATCAATATAAGTGTATAACGTTAACAATTATATTATCTCACTTTGTTTTTGTTTGTGAATGAGTAAATTCTTTTCAATATGAGTTTAATATAGGATATCCATACTCCACATGACGTATGAGTATTTTAAAATTAATAAAGGTATTATAGTTCAAATATTTAATTACTTAAAAATATAATTTGATAAAGTAAAGCTGATCATATTATGACTATAAAATGTATAATTATAATTTTTTACATTGTAAATATTAAAGACAATTATAAGATTACTAGCACAAACAAATAAAATAAGAATAGTATATCTACTTTATTTTTACAAGTAAATAATAAAGATATTTATAAATTTTGACAATAAAAAATTGCATGATTCATTCTAACAAAGAAATAGGTTTAAAAAATATAAAAGTTAACTATAAAGTTCAAAATGATAATTTAAAGATCAACACATATTTTAATAAAACTAACTATATTCATTGTTTTAACAAAAAAAATATTATTTCTATTATATAGAACTTAGATGCTTCATAATCCGATATATATAAAGTTAAAATTATAGAAGATGAAAATGAGAGAAATGGAAAAAAAAGGAGAAGATATAAATATATTCTTGTATATTTGAATTGAATATTTATATCTAAATTCTCATAATGAGTTAGCCTTATAAAGTCTATGGTGTGTTAGATATACCGATTAACAATAAAGCCCTATTTTTCATATCTTATATTCAAATGATATTAGATTGGTATCAATCAAATGACTCAAATTTAGATCCAATAATAGACTAGTATTTATACAATTATACAAATAATAAGATTAATAATAATAACACTTTGAATTTTAATTTAGTTAATATCAATACTTATATGATCATATATTATCTAGTGGGGTTAGAAAATTTAGATTCTAAAACCATGCTAAAATATTACAACATTGTATTAAGAAGAAAATTATAGAGAAAGGTTTAATCTCTCTTGAAAAGTATTACAGAATATTGCTCATAAAATCTAAACTATCTATAACTATATTCACGAATATTGAGTACATGTATATTCATCTATTAATACTACAACTATACATACTTATACATATTTAACTAAATTATCCTAATTTACACTTTTTTCAAACCAATAAAGTCAGTCCATTTCTATTCACTAGCTTTTTAATAATGATAAAACAATAAAGTAAGTTAAATTCGATATGGTTTATACTTCAAATTGAGTTCTATCATCCATCTATCTAATTTTTCTTTGGCAATTTTTATATTTTGATATGTTAAGAATGATATATATTATTCATACAGTGTAATATATCAATACAATTGTATAACGTTAATAATTATATTATCTAACTTTTCTTTTCTATATTGATCAATAAATTCTTTTTAATATGAGTTTGATATAGAATATCCATACAACATACGCGTATTTTAAAATAAATAAAATTATTATAGTTTTAATATTTAATTACTTAAAAATATATAATTTGATAAAATAAAGGTGATCATAATATCACTATACAATGCATAATTATCATTTATTACACTATAAATATTAGAGGTAATCATAAGATTATTATTATAAATAAATAAAATAAGAATATTAGATCCGCATTATTTTCATAAGTAAATAATAAAGATATTAATAAATTTTAACAATAAAAAAATTGTATGTTTCATTCTAACAAAAAAAAAATACAAAATCCTTTTAGGAATTTATCTATTTTTATGAGCTCAATAAAATCTTTGGAACATTTAAATTAAAATAATTATTGTAATTTATTTATGAATTTAGTTATGAAGCTTATATTATTTTATTGTTTCCATTTTAGTTTATGAAAATCGTATAAAAAATGTGCTAAATTATTTAAGTTGTTTTATCCTATATTAAAAGAAAATTTATTATTTTTTAGATATTTACCCAATGATTTTTACTAAATAAAATTTCCATTTATTATATTTTAGATATTTGATAAAATAAAATAAAAATTAAAAATAAACAACTAGTCTTGGTCGAACTAGAACTACCCCCATCCCTTTTTCTTTATTCTTCTCTTCTCTCTTTCTTTTCTCTTCTTCTATTCTAAAAACTTTGACCCTTGACTTATTCCGCTTTCTTCTTCTTTTCCTGACACCTCCATCACACCATTGCCATGCCATGCCACGATAACCTCCACATCCCTTTGCTCATCATTGTCATCGACGGAAGCACGTAGTAAGAGCAACCAAGCATAGTGAGTAAGAGCAATGACACCACCATCTAGCCATCTACGGTGCACCTGACCACTAGTGATGCTCCAACAACCCTTATCCCCTCCAATTCATTGCAAGTCATTTTCGTATAATTTTTCCAAACCCTAACTCTTATTTTGATTAATGTTTGGTGAATTAGCTTACAATAAGCTAAATTGGTTATTGAATTATGCATATATATATATATATATATATATATATATATATATATATATATATATATATATATGTTTTATGATTTATTTCGAGTAGTTAATTGCAATATATATGGTTGAATTGTGAAAATTGGATTCTTGACCCGGTTATGTCTAGATTTATGATTCATCCAATTAAGCTATTTTGGATAAATTGATTATACAATATACTTTGAAATGTACTTAATTTCATGTTGGAATTGTTAATTTGGAAAAATTGTGTCAAATCTATTGAAATTGGATTTTTAGGTCAAAACTCTTGAGGATTTAAATTGGATTATGTAATTGAGTTGTTTTATTAAATTGATTATACAATATGTTTTCAAATATGTCTCATTTTAATTTTAAACTGTCAATTTAAATGTTTGAATAAGATTTGACTGGGTTTGTAGTTCAGGCTCAAAAGCCATAATTATGTTAAATTGGGTGCTTCCTTTAATTTTTTTAATCAATTGAATATACAATAGGTTATAAAATAAGCCGGATTTATAGAGAGATGGTATTAAGAGTTAGTGATTTTTAGTTCATAACCATTTTAATTACATTTTCAGTTGGTAACCACTATAATCACATTTTCAGAGTCTAAGTTTGATTATGTACATGTTTTGATATTAAGAGTTTTGAATCTATGTAACACATAATTTCTGTTTGTTATAATATATGTCGTGTAAATGTTTTCTTTTAAGAGTCCGAGTTATGAATCTATGTAATTTTGATTTTTTGTTTGTTATAACCTATGTAATATGTGTAAATCAATATAATATTTCTTATTTTAAAAGTATGCATCCAAAGTTGGAGTTATGAGGTCTTTTTTTTTAATTCTAAATGACATTGTATCTAACTATTTAATACTATATGATGATTTATTTATGTATACCTGGTACAAATACATAAGGATAAAGGATATTAAGGATGGACAATTTAGGACACCTCAAGAAGAGTTTATAGATAGGTATGATTTCACAGCTACCATAGGTATTAATTTCTTTTTATATGATGTTGATAATTCGTCATTGCTTATTGGTTGACAACAAGCATCTTGTATTTTTTCTCTTTATAATTATTACTTGTTGGTTTACACATTAGCAATATGAAACTTTAAAATTTGAAATTGACATAATTCTTTTTATGTTTTTAAATTAGAGCCGTTGATCTTGAAGATGAAGAATATGAATTAGATAATCAAGCTCCAACTATAGCTTCAAATATAGCTATAAATTAAGCTCTAATAAACAAAGATGATGATGCTAAATTACCATTGCAAAAGTTCTCGGCAAAAAGTAGAGATACCCTAAGGCTTGGGACAACTTTAATCGATTTAAAGATGAAACGACAAGACAACAAGCTCTATGCCAGTACTGTGAAAAGGCAAAGTATAGGAGTGAAGCTAGATATAGTACTTGTAATGCCTTAAGTTATTTACAAGCTTGTGAATAATATAAAAAAATGACTCCACCATATACCGTGACATCTAAATCTAGTCGCATTCCATTTGATCCAAAATTTTATCATGAGATGTTGACTGAAGCAATTTTGAGGCATAGGTATTCATTCTCATATTTTGAACATTTGAGAGTTATAAAACTTTATCAATATCTTAATCACCTTATCAAACCTGTGTCTAGACACTATTAAGAAAGTTCACCTAGAAAAGCATGCCGATTTAAAAATTAAACTCAAGCACACTATTGGTGTGATTGCTAGTAACGTTTGTTTGATTTTTGATATATGGACACCCTGTACTTCTCATGGGTATCTCACTCTAATATCTCGTTATTTGAATGATGATTGGAACTTTAATTGCAAACTGTTGAGTTTTTTCCATTACCCTCCCCCCATCGGTCTTGAGATCTATAACTTGTTGTATTTATTGCTTAAGGGTGGAGTATTGAGAAAAAGGTATTCACTATGAAAATGGATAATGCATCTAATATGGACAATATGATTAATCACTTCAAACCCACATTGCTTCAAAACTTGGTATATGATGGGAAACACTTCTATATCAGATGTTTAGCTCATATCCTTAATTTGATAGTGAGGGAAGGGTTAAAGAATATTGAATGATGTGTGATCAAAATTAGAGAGAATGTGAAGTATATATATACTTAGAAGTTAGGATAAACTAGTTTTATGATTGTGCTGCGAAGTTGAATTTATCAATTTCTAGGAATTTGTGGCTAGGTGTTGCTACAAGATGGAATTTTACATATCTTATGCTTTATAGATCATTAGATTATTATCATGTTTTGGATTTCTTTAGTAATGTTGAAACTAATTACAAGCTTACAATTTTGCCGAATGAGTGAAGTAAAGTGGAAATTAATTATGAGTTGTTGGAACTTTTCTATGAAATTATATATCTATTTTCTAGATCTAAGTATCCTACTACCAACTTGTATTTTCTTGAAGTTTGGATAATTCAACTACAATTAGAGAAGGCACTGTATGTGATGATAATGATATAAGCAGAATAGGACTATAAATGATGCAAAAATTCAAAATGTATTTGTCACACTACAATACCATTCTTACTTTTATGGTAATTTTGAATTTGCGTTATGAGTTTGACTTTCTAAAGTCTTCCTTAGTCAAATTGCATGTAATAAGAAGGGTAAAAATCTGGCTAATAATGTATATGTCAAATTTTTCAATCTATACAAACACTATAAATATCATTATCCTAATACTCTAAATTCATTTGATCAAGGGACATCTATTAATAGATAATTAAATAGAGGAAATGATGAAATGGAGGTAAAGCAAGCTATACCTCATAAAATATATTTTTTTATCTTCATCACATGCTAATATCTTTTTACATCAAGTCTAATTAATATTTTTTCTTTTATTTACAATTTAGGATTTTGATGCTTCTACTTTTCTTGGAGGGAGAGGTAAAATATGTAAAAGCAAATTTGAGATGTATATCAAAAGTGAGCAGTTGGATTGTAAAATTTCACTTTATGTGCTCCAATTTTGGAAAAATAATTCTAAGAGGTCTCTAATTATTTCTTCTATGGATAAAGATATCATTTCCATTCCTATTACTAATTTTGCATTTAAGTCAAAATTTAGTAGAATTTTAAATAAGTGGAGGAGTTCATTGTTGTTAGAAAATATTGATGCTCTGGTAACTACTTGTAATTTGTTATACTGATATGATGGTAATAACATTTGTTGTTATAAATCTAAATTTTTTTATTTGATAGTTTATTAATCACTGAATATTAAAGATAATAATATAATATTTTTTTTATATTCACAAAAATATAAGATGAAGAATTAGGTACTACTGTGGAGCCATCAAAGTTAAGTAGCAATAATGTTGAAATAGGTTGAGGAGCTTAAAAAATAGTGGTAGCATTTTAGATTTTTTTTTATTGTAAACATGGGCAATTGTTAATTTTTTGTAGGCAAGGAATTCAATTTTTATTCAATCATGTCATTTGTTCCTTATGTTGTAGATTTACCATACTTGGATAATCTTTATATTGTTGGCCATCTACTACCTATGGGTGTTATTTTATTGTTGATATTGTGGTACAACTTACAAGTGGCATATTGTGCTATTACTACTCTTATTCTATTTCCTTGTTAGTTTTTCTAACATATTGTATGTAGTGTAAATTTTGTCTGAAAGTTGTTGTAGTTTGTGGGTGGTGTGTATGTTTGTGCCTTGAAGGTCATTTTGATGCTTTTTGTTTTTATCTCTACAACATGTAGGTTGTAACTTGTAAGTTTATAACTTATTCATGAATTATGAATGTTATCGAAGAATTCCTTGAATCTTCTAATTTTTTTGAGTTATGTTGGGCATAGCTATTGCCTGTTATATTTTATGAGTGATAATAGATACTACTATGCTCTTCTATTAAGAGCTTCTTCAAATAGGTGGATGTAATGGAAGATTCTTTGGAAATTATTTTACAAGCTTATAGCTGGATGTTTGCCTTTTTTATTTCAAATTTTAATTTGTCTATAATATATCTTATTTGTTAAGGAAGATGTTGGAAAATTTTAGAAGATAATTTGTCAAGTTAAATGATTTTGCTGATACATAAATTATTTTATTTTATTTTATATGAAAACATGGAGTAATGATAAAAATAATTCAAATAATAGATTGATACTTGTTAGTTGTTAACTTTTATACATGTCATGGATGATAGAGTTAGAGGAACAATGTTATTCTACACCATAATTAATAACATATAATATAACAAATCAATAATTTGCTAATTTTCTAGTTGAGTAATATTGATGATTATGTGTATAAGTTCATTTGATATTATAGGATATGTATATGTTTACAAGTTGTAAAATTGTAAAAGTAGCTAGGTAAAGAAGATAAAAAGATATTAAAAAGTTATCTAATCTACACCTTCACCAAAAAATCACTTCAACTCATTAACCTCATAAGTATTAAGTTTGATTTCATATAAGCATGTAATTAAAAATATATTATTAATTGTTACTTTTTTATTAAATTGTTGCTATAACTTTTTAATGTTATGTTTTTATGCGGAAAGATTCATTAGGATAGCATTAATAAATAAGGATGTATAGGGTAAAAGTATGAAAAATAAGTACAATTTATAAAACACTATATAAAAAGTATTAAATGAATAATGAAATATGTGTAATTTATTATTATTATAATAGATTTTGATGCCTGGTCGGGTGAACACCAGGTTGGGTTGATGGCGGGTTGGGTCACCGCCAAGTAAGGTGTATGTCGGCTTAGGTCAATGCTGAGTTAGGTTGGGTCTCTATTGGGTCATGTCTATAAAGGGTCATGGGTTGGAATCAAGTATGGTCAGGTTAATTATTATTAGGTCAGTGTCGGGTAGGGTTGTAAAACTTTTTGAGTTTTATCAGTTCAGGTTTTGCTTGGATCTGGGCAGGTTAGATAGGTCAGGTTAACTTTTGCCAGCTCTAATAATGCATATGAACTTGAATTGCTTGAATTATGGAGGATTATCTAGGGCTTTCAATAGTATTGACTTAGCTCCTTGCTATAATGATGCTAATTTGAGGGAAAATTCTCCTTCACAATGAGAGAATGATGGAGGAGCATCTTTGTCTCACTCTCAATCTTATTCTTCAAACGATGAAGAGCAAGATGAATTATCATACTTGGAGATGGAATCCATTGTGTTTGAAAACTCTTATGCTTCTATTGTTTTACCAAGTAATTCTTTTAGGTATTATATATGTTTGTAAGAAGTTCATACTATTGAAGATATTTGATGTACAAGAAAATGATAATGGCATTATAAGGATTACAAAGTGCATGGAAGAACAAGGCTACAAGACACAAAGTTGGATTACATATGTTAAATTTATGTATTACATGATTAAAATTTGTGTAGCTTTGTTACTTTATTGTATAATTTGTATTACTTATAAATTGTCATTGTTACTCTTTTAATATACTTGTATCATGCATTAGAAGGTTAATCTCATTATTAAGGGCCAAATGATGGGCTTGTTAATGAAAGGGGGCTTGCATGGGTGCATATATATATAAGGCTTGTACAACTTGATCTCGGCATGTTGAGTTCATGAATGAAAATATTTTGAAAGAGAGCAACAAAAGCCGTGTGTGTTTCTTCTTCTTCTCTCCTCCTTCTTCAACTGACAGCTTTGTAGAGTAGTAGAGAGTATTCTATTGAGAAATAGAATATTTCTCCTTAGAAGGCTTAAGATCTTAGGATTATATCCTTTTCACCTTCCAAGTGTTATTCGACATCCTTATCAATTTCCATATCATTCAAGACTTTGGTGAGTTGGCAAGAATTGAGGCCCATAGAAAAAGCTTTTGGAAATGTTGAAGATTGATTAGTGATGATCTTCCACATCAAAACTAGATGCAATTAATGCGTAACGTAGGCAACTCCCTATAATGAAAACTTAATTTCAAATGATGGAGTCTCAATTTTCGTGCAAGATTTGGTCAAAAATATAAAATAGCAAAGGATTTATATAGAGATCAAATGGGAGGTTCGGCAAAATCAACCAACCCAGCAAGAGAGATATATTTGTGCTCATGTATAGACTATGAAGAAGAGTCATAAGGGATTGGAATCAGTCAAAGTTTCTATGGCCATCAACCAAAGCATCGTCAAAGAGAAGATAGAGGTATCAAACTTGATCTTTCCGATTTTGATGGTAAAATTGATGTTGATTTATTTCTTGAATGGTTACATGAGGTGGATGATATATTAAATTCTAGGATTATCATGATGATAAAAAAATTGTAAGCTATCTATTCTTAATTTTAAGAAGTTTGCTAGGATATGGTATGATAACTTGAAAAAGACTAGAGAAAGATAAGGTAAAGGAAGAGTGGGAGACACGATTTGTCAAGTTATCATTGATAGTGGATCGTGTACAAATGTTTCTAATGAGAGGGAGGTGAAGGAGTTGGGATTATATATAACACCACATCCAAAGCCTTATTCTATTCAATAGCATAACAAGGGCAAAGGAGTTACAGTAACCAAACAAACCATAATCTAATTTGAAATTAATAACTATCATCATGATGTCCTATATGATATTTTTTTATGGATGCATGTGGAGTTTTATTATATTGACCATGGAAATAAGATATATGCTATATTCATAATTATATTACTAATTAGTATCTTGTTAAAAAGGATGAAAAAAAAAGCACAAACTCAAACCATCCACATGTGATAATGGTAACTTAGTCGAGAATAAAGAGAGCACATTTTTTCATGAAAAGGATATGATAAAATGTATTAAGAAATAAGGTAGTTGTTATGCTTTTATTATCAAAAGAATTCATACAAGGGGAGAAAGAAATGAAAGTAATCATCTATTAAATGAACTTATTGATGAATATAAAGATGTATTTCATAATGACTTACCACCTGAATTACCATCTAAAAGAGGAATAATATATGATATGGACTTAATGCTTGATGAAATACCCCAAAACTCTAATTTAGGAAATCATGGCCAAATAAGGGATTATTAGGAAATTAATTAAATAAACCACTTTTATTCAATAAAAGGAAATTAATTAGGGCGAATTAAGAAGAAATTTATAAGTGTTTTAAATAGGAGGAATTTTGGTACTTTAAGCTAATTAAGGATTTTATTTTAGGAATTAATTAAATAAATTATTTTATTTGAAATAAGAAGGATAAAATAGTTTCAAATTAATATAAAATTTTATAAATAAACGAATTAGAGAAAATTAGAGTGTTTTGTTAATTAAAATGGAATTTAAGGAAATTATTCCAAAAATCCCTAAATTAACCTAAAAAGAGAATTTAATTATTATTTTAATATTTATGTTTTATTAAAACACCCCAAATTACCCAAATTATACTAATTAAGCCAACCACCATTTTTCCCTTATTTGTTTTCCTTTTTTCTTTTTCTCCTGTTTCCCCCTCTTTTTCCTTTTCTTTCCTTTCCTTCTCTTCCTTATTTTTCTTCCTCCCCGACTTGGGCTGGCTTACTGGCCCATCCTCCCTCCCTTGCATGGCCTAGCCTCCCGTGCTACTTCCCCCTTTCTACTGGCCGGTTCAGCCTCCTTTTCTCTCCTTTTTTCTTTTCCCCTGGATCGTCGGTCCAACCTATAGTCTTCAACCTCCAACTTGAAGCCCTACCACCGAAAATTTTGCTGGAAAAAGCCTACAGCTGCCATGCCCACTACACTGGCCATTCCTCCCCTCTCCTCCTCATTGTCTCCCCTACAACTTTGACCAGACCATTACTCCCCCTCTCGCACGCAATCTCTTTCCCTCCCCGATAAATCACAGCCTACCCTGCGCCAGCCATTTTCGCCGGACAAGAGCCCCCATAACCCTACCCCCTACCTTGCCATGCGTCCTTGTCATTTTCCTTCCCAATTGGCCTATAAATAGCCCTAAGAGCCGCCATAAACGGGTTCGGAATTTGGAACCCAAAAAAACTCCGTCATGCACCACCTCCATTTCAGTCAACCCTTCCTCCATCGTCGGCCGCCTCTACCGCCTGCCCCAGCCACCAAAATTCTCCCTGCACCACCCTCTACACAACCAAACCACCGGCTTTCCCTGCCTCGCCCTACAAGAGCCACCCCGATCGTGCAAAACTGCCTCCCCGAACAACCCATTCGACCTTCCACGCCACCTTCACGCCACCAACGCTGCCCATACCGCCGCCTGCAGCACCACCCCTACCCCCCAAAACAACCAGGGGATCCTGCCCTACCACCCTACACCTCCATTTTCCCCTACTTCCCTCTCCCCTAGCCACCACATCCACCTCTCCCATTTCTTCCTTCCTCCACCGCCGCCGCCGGCACCACTACCTAGCCTATTTATACTATTAGGTCCTAACATTTATCCCTAAGAACCTCTAATTAATGGTATTAATTAATACTAAAACCTTGCTATGTTGTTATTATTATTATTATTATTATTATTATTATTATTATTCTTATTATTATTATTATTATTAGCATTATCATGTTTATTACTCTAACTATGACTAACATCGTTATTATCTTTATTATTGTCATTATTTTAGTATTCCTACTACTATTAGTATTATTACTATTATTATTATTATTATCAGTATCGTTATTATTATTATTATCACGGTTATGGTGGTTATTGTTATTATTATTGTTGTTCTTACTCTTATTATTATTATTACTATTATTATTATTATTATTACTATTATTATTATTACTATTATTATTATTATTATTACTATTATTATTATTATTATCACTATTTTCACTACTACTATTATTCGTATTATTAACCTTATTATCGTTGTTAATATTAGCATTATTATTATAATTGTTACTACTACTACTACTATGATTTTGATTACTATTATCATCATTATTATCATTACTACTCTCATTATTATTAGTATTATTATTATCATTAGTATTATTAAAAACACTATTACTAGTAATATTGGAACCCTTACCTTAATACTGTGAATATACCAAGACTTACTTTTATTAGTGGGGAATCGATTAACTATCTTGAGAATAATAATAACCCTACCCTTTTTATTTATAAACTACTAATTATTAATATTAGCCTTAGTGTTAGGTCATGATAGGGGTAAGATAGGAATGTTGATAATTTCGATAGAGGGAGATTAACCTATAGCATTTCCCTCTTATAGGTGAATCGAGTGAAAACTTTTGGGAGGCGTAGGAGCGTGCTCCAAGCCCCGTGCCGATATAGGTAAGGGTATGACTAAGGCCGCTTGTGTGATATGTGATCTACTTGCCTTGGATGCCTCGCATGATTATGTGTCGTGTTTTACATGTTATTATCTTACCTGTTTTAAGTGTAGCACAGGTTGGATTCGAGGTACGTTTATGTGATCACTTTTGTTATGTATTAATGTGGATGTGCTACAAGTTGTGATATGATGTGGCCCTAGGACATGCATGCTAGGGTATTTGATGTGGTAATGTGGTTTGGGGGCATGAAAAAGAAAAATTAGAAAGAAAGATAACCAAGGGGAAGTAAGTTGGCTAGTGAGGGGTATAGGAGGAACTAGGGTTTGCATAGGGTGGTTAAGGTCCGCATGGGGGCGAACCTTATGTACGGAAAGATGCCTAGGGGCGTGTGGAAGGTAAGAGAAGTGTCATTTGGGTGTTTGGGGGCTTTGGGAAAAAAATAGTACATGGACCAAAATAAGGGTGCGTAGGAAACTAGGCTAGAGTTTAGAGGGAACCCTAATTTAGGTAGGGGAAAGAAGAAAAAGAGAATAATAAAAATAAGTGAGAATGAGTGAGACATGAAGTGAGGGTTGAATCGAAGGGTCATGATGTGTAGGGGTGCTAGAATGAGTCTGGTTGTACGAGGCAGAAAAGGGTGGGCCACATAGGCCCAAGTTAAGGTTTCTGGAGAAAACCCTAAGGGAAGGTGTTGAGTGGAATTTGGGGTATAAGGTGGTCGGCCTAGACCCACACACTTAGGAGACGTGTTCCCGGAGTGAATAAGCTGGTTAAGGGAAGGATGTCAGGCGAGTTAGGAGGCGCAGAGGTCTCAAGATATAAGACGGGCCTTCTTGGGAGTATACGTATAGCTGAAGTTAGCCATGCATGTCTAGGGCAGAATCCGTTGAAAAAGATACAATAAAATACTAATCACTTAAAGAGAAATATTATTGAGCCGAGCCCAGACCGGTCCACCGACGAATAATAGTGGGCAGGAGCCGGGTGCCCTAAAGATCGATCCACCGGCGAATAATAGTGGCCAGGAGAGTGTTGCATTGCATGATTCGGGTCCATCGGCTATAATAGCAGGGGAATCCATGCTCAACAAACCAAATGTAATAAAACTAAGACATGGGAAATGCACTAATACTTACAGTGGAATACCATGTGAGTCAGGGCCCGACCGGTCTACCAGCAAATAATAGTGGCCAGGAGCGTTCTGCCCTGGAGACTGATCCACCGGCAAATAATAGTAGGCAGGAGCGTTCTGCCCTGTTCGTATCTCCAGTCCACCGGCTATAATAGTGGGGCTTCCGCACTCACATGGATTAATAATGAGTATGTGTGAAATTGAGTACGTTATTAAGAGATTAAAAGGATAAGTCTAACTGGAGCATAATTGGCCTCACTATCTGTATTGATTTATGTGCCTATATGATCATGCATGTATTGTGTACCTTGTATGTTTGGCCTTAGTTATTTGGTTACCTTGCTCAGTACGAAGCGTACTGACCACCCGTCTCATGGGTGCTGCTCATTCCCATGAGCCGAAGGCCCCTCTGATTTAGTGCAGGTAGGTGATTCTATATTCGATGCCTACGATGCTTATGAGGCATCGAGCGGGATCGAGAGTTGAGTCTAGACCTAGCTTGGGGGTCGAGAGTGATGTGGCCGGAGTCTATCGTTCACTTTATCTTTCTTATGCCTTTAAAGTTAGTCTATTTCTGATGTACGATGCTTCAAACTTTTGGAACCTTAAAACTGTACCTTTGGATTATACTTTTGACTTTCCGCACTCTGATTTTGTATGACTCGTGTTTTTACTTATAACTGTGTTTTATTATTAACTCGTACTTGATGGTTAATCTGGTTTAGCCTTAGCACTTAGTACCGGGACGATAGGAGTGAACCGATCTGGTACTAGGTGTGGCGGTAATGCCCCCGAATTTATAGTTTTATCTTTTCGCTTCCATTAAACTCTTTGAAATTAAATGAAATTTTTTTGGTAGTAAATTTGGGGGTGTTACAGCTGGTATGCCTCTACTTAATCATCCTACTTATAGATTCAATCCAGAAGAGGTTAAGGAATTATAAAGACACATGAAAGATCTCATAGGAAAAGTATATGTGAGAAAGAGCAAGAGTCCATGTTGTCTACCTGCATTACTTGTTCCTAAAAAGTATGGAATTTGGCACATGTGTATTGACTATAGACATATGAATAATATAACTATCAAATATCGATTTCTTATGTCTAGGTTAGATGAAATGTTAGATGAATTAAGAGGAGAACAAGTGTTCTATAAAATTGATCTAAATAGTTGATATCATCAAAGGAGAATAAGAGAATTAGATGAATGGAAAACTACTTTTTAAAATGAAATATGGTTCTTATTAATCAAATGTGATGACATTTGGATTGTGTAACACATCTACTTCATGTATGATATCAATGAATGAAGTTATTCACCATTTTCTTAGAATATTCATTCTGGTATACTTAGATGATATACTTTTGTATTGTAAAAATGAGAATCATCATCATATTAATTTGAAGAGATTACTTGATAAACTAAGGGAAGCTAAACTCTATGAAAAAATATGACTTTATGATTTCAAGTACTATTTTCATCGGTTATATTGTAAGTAGAAAATTTATAAAAGTGGAACGTAAAAAGATTTAAGATATTTAAGATTAGCCTACACCCAAAGATATTCATGAAGTGAGATGTTTCCATGGGATAGGAAGTTTTTATTCAAGATTCATCAAGGAAATCTCAACTATTGCCTTGCTAGTTGCACACCTCATGAAGAAAAGTGAATTCACATGGATAGAAGTTGTAACTAAAGCCTTTGAGAGTTTAAAAGAAAATTTATGTAGTGCACCAGTATTATCCTTACCTAACTTTGATAAATTAATTGAATTTACATGTTATGCTAGTAGGGTAGGGATGGAAGGTGTACTCTCACAATAAAAATGGGTCATTTGGATTTTTTTTTTGTGAAAATTAAAATAGAACCAGATTGAATTATTCTATGTATGATAAAGAATTCTATGCCATCATAAGAAGCTTAGAAACTTAGGGCCATTATTTCAACCCTAAACCATTTGTTTCACATTTGGATCATGAAAGTTTAAAATATTTGCATGGGAAAAAGAAAAGTAAACCTAAGAATGCAAAATGAGTTAGTTTATGTTTTCTTTCAAACATTTTGATTGTAAAAGATATGGTATTAAATGCATTATCAATAATATCTTTAATACTTGTTATAATGGATGCTAGCTATTAGTTTTTAAAAGGTTGAAAGAATTATATGCAAAAGATGAAGATTTCTTTGAGATTTATGTTGCATGTATAAAGAATCATTATCATGGTTATTATATGCTTCAAGATTAATTTCTTTTTAAATTTAATAAGTTGTGAATAGCTTGTTCATGTGTTAATCATTTACTTGCTAAGGAAGTAAATGAAAGAGGTATAACTGATTGTTTTGGCGTTAAAAAACAATGGAAATATTACAAGAGCATTTCCATTGGCCACAAATGATTAAATTGTTAAAATCTACTATTGGGAGATGTGTCATTTGTAAATTGAGTAAGAGTTTCTTCCACAAAAGGTTTGTATACTCCTTTATCTTTTTTGAGTCAACCATGGAAAGGGGTTAGTATGGATTTTATTCTAGGGTTACCAATAATACAAAGGGAAAATGATTCTATTATGGTAGTGGTTGATAGGTTCTCTAAAATGGAACATTTTATTCCTTCTAAAAAATTAGATGATGTAACTCATGTGGTAGATTTATATTTTAAGGAAATAGTAAGGTTACATGATAGTTCCAAAAGTATTGTGTCAAATAGAGATATAAAGTTTTTGAGTTACTTTTAGAAGACACTTTATCATATGGTAAGTACTAAGTCGTTAAATAGTATATCCCATCATCCAAAAATGGATGGTTAAACCAAAGTAATTACTAGGACCTTAGGAAATTTACTATGATGACTAGTTAATAAGAATATAAAGGATTGAGATTTAAAACTTACACATACTGAATTTGCATATAATAAAAGTCCTTCTAATGCAACTCAATTGAGTCCATTTGAAGTAGTATATGGAGTTAATCATTATTTTCCTATTGATATGTTGTCATCTAAGAATGGTGATATTAAGAAATATGATGCTAAAGAAAAATTTTAATACTATAAGAAACTTAATGGCCAAATTAAGAACAACAATGAGATATCTAATGCTAAATACTATAGTCAAGTAGACATAAATCGAATTACACAAGTGTTTTCACTAGGATATTTGGTTTTTTTACACTTAAGGAAAGAAAGACTTATAAACCTAAGAAAAAATAAACTAATTTCATAACTGATGAACCATTTAAAATCTTAAGAAAATTTGGAAATAATGATTATGAATTAGAATTACATGTATCCTATAGGGGGTTTATAAGACTTTCAATATTGGTGATTTATCTCCTTATTATGGTGATGCTAATTTTAGGTAAAATTCTCTTTTTCAAGGGGGATAATGATGTAGGAGAATCTCCATCTCATTATTCTATTGTTGGAGGTCAAGAGTTAGCATATTTAGAGATAATACCAATTTTTCTTGAAAATCTTAAATTCCTTCATGATAACTTTAATGGTGTGTTGCAAAGTAATTATTTGAGGTATTATATATTTTTTCAAGAAGAATAATTCACCAAATTCATTTAGTATATAAGGTAATGACAAGAAAAGGATTACAAAGTTGCATAAGTGACAAAGCTATCATACATGAATTTTGATTACTTGATTATTCAACTTATTACATGTGTAGGGTTTTACTTAGCTTTGATATTTTTTGTAAAGTTTGTAATGTTTTGTAATATGTAATTGTAGATCATTGTATGTGTTATATGGCATGTAGTGTACTATTTTAGCCCCTTTTTTCTATTTAAGTTAGTCTAGTTCTAGTTGGTCTAGGCTTAGTTAATAAAAAGGTAACTAAGGCCTTTTGTACCTATATATATATACATATGTGTTGACTTGTACATCAAAAGTAATCAAGTGAAATAAAATTTTAGAATTTTTGAAATTCTTCCTTCTATTCAAGTGAGAAAAATCTTGAGTTTGTATTTGTTTTTTAGTGAAAACTTGATGATTTCTCTTTAGTTGAGTGGATTTGTTAGAGATACAATTCCATGATTGCAACTTGTCAACTACAATATTCCATTAGGGTCAAAGGTCTTGCAAATGTGAAATAATAATTCTCCATGATCTTCCACATCAACATATAAATCTAATTATATTAATAAAAGATATATAAATCCATTATATATATATAAACACCACATATCAACATTATACCACAAATACATACTTTCATATTTTTGACCTTTCAAGATATCATATCAGATAATGATCATAATCAATTTTATCCACATAACATTTTACATAAGATATGAATACAACATATAGTATACATATAAGCCTACCTATGATATGTATCCTTACGAACAATAACATTGAGCCCTAAATGAGAAATCCTAAACTACTTCCTCTGAGATCACTAGAAGGTTACCTAAAAAAAACCTAATAAACATTTATAATTAGAAGTTGAGGATATTAATTAAGGGAAAATTTAATGTAAAGAAGGGTGGAAATGGAAATAACCAAAATAAGTGAAGAGCTTGGGTCACGTGGAAGTGTGGTGGAGATAATGTAGTGTTATGGTGGTAATAAAGTGGATCATGCATATGCTAGAGGGGTGGAATAGCTGAGATAAAGGAATGGTATGAGCATGTAGCATGTAACACATGCAAAGTTTGAGGGTTAAGAATGCTTATGATCTTGCTATGGAAGGTTTGCACGAGTAAACATGATGTTCAAGGAATAGGTGTGTATGGCTCTAGTTGAGACCATGTATGTATTGTGTGAGTGCACATATTTGGGGCATATGAGGGTGTGTAGTTGTGCACCAAAATTCTACAAGAGGGCAAACTAGGGTGTGCGAGGTATGTATGGCCATGCACCTCAATGAAAACAAATAGAATGTGACATGGGAGGTTGAAAAAGAAGTGGTATAGAGTGACAATAGGCAGGGACAATAAGAGGAAATGATGAGGTGGTAATGGCGGTCAATTTTTTGAGGAAAAGATGGCTTTTTGGTTGACATCAATGAGATAGAGCAGGAAATGGAGAAGAATAAAGGTGTTTGGGGTCATAGTTGCGCTATAGAAAATAGAGGGTGTGGTGTTGGTTGAGCATTAATGAGGTAGGGGAGATTGGAGGGGTATATATATGCGTTTAGTTGGTGTATATGGTGAAGGCTTCCAAAGAAGGGGATGATACACAATTTGGGAATGGGTTTTCAGCCATAATTCAACTAAACATATCCCTTGAGATGAGGGAGACGATGGTTGATGATGATGGATATAGGATAGGTAGGTTAGAAACATGGTAGAGAAAATATGGTTGGGAGAATTTTACGTAGGGAAAGGAGAAGTAAAAAGAAAAAGAAGTCGACTAGGTAGGTAGGAAAAAAAAAAAGGAAAATGAGAAAAAGAAGAGGAAAAGTGGGGAAAAGAAAATTAATTGTGGTTGTAGAATTAGGTTTTAGCCCAAAATAATTTAGATTATGGTATTATGATAATTTAGTTAATAGCTGTCTAGGATTAGGTTTAAGTTAAAAAGAATTTTCAATTACCCAAAATAAATATTAGGATTCAGTTAAGATTTTATTTTAAAAAATTAGGATATGGAAAAAATATTGATTTCTCAAGAATAGAGTTAGGTTAAGGTATTCATTATTTGGGATTAATATTAGGTAAAGTTTGGGTTATTATAGTTTTTCTTTTAGTTATTGCACCACAACAAGGAAAATTCATAAATAAAATGAGCATATAATAAACAAGGTAGTTCAATAGTGAGTGTTTTCAAAATTGATGAAAATTAATGACAATAATGCAACTTTGATGTAAAATTTTCTAATTATAGATAGAACCCTAATTCAGCCTTAAGGTGAGTCGATTATATGCATATTGGAAAAATGGAAGAGTTATGTTTTTTGTGATCTTACCTAGATTCAAGCTAGTGAGGATGAAATCAATAGAGATTACTATTAAGAAATTATTTTTCAGTAGTTGATTCAACCTTGAAAAGTTTGAATTTATGTGTTTTGATGAATATTTGATCGCTTTGAATGAGAGAGTGGGAAGTAGTAAAGAGGAGTAACAGGTTTGTGAAAATCAAGGTCGAGGATTTGGTTGAACAGGTGAGGGCGTATTTATATGGCCAAAGAACTAGTTGGCTAGTTTGAGTATTTCAATCAACTATTCATCCTACTAATTTATTGGTATTGGTCATCCATTCAGCTAGTTCCATGTTGGTCATACACAAAATAGTAGAGATATTACCCACCTATTTATACTAACTAGTAGACTGGACCTTTGAACCCATCCACCAGTTTGTCGACCAATCGATTGGTTTTCATAGTTATGTGTCATTTTTAGTTTTTCAAATCCTTTTTGATTGAGAACCATAACCCATTTTTACCCTTAAATGTATCACATTAATCAATGTTCACATAGGCAATGTTTTAAATTAAATTTATGCAATCTAAGGCCAAGTTATTATGATTTTGATTATTTTCTTTATTAATCCTTACCTTTTTAGAAGTTTCACAATAGTCGAAGAGAGATAATTTAAATCATAGAAATTTCATTCCAAGTTTTCTCCTAATTTTTATGAATCCTTTTTCATTTAATGGCTAAGTGAAAATGTGTCCCCATTAATGTAATGTATCTACACTTACATCACATTTTTTAACATAATCTCTTTTGAAGTGATGCCTTATTTATATATGTTTTTAGTAAGGCATATAGCACTAGTGTTATCACATCTAATAAGAATTTTTTCAATTCTAAGCTCGTAATCACTTAGTTGATGTTTCATCCAGCACCAACTACTATATATTCTACTTCAATTGTAGAAAGTGTCACACTAGATTGTTTCTTTATATGCTAATTAACTAAGGATTCTCCAAAGAATTGCCATTTAGCCAAATTATTTTTTTAATCAACATTATATCTCGCAAAATTAGCTTCAAAATCTTCTACTAAGTCTAGATTGTTATCACTAGAGTAAAATAAGTATAGGTTATATATGATAATTATATACCTAATGATTTATTTGACCATGGTTATGTGATATTCCTTAGGATTACATTGGAAACTAGCATATAGGCACACAATGAATATGATATGAGGTCTTAATGTTGTAAGGTAAAGAAGTGATCCAATCATACATTGATATTTCTTTTGATCAACTTGTATACCTTTGTTATTTATGTTCAACATTGTGGTAATGGCCATGAGAGTATTTCAAGGTTTTCTTTCATTCATAAAAAAATTCTTGAGTAATTCTTTTATATACTTTTCTTGGTTGAAAACTCTGATTGCTTGATTTAAATTTAAGGAAGTAGGTCAACTTACCCATCATGCTTATTTCAAACTCACTACACATCAAGGTAGAAAAGTCATCACACATGGATTAATTAATATTACTAAATATTATGGCATCAATGTATATTTTTATGAGAAATAAGTACATTTTTTATTTTTAAAAAGAGTTATATCAATTTTACCTCTTCCAAGACTTTTTTCTAATAAACATTTACTCAACATTTCATAACATGCTCTAAGAGCTTATTTTAAACCGTAAAGTGGTGTTAAGTTTGTAAACATGGTTAGGTCTTAAATCATTTTCAAAAGAGGGTGGTTTTTTAACATAAATCTCTTATTCAATAAAAAAATAAGGAAATAAATTTTAACATCCATTTGGTATAATGTAAAGCACATGAATGGTGAAAATGAAGGAAGCTTATGTATAGTCTCAATTCTAGCAACGGGGGTAAAGGTTTCCTCAAAATCAATATGTTTCTCTTGGTTGTATCTTTTAGCAACCAATTAGGCTTTGTTTCTAACCACAAAACCACCCTCATCTAGCTTGTTTCTAAAGATCCATTTAATCCCAATGATGTATCTATTTGGAGGCAATGAGAATAATT
Source organism: Tamarix chinensis (assembly GCA_030549775.1). NCBI lineage: Eukaryota > Viridiplantae > Streptophyta > Magnoliopsida > Caryophyllales > Tamaricaceae > Tamarix > Tamarix chinensis. The sequence goes on from CM060180.1 coordinate 87,218,710, forward strand.
TCTAAACTTGATTTCTGTCAAATTAGTTAAGCTCATTTGGCATTGGCATGATCTAATTTTTATCATTTAAGGCTTCTAAGTGAGAATTATCTTCCATTTGGGATAGAAATGCTAAATTATTGTAAGAGTTACCTAGTGAGTATCTTTTTTCAATTACTCTTATTGGATCACCAATGATGAGTTCTTAATGACGTCTATAGGCATATCTCCAGTATCTTTTTTCAATTCCTCTCACTTCATCCTCTTGTTGATTAATTTTAGAATCTTCATCTTTCTCTTCTTCTATGTTTTCCTATTGTATTTTCCATAAAACTCTTAACTTTGATGGAAGGAACTACTTCTTCCTCTTGAGTTTTATGCATGTATGAGAAAGATTCATCAAAAACAATGTGTACAAATTCTTCAACTAACATTTTTTCTTTGTTGAAGATCTAGTAAGCTTTACTATGTAAAGAGTATCCAATGAAAATACCTTCATCTACTTTAGAGTCAAACTTACCTAATTTTATTTTTCCATTTTTAAGGATAAACTGTTTACATCCAAATGTCCATAAATAACCCACATTTGGATTATTACCTTTATAGAGCTCATAGGGAGTCTTTTTCTAGATGGCTAGTAAGAATAATCTATTAATTACGTAGTTTGAGGTGGCAATGAATTTGGCCCAAAAGTATTTTAGACACTAAGAGGCACATAGCATGGTTCATTGCAAACTCCTCCAAGTTTTTTTTTCTTTCCACCACACCTTTTTTTTGTGGTGTCCTTAGTGCCAAGAAGTTGTGAGTAATACCATTTTGATCATAGAAATTTATGAAGGTGGCATTCTTAAACTTATTTTTTAGGATTGCTCCTTTTATTTTGGATCATAGTCTCCTTTTATACTTGTATTTTCTTAACAAGCACAAGAAAAATGTTAAAAGGATCTTGTTTAGTAGAGAAAAATAATTTACATGTATAATATAAGTAATCATCTACAATAATTAGTGCATATCTACAACCACCCATGCCACGGGTTCTAATAGGTTCGAATAGATCCATGTGTAACAAATAAAGTGGTTGATATGTAGTCACACCATTTTTTGGTTTGAAGGTAACCTTGTCATGTTTTCCCTATTGGCATTCATCACATAATTGATCTTTATCAAAGTTCAACTTTGGAAGACCATGCACTAGGTCTTTTTTATAACTTTTTTTTGTAATAAACCATGATACCATGTGTAATGTACTTATGACATAACCATGCATCATTGTCAATTGTACTTAGACATGCGTTATGCAATTTTATTTATGTATCATCAAGCATATACACATTGTTAATGTGTGGACATATAAAGAGAATAGATCTATTAAATCCATTTGAAATCATGAAATGTGAATTTACAAATTTTACTATAAAACTTTTATCAGATAGTTGGCTAATGATAATCAAATTATGATTAAAGCCATCAACCACATATAGATCATTTATGAAGGGTTTTTATTTACCAACGTTGATGCTACTGACACCAATGATCTTTCTTTTTAAATTGTCTCCAAAGGTCACACTTCCACCAACATATGTAGTTAGCTTGGAGAATATAGTTCGATCACCCATCATGTGTCTTGAGCATCTATTGTCTAGGAACCATTTATGGTGTCTTTTTTTTACTTTGAAGCATACCTACAAGCACAAATGTCCTATTTTAGTTACTCTTTAAATGGTTCCTTATTTTCTTAGTATTAAATTCATGTGAGATAGTCCCCTTAAATACCCATACTTACTTGAATTTTGGAATCACTTTGGTATTTTTTTATAAAACTAGATGATGAAACAACATGACAAGATTTACCATGCATGTTGCAAAAAATCTTTTTCTTATAAGTGGAGATGAATTTGTCATTTTTGGAATTCCTATATGCTGTAAATGAGTGCCCAATCTTCCCACACACATTAAAATCACTTGATGTAGGAGAAGCATCCACTTGATGAGTTTTGGAGACTTTTACAGAGAAATTTTTTGGTGTTTGGCCTTTATCACCTTCTTTTTCACCCATATCTTTAGCCACTTCTTGTTGTCTGAAGGAAGTATAATATTTTAGTGATAGAGGCTTTTTCTTTGTTTCATATAATCAATATTCTAACTTTAAAAAAAATAAGGAATATTACATCATCATGAAAAATTACAGACCAACCTATAGAATTGATCTATTTGACCCAATAAACCACTAAACTTAGTACTCTAGTTATTAAAAATAGAAGACATAAACAAGGAAATTTGAGAAGCTATACTTTTCAAATCCCACCTAAATTTTGAGAAAATGCATCCATATTCTAACTTTGATTGATGAACCATGATATTTTTGAAGAGCTCTTCAACTATCATCTTAGTAAAATCTTTGGCTTCTTCAATGGTGGTCACCTTGGGACTCCATTATTTTATAATACCTTGGAAGATCTTTCTTACTTTGTCTTATTTAATGATTTATTTTCATAAGGCTTTGAGATTGTTGATAATGGAGGTAAAGTAGTTTCTTAGGTTGTTGATGCTTTCACCTTGCTGCATGCTAAAGAGTTCATACTCTCTAGTGTGAAGAGTGATTCTTTGATCCTTAACTTGCTTTGTCCCTTAAAGGGTGAGGATGAACTTATCCCATATTTATTTTATAGTCAAGAAAAATTGGATGTGGTGGTACTTTTTTTTTTACCATGATCGCATTAAAAAATTATGATCGCTTTATCATTAATAGTCCACCTTCACTTTTTTCCATCAGTGAGCTTATCTCTCATCTTTTCCACTAGTTCACCATTAACCTCTTTAGTGATTTTGATTGGTCCTCTAATGATTATTGATCAAATTTCATAGTTTTTTGACTTGATGAGGAACATTATTTTGTTCCTTCAGTAGTTGAATTTCTATTTATTAAACAATGTTAGTTTAGTGGTATAAATGCCTTCATTTAGACCAATAGACTCCATTATGCTTGTAGATCTTTTTCACCTCATATTATTGAATCCTTTGAGAGATTTCCTTGCTTCAATACCAATTGAAAACACCCTGTATAGGGTGAATAAGGTTATTTGACACACGTCATTTTTTAAGACAAAACTGTTTTTTACATCCACTACAAAAAATGACTCCTTTTTGGATTTTGTAGTAACGATGTGTTTTTATTAATGAAAACTCTTCTCTTAGTTAATGAGACTTACAATATCAATGGCCCTCTAAGAAACGATTTTTAACTTAAATTATTTATCTTTTCTAGATTCTCCATAAGAATCTCTCAAGAACAACAGGCAAACACTCACTAACCCCTTGAAATGAATTTTGTAAGGTAGTTGTGATTATAAATAATTCTCACCTAGGTCATAACATATGAAATTATAGAACTTTAGGTGAGATCTAACCAAGAAAGACGTAATAAGATATATTATAATTTAGGAGCAATTATAGCTAAAAGAAAGGAGTAAAATACACTTTTCAATAAAACTAGAATATGAAAGTTTAGGCAATTTGAATGAGAAATTGGATGATTTAAGAGTAGATATTAATAGAACAATCAATTTAGTTGAAAAGTAGTTGTGATAAATGTATAAGGACCTTATTTATGAGTTTTTCTCTCATCATATAGCCATTAGATAAAAAAATCTCAAAAAAGTATATTTCCCAACTAGTAAAAAAATTAGCATGTAATGCTCACCCATCAATTAGTCTAGTCAAACCAGTCAATTGGTTATATGGTTAGTCAATTGGTGGTTTAAGCTAGTTGATTGATTATGTTTAGACAAAAAAAATAGACAATTATGATTATGAAAACCAAATGATCGGTCATATATCATAGTTGGTCTTAAGAATATATATGAATAGTAATATGGTATGGTAAGACTAGTCAATGTGTTCATGTCACTAGCCAATTAGTTTGTTTAAACCGGTCGATTAGTTATAATCTAGTTGATCCACTTGGAAAAACCAATTGATGAGTTTAAACATAGAAGAATGGGTTTCTGTGGGAGTGAAACCTATAGACTGGCCGGTCGAACTAGTTGATCAGTTTCCTCAAACCATTTGATCAAGTTGGTAAAACTAGTCGATAAGTTTAAACAAAGACAAATGGGTTTCAGTAGTAGTGAAACCAATAAGCTAGTTGATCAAGCCAGTTAATCAATTTCATCAAACTAGTCAATCAGTTTGGCGAAAGAAATTGATGAGTTTAAATAGAGGAAAATCGTTTTATGTGGAAGTAAAACCCATAGATTGGTTGGTCAAACTAATCGATTGATTTCCAAACCAATTGATTGATTTGTTATACCAATTGATCCATCTAAGTTCAACTATTTCATGACTTTCATCAAACTAAACTAGTTTACTGGTCCTGAGACGAGTTGAATTGTTAAGACTAGAACCAACCATTTAGTTTTAAAACACTTTTGAAGATCTTAGAAATCAAAATCGACCATGAATTATTATGAAATGAAGTCAAATCAATCGTTTAAAAATATTTTAAAATTTTTTGACCAAAATGTGAACTTTCTCAACATAACTCTTTACATGGAGCTTAAGACTTAAGAAATATGATCCTTAACCTTCACGTGTTTTTTATATTTCATGAATTGTTGTCTTGTGATTGGAAACTTGATTTCTATTTTAAATTTGGAAATTTGGAGAAATACTTTGAGTTGGTGCATTTAGATTTCTGTGTAAGTCAATCATATTACATGCACACTTATGAAAATACATTAGTTATCATGATTTGTTTGTTATCATAAAAAAAAGGATAATGAAATTGTTTGGCTGATGAGGTCAACAACATTAACACTACATAAATTAAATATTAAAAATTTTAGTTTTTCAGGAAGTATTAATAATAAAATATTGAGTGTTACACCACATTCAACATAAAAGGTACTCCCTATAGCCAATATATTCTGGGTGTAAGGGTAAAAAGTAACTCATACCTAGAGTTCAGGCATGGGGAGCGCTTGATCCTATAATGATACAAGATTGCAAACATAAAAAGGATAAAACATATAGGATAAAAAGGGAATATAATTCCAGAGAGAGATAGGGATATTTAAATAACCATATCCTATACCAACCAAACTAAGCACTCACTAAATGCAAGAACATAAAAAGTATTAATCAATAAATAAGGAGATATTTGTTGGTGGGAATAAGTAGCACCCATGAAAAGGATGATGAGTGTACTACATATTGAGTAGGTTAGCAAGACACTTCATAAGAAAAGGGACATGCATAGAATATAATACTACATAAAGGAAAACTATGCATGTACATCAATAATGACATGAGAAGGTTCAAAAGAGGAATCAAAATAATTCCAATATAGGTGTTCATTCATTTCTATTTTTATTAGTCACTTGAGTCCAAGGGCCCCACTATTTATAACTAGTGAAATGATAACATTCTATGGCAAGACGCACCTAGAAACCACTATTATATTCTATGGACTAGCACCACAATCCTTCTAGGCTAATATGTTTGTGAATCACTCTTATATCCAATGCACTACTAACATGACCCTTTTAGGGAAAGATAATCCTAGGAAAAACTATTATAAACCTCTCTTAGAGTATACACTTCTAGCCACTATCGTTGTTTGGTGGATTGGGTTGGTAAAACATTATCTTAACTTAGTGATATTTCACTTTAAAAATTAACATCTTATTAGATTTTTGGTTATTTATTTAACACCATCATAGTTAAAATAAAAATACCAAGAGTAATTTAGGTCATTCCCTAAGAGAAAGGACAACAACACCCTTATGAAACCCTATTTTTACATGATAAGTGTAAATCCCTTGATAAAATTTGAAAAACCACAAAATTTAGCACAATAACCTAAAATATCATTCTGAGTAGCATTTCGAAAAACTAGGGACTAGCTTCAACATCTCACACATGTGATAACAATCATGCCTCTATTTATATTATTCCCAAATTAGGTCATTTTAACATTTTATTAGGCCTATGTGACTCATTATTAAGTCAAGAATTTTAATCACAATACTTAGCATATTTTTATTCAATATCACTTTACAAATACCAAACTTTAATACCATGTCTTGCTTAAAACCCTCAAATCATTTTCTTAAATAACCTATACCATAATCACCAACACTTTAACATATTATGTATGAAATGAAATTTAAATACCTCAAAGATTGCCATGCCATATTTACTTCCCATAAAAATCATGAAAAGACCCCAAATATCCTTAAGATCAATAACTACACAAACATGTCACCAAAACCTTACAAGTCCCAATATCATTAACTTCTCATCCTCAACATATTTTATGACAATAATAATTAATCATATTTACTACCCACTATCCATACTTTATCAAGACCATATATCATACCAACATATAGCATACCAACATGCTTAGGGTGGCATGATAAGACTTACAACAAGCAATATCACATAAGCTTGTAACTTGCATAACAATCATAACCACATAATGTGATACGAAAAAATAATTAAATTACACCAATAATAAGAAATAGAACTATACTAACATGGAATTGCATACAATTTAAACATAACATCAAAATTATGCTCTAATATATGTATCCTTAATATCATCTAGGCCAATATCTTAGCAATATTTACTCCTAGTTACCTTATATAACTTGATCGCCTAGCAAGATAGAAGGAAAATTTGTTAGGAAATCTAATAGATATAAGAATGGGATAATTAAGGAAAGAAATGAAGGATAAAGAGGGAAAACCAAGCTATTTTGTAGTTATTGGGAGTTGTGTGACATATTAATATAGTAAAGGTGGACTTATGTGATACCTTCATGTAGATAAAGGGTGAATTACATGAGACATTGACTCAACTAAAGGGAGATTTATGTGAGATGGTGGTAGAATTTAGGGTCATTTGTGTAAATAGGTTGAGCAACCATAATGGTACTTAGTTATGGATGTTAGTAGGGTGGTTTGGTGTGTGATAATCATGTTATGATGGTGAGGGTTGTGTGGATGATGCGCGTTGAGTGATATTGGGGGTGTAAGTGATGATGGTGTGGCTATGCAAGAGATATGCACAAGGAGGATGTTGCAACATTAGGTGGCAGCAAGACTAAGGGCAATAGCATTTGATTAAGACCTAGAACGACTTAGTTCTAGTAAGATAAAAGGAGATGAAAAACAAGAGGAAGGATAAGTGAGTTGAGGTGTAATGGAAGGTTAAAATTCATAGAAAAGAGGGGATAAGTGAGCTTGATTTAGGTTAATTGACAGGTTAAAGAAAAAAAATGAAAGAGGAGGAAAGGATGTGGCTATTTAATGGAGAAGGTGTGAGAGGTAAGAGAGGTAAGGTGTGCTAGAGGGGTGCTAAAGGTGGCATAAATTCAAAAGGGTATATGTTGGGGTTTGAGAGTTCAAAACTTGATTGAAAAAGTGAGGTGAGAGGTGGAGTTTGGGATTAGCTTTAGTTAGGGATTAATTTGGGTCACCTAACAAGGGAAATAAAATTCTAGATGGTAAAGGGAAAGATTAAGATAAGATTATTTAACCAAGATTATAAATTTAGGGAGAATTAAATCTAAACAACTAAAACTTAGGTTAGTAAAACTTTAGGGTTTTATAATAATGTGCTAAAAAAATATCATAGTATAATTATAGTATCATAGAATAACTCATGCCACTCATATAAGGTGAAAAATATTGTTATCACTTCATTAGTTGACCACATAAATTCACTTATTATGATATTTGACCAACCAAATCTATTTCTCCACCATAACTAAAAGTCGTGGGAGTATAACACACACAGAGGTTAGGATACCACACCCAACACATGTGGTTATAATATATTGATGGGGACTTTCGACAAGGATACTACACCCACCACATCTTTATTATATAACTATTGTGATGCTAAAAACATTAGGATACAACACCTACTAAAGTGATAGACTTACAAAGCACAAAATAGCTTCTATAGGGATACCACACCTACCTAACCTAGATATTGATGTTATATTAGCCTGCTAAAATATTATTCCTAATCGTTATAATATGTGTATGCCCCTCTACTGACCACAACTTGTATAGAAGGAAATTTACTAAATAAAAATATAAAACACAAGAGTGCCCTCATTATTTTCTATTTAGTTACTTCCAAAGTTAGAGAAAAAGGTTCAAACAAAATCTTAGTTTTATATTAGTTTTTTTTATATGTAATGACCTTAAACAAAAATAATTACCAATCAATCTAAAATATGCATTTTCAAGTGTTAACGCACAACACAAGTGATATGTGCATATTTTATGGCATTATTTGATGTTTATTGACCTAGCTTTTCTATATGTTATGATAGTTTCACCATTTTCCTCAAGTTTTCTCTATCAACCTAATTTTACGAAAGAAGAAGAAGAAGAAGAAGAAGAAGAAAAGATGATGATGATGATGATGATGATGATGATGATGATGATGATGAAATGAAGGAAATTTGAGTAAATAACTTATTAAATTGAGTAGAATTAGGGAGACAAAGCTAATAGTTATGGAAATTTATATGCACCATCATGCAATACTTTAATAGAGAAGCCATGTGAAGAAAAATAAGATGATACAATGAAGAGAGGAAATACAAGGGCCTAATTTTATGGAAATATGGTCCATGTTTCCTATTTTACCCTCCCATGTACAACATTAATTCAATCCCCAAGCATAGTATTAGAGAAAAAATTCAAGTGCTCCATGATTAATAATATAAACTGTATTTTTTTCCTCTAAATTTTGGATTTTCTTCCTATGGCCTTCTTTCTATATATACAAGATATATTAGGTAGAATAGAACATCAAGCACTACTCTCAAACTCTTAACTTCATTTTTGTTATTTTTAATCCATGATGGCTCTTATTTTATCTTTAGTTCACGTTATAACTGGATGATTGAAGATCATTTAGTGTTTGCATTGTTGCAATCTCTTAAGTTCTTTTATCCTTTTGTCTTAATGGTTTCATAATTATTTTTTATTTTCTTTAATGCAATGATTTTTGTTTACTTATTTATTTAAGTTTTATGTTTTTTTTAGTTTAATTCAATCTTTACTTTTTTTGTTCATATGGTTAGGTTCTACATTTTACTATTTTGTCGATGTTCTAGGCTAGATTAGTGTGGGCTTGAAGGATAATTGAACGTTTCGAGATAATTAATCATGATATGTGAATTGGATTTAACTATTGTATATATTTTTAGTTAGATTAATAAACCAATTCTAATGATCACGTATTCAAGATCAGGACTTTGTTATCTAGCTTGATGACCTGGTTAATTTTAGTGCTAATCAAATTCTAAGATAGTATAGTTAATTTGGAATTGTTAACATATACATTAACAAGTAGTAAATAGGTTTTTAATTATTCTATGTTTATTAATCTTTGCAACTACATAACTTGAGATGACTGTTACTATAGTTCTAGTTAGCTACTCCCCAATCATTAATGTTCCCATTAATTAAATCTGGAGATCTTATCCTAGTTTATTAATTGGTTAGAAAATATATCATAATCAAGACTTGGTTTATTTTCATAAAGAGATGCTAGGAAGCAAACATGTGCAATCTTCTATAGGTTATCATCAAGAATACTACATAACCATATTATTTGATGATCGATCAACATCTCTATATTAAATATGTCATCTTACCTATATTATTTCATTATTGTTATTTGGTTATTTTTTTCATTATTAAAAAATTAATTTTTCATAATTTGGTAAATGTGGAATTAATTTGATAATAGAAATTTAAAGATTAAATTATAGTATTTGTGTGATCGACCATTAGAGAATGCTTACTACTTGTTTGTGTGTGTAGGGTTTTAATTGGGAGTGTATATGACATCACACCAATTTTATTTTCTCTTTTCACTATTTATTTATCTCACCTTCTAATTACAACCCACTTCTCTGTTGTCAATAGGAATCCTTGTTTGAAAGCATTTGCTAGTGAATACAAATATTAACTCATTCATCTTGTGGATCCTACTTGTTTTTTTGTGGTAGAAAAAAAAATTCAAATATGACTAGAATACATTTTTTCTATTTCATTACCTTAATTTTGTTGCTTTTCATCATTATAATAGAACATAAAAAAGAATTCAGAGAAAATTATTGAAAAAATAATTTCGAATCAAACTCTAAAGGAGCTCACATATCCTATTTTTAACCCATAATCTCTTTTGTAGTAATTATTCTAATAAACAAAATGAGTAAAAGATTAGACCTAGAATGATACACATATTGCCTATTTTTATAGGTTTTTAAGACACTAACTCTTTCTAATCTAGTTGCATTGCTGATTCAAATTATTTCCTTAAGGAACTTCATATAGTATGCTTTGCTACAAAATGAATAGGGTAAGTGTAGAATAACTTAAACTAAAAGCTTTCCCTTTTACTTATCTGATGCTAATAAGGAGTGATTATATGATTTTTCTACTATATCTATTAATCTTGGAAAGTATTTTCCATCATATACAACCAATAATATTAGGAAAGAAATATGATGCCTTAGGAAATATGGGGAAGAGTCCTTATATGAGCACCAGGAAAGATTTAAGGAATTATGTAATAGTTACCTTAACTGCCAAATTAGTGAGAAATTATTAATACAATATCTTTATGAAGGATTAATTCCCATGTACGATAATATGATAGATCCTACTTGAGGTGGAGTAGTAGTAGATAAGACACTAGCTAAAGCTAGAAGGGTAATATCTAATATGGTAGATAATATCTAATATTGTGATATAACAAATACTACCTCTTCATCTCACCATGTAAAGAACCTAATTATAGTAGAAATTAATGAAAAATTAATTAATTTTACTTCTTTAGATTCAAAATATAATGAAAAGGGATTAACAGCTCAAGTATATGGAAATTGTTCATATGCACAAAATCATGTCCCGCTTTGTAAGAAGAACAACAAATTAATGTAATAGGTGGACCTCTAGGAAACTTAATACATGATCTATATGTTTCAAATTATCATCTAAGATGGAAGGATCATCCCAGCCTAAGGTATGGGAATAATCAAAGACCACAATTACACCAAAATCAGCAAGGCTATAACCAACCCCTAGATTCTATCCTATTCCTCATAACCAACAAAATTTATCATTCATGCAACCTATACCACAACAATCTAAACGTATATCATTAGAGGATATATTAATTTCCTTATCTTCTAACACCCTATAGTTATATTTCAACAAGAAATAATAAATGGGATAAAGAGCTTAGAAAATCGAGTGAGTCAATTGATAGATTATGTAGGAAAACTATAACCTTAGAGTTTCTCTAAAATCTCCAGTTATACCAAAAGGAATCCTAAAGAAAATGTGAGTGCTATCACAAGTTTGAGTGGAAAAAAATTATATAGTCTAAAGTAAATTAATTATAACCATGGAAGGAAATAATAAAAAAGGAATCGATAAGTTTAGAGGAATAGATCTAGGAAAAACCTCCTAAAGTAACTAATATAAATTCTCATAAACTTTATAAACCTATTGCATCTTTTCCTAATTAGTGACTTTTAACAAATTCCCTTTATATAAATTTCCTAGTTAGTGATTTTTATGAACAGATAAACATCCTAAAGTAACTAATATAAATTCTCAAAAACCTTACAAACATTCCCTTTATATATAAATTTTCCTAGTCATGAAAATGAGATGCTTGAAATTTTTAAGAACGTGGAGGTAAACATTTCCTTTATAGATACAATAAATCAAGTGCGTAGGTACACAAATTTTTTAAAAGGTTTGCGCACTAATAAGAAACAAGTAAGATGGGTGAAGAAGTTAGGATGGTAGAGAACGTGTGTGTGATTTTGCGAAGGAAATTCCCACCCATATGCATGAATTTAAGTTTTTCTTACCATTGCTTTTAAATTTGGGATTGAGAGGTATGAAAAATGCATGCTAGACTTAAAAGTCTTTATAAATGGTATACTTTTGTCTGTCTTTAATTTGCAAAATCTAGGACCCATAAAGAGACCCATGTTGTGATCTAATTAGCTAGTAGATATAGAAAATACCTAAAATGAGTAATTAAAGATGTATTAGTACAAGTGAATGAACTTTTTTCCCTACAAATTTTTATGGTTTATATATGCAAGATGATGTATCCCTTAACCCTTATTCTATTATCTTAGGAAGTTCATTTCTAAAAACTACTTAAACTAAAGTTGATGTACATGATGGAGTTCTTACTTTGGAACTTGATGGGGAAACAATTAATTTTAAAATTGATGGCTCTATGATATATCCTAGAGAATATGAATCTCTTTCTACGATTGATGTAATTGACACTTTGTCAAAATAATTTTTTGAATCAACAAGTGCTGATCTACTAGAAATGTTTCTCGAAAAGTCAAAGGAAATATAATGTTATGTGAAGTTAAAAGTAAATTTTGAACTAGATAAGGAAAAGGAATGTCTTTTTGCTTTCGGAGCTTACCTAAATAAAATAAAGGGGCACATGGAATTACGTATTGTGATACCCAAACCATTACCTTACAAAGAAAAGGCTCTAGAAGTAGAGGTGAAACCCTTACCCAATCATTTGACATATGCCAACTTAGGGGATAATCAAACTCTTTATGCCATCATTCATAATGATCTTACATTTTTATAGGAAGAGAAGTTAATTAGAGTCCTAAAAGAATATAAAAATTCACTACATCATTATATTATTATCTCTAAGGTGGTAATTGATGCACTGTCGTATGCACAACAAATTTAATAAATAAATCCTAATTTCCAAATACGTAGTATATGGCAAGAAGGAGTCGAACCCACAAGGAATGGAATATAATCAATAATTCTGTAATCGATGTTAAAACCCCGGTTATGCAATAACATATAATTCTATCATCAATATCTAAACTATGGATAAATAATAAAACATTGTACTCACTAATTAACTAATAAGGACAGGAAGGCATTGATTATGGAATTAGGATATCAAATAATCATGGAGAAACGAAAGATTCTAAATGATTTAACGTTGACCTGTAGAAACTCATAATAATTCATCTCTTTGCCTTCTCTTAATTCTAATAAATTGAACAAGCTCTCAATTTATCATCTAACCAATTGATAACCTAGGTTAAGAACACTAGATTCAATTAATGGCAGCATTACAAATGGAAAGCAGTCAACTACGACCATAATCACACAAGCTCGGATCATGCAATCGAACGAATTAATGGACAAGATTAATAATTAATCTTTTTCTACTATGGAAATGTTAATTAACAATTACGTGTTAATTCCGTTATCCTAGCGTAGATTAAGATCTAAACTAGATAGGTGATCAGTCTAATTAGTTTAAATTCTTAATCTATGATGCGAGATCATTCAATTCCGTCCATCAATTCAATTAAATTCCATATAGAATCATGAATTCAAAATCCAAAACCCTAATTCCATCATCAAATTCTCCTACCTTATATTATCTACATAATTGCAGTAACACACAATTAAATGCAATAATCTATAATTAACATCAATGCTTATAAATAAATTAACAATGAAACACTAAACACAAGAAAAATAATAATGCAGCAAAGAGAATTGAATTGCATTCAATCAAAAATCAAAACTTGCAATTAAAAGAGGAATGGAGAAGAACTTATCGAATTGAATTGCAGATTGTTGATTGTTCAATTGAATACAATGGAGAGAAAGAGAATTGGAATTACAAATTACATGTGGTATCTAGAGAGTATAGAGAGAAAGAGATAATCCCATTCTCGAACTCCCCCGAACCACCCTTTCGAATGTTCAAACTTTTAGAAATATATCGGGGAAACATTGCGCGAACGGTTACAGAATTTGAGAAAAACACGGTCCGTGTTAGAAAACACGGGACCCCCGTGTTTTTTCCTTGAACTCTCGACCAAATGCTGAATTTTTAAGTGCTGAAATTTGTGTGCTGATAGAAAAACACGGCCCGTGTTTAGGAAACACGGGGGGGCCGTGTTTCTTGTTCCTTCATTATTTCTTCATGAAATTTCAACACAATCTTCCCTTTGATATATATTCTTCATTTCTAGTCTTTTCTTCCATTGATTCCATATCTCTTGATGTGTTCTTTGCTTCCTTTTCTCTTTCCATTGATTTCTCCTTTGAATTTCTTCATTTTTATCTTTTCCTGCAAAATCTATCCAAAAGAGAAAAGCTCGAGAAAAGATTAAATGTTATAAAAATAATGAGGAATAAATGACATTTTTACTTAGCAAAATAACATATAAATCTCATATATCAGTAATACACGTCACTTATAGAAAATCACTAGACACCAACTCAAAACATTTTACGAAGAACAGGTGATACCCCATCTTTTTGTGAAGTTTTTTGAATTACAAGTTATGGTATTTATTATGAGTTGATAGTTTTTATTTTGATTTAGAACTATAATTATGTTTGGGAAAAAGTTTGATTTGAATAAGATTTGAAAATTGAGTAAAATGATTTTTCAAGTTGACCGATAAACTAGTTTTTCATTTCAACTAAAGGGTTTTGCTTAACCAAAGCAATTGATTGTTTTGGGAAATTAATATATTAGTTCATAGAAAAATTGACCGGTAGGCCAAATTAATCGATTAGATTGTTGAGCTAAGTTTATTTTGGAAACTCATTTTTTTTTTTGAAAATTTTCTTATACTAAAATTGAACCTTGATAATCCCATTACAAGTTGTACTTTAAAGATTATTAACCTTTCATGTCATGCATTTGACCCTATGCTTCAGCCTCAAACAAATTCAAGGGTTTGAAGTGGATAATTAAAGTAGAGGGTGGTCACACCTTTGTCATCTTCCACCTCTCTCTTTTGCACACTTTTAGAATCATTGCTTTAATTTTCAGACCTATCTCTATTTAGTTGGGAGACTCTTTCCAGATTAATTGTTCATTTCCTCTTTTGTGTTTGATATTTCTCAACAAGTTTGATTTGCATTTTTTCATAAATCACCATTTTAGCTTTGAAAGGGAGGTCGATTTTTATTTAACAAAATCTTCCTATTCAATTCAAATTTAAATAGTAGAAACTAGGATTTTTTTATTTGAGCATAGCCACACTTATTCTTGTTCTGATTTGTTGGCTATAAATAGCCGTAATTGCTCCTTCCATTCACCTTTCTTCAAAACATAAAAATATTACAACTCTCTCTAACCTTGAGTTATTTTATCCTCAATTCAAGCATAATTTGGTTTCTTTCTACTCTTCTGATCCTTTCCCTAGCTCCTTTTTGTTTATCTTTGAACAAGAGAGGGTTATATTTAAGAGAAAGCTGAGTATCTCTTTTAGCAAAACTTCCCTTTTATGTTATCTTAGGTTAGGCAAGTTTCTTTCTCCTAATTCAAATTATGCTTTATAGTATTGTTCATTTAATTTATGAAGGTTTAAATATTTTTTTTTTAATATTTGGAAGTTAAAAATCTTCTGGGCTGAGTTTTCCTAACTTTAGGAAAATATTTTTCTTACACCAAGCAATTCATTCTTACTTCTGAAATATGAATTAGTTAAGCATATGTTATAGTAATTTATTTAGAATCCTAAGTTATGAGTTGGCATGAGATTTGGTTCTAGATTTATAGATGTTGATTAATTTATGAATGTTGAGAAAAAACATGATTTTCGTGAAATTAATTCAATTTGATTAATTGTGAAGTATTTTTAGTTTATGAACTAATGTAGCAATGATTTAATACTAGGATATGATTTGGTTTAGATGTGGAAGGATTTTTTTAGGGTAAATTGCATAATAAATATATGTATACACTATTTAGTGGTAAATCAATCAACTATTTAAGCTTAACCGATTGATTGGTCCTTAGAATAGTCGATTAGTTGGCCTAAAGTGATTAATTAGTAGGTCTATTGGGTCCTTGGTTTGCTTTTTGCATAAACTCATCGACTGGTTTGGTAGAACCCATCAACTAGTCTTTGAATAGTCAATTAGTTTAGCCAAACTGATCAACTAGTTTATAAAACCAATTGATTAGTTAGGCTAAACCGATCGACCAGTACATCTAAATTGTGTGATTTGGATCTTTTGGCTTGGATATGCTTTGAGATTATGCCTAATATTTCTATATAACTATTTAATGAGTGAAATACATATGTTAACATGGATTGACAACCTAATAGATGGATTAAATGGAACATGATTCATGGCATACTCAATAGGTGTTGTACATGCCTTAATAGGTAAACTTAAAAAGTACTTGGTGGCTTTAGAGGGGTAAAGCAACCTAGACTTTGGCTTGATATAGGTTAATCTAATGGATTTTTTTAATATTGGTTGTAGACCATTGAGGTCCAATATTTATATAATATGTTTTCTGTTGGTATTTTTAAAATGTGTTTTTGGAGCACTCTATATTAGTTTTGGTTTGTTTGATTCTTATACATATATCTAACATGGGACGGGTGGCTAGCACTTATCCTATGTTAGGTGCGGCATTAACACTGTATTCTTCCTAAGTGTTTGGTAGTTTTCTAAAATGGGGGTGTTATAGGTTAGTATCATAGCGTTATTTTAAAATTTTCTTTCCTCTTAATGTTTCTAACTGATACGATAGGTTATATAAGATATTTCTAAAAATATTTTTGAGTCTTAATTTTTTATGATAATGCCACTGGTTACTTATAAATAATTTCCCAATTCAAGTATTCAGTTAAAAGTAAACATTTTTCAAACTTGGAATTTCTGTGAACGACAATGGGTTGGGGAATGTGTTATAGATAGACTTTTTTTTGATTTGTTATATTAGTCTTAGTACTTAGTAATGAATAGTGTCATATTAATACTAGTCATTAGGAATTTATGACTGCTAACCACCATTACATGTGTCTTAAGGCATCCCTAGAAACCATTGGAGAGTACATGGAAGGCTAGATCCGAGCACCACAACCACCATCAGTACCAATATTTGCACTAGTTTAGGAATATTAGTTTAAGAGGGCTAGGCATCATTACCCACCAATATTCAAGGGGTGGGAGGACCCTAACATTATGGTAAGATGCATTAGGTATATGGAGAAGACCTTCACTACATGTGGTTGCCCTATGGATAAGAGGATTTATGTGGTAGGATACTACCTACGGGTAAGAGCACACACCTAGTGGAGGAGTGTCCAACATAGAGGCAAAGAGCTTATAAGTTGGAGACTATTCCTTGAGGCATTTTGTGCTTGTTTATATCCCACTCAAGTTTTTATGAAGAAGTATGACTAGTTCATGGCTATTTGATATGTAATGAGGTCAATAGAAGAGCACTACATAATATTCATGAACTAAGTTACTCCAAAAGTGGAGGCTAATGAGATGATGTAGGTCCACTATTTTAAGATCTCCCTAGGGATCAAATACTAGGATCTGTTAGTGGGAGAAACTCTTCCAGACATAGTCGGAATATACGAGCAGGGTTTTGAGGGTTCCCTATTATCAAAGCCTAGAGTTCCCTATTAGATGGAAAGAGGAAGTTTAAGGTTCATCAGCATCCTGATGATAGGAAGAAGGCCTACTCTAAGGGTAGAATACCTCCTAGGTGGGGTAGAACTCCTCCTAAGTATGGAAGGAGTATGGGGTCAGTACCCCCAAGTTAGAGGTCAGTCTAGGGGACATGCTGAGAAAAGGTATTACTACTATAAACATTGTGGAATAGATCACCCAAGAGTAAGTTGTGGAGGTAACAAGGTGACTTGCCATAGGTGTGATATGGTTGGACATACAGCCTATGAGTGTCGTGTCAGAGCTGATAGTATTTAAAGAGTCCCATCTCAAGCTCAGAGTAGTGGATCTATTCAACCTTGACAACCATGGATTTTTAGGGTTCCTCTATCACCAACTAGTGTTGCTAATCTAGCTTGGACGTCTGAAACCTCGCATCTTCCAGCTAGGTCAAGGATCATCTAATACCATGAGAGTTTCTTCAAGATGACTCTTAAACGTGACCATTCAGTTAGAGGTAGAGTGTTAGGCCAGTGTGGTCACTGGTATGCTTACTATCTCTACCACCTAACATGTGTATTTTTTGACTATAGTGCACTACATTCTTTTGTGTCATTAGAATTCGTAGCTAGATTTGCTTTGTCTCCTTCTAATAGTATTTTCACTTTTGTTGTGTTACCCTCAAGGGATAGGATTGTATGTTCTTGGTTCTATAAAGGGGTGACCTTGATAGTTAGGGGAGTACAATGTCCCTTATACCTCATGGATCTTGAATTGTGTGACTCCTATGTAATTATAGGAATGGACATGTTGCGAAAGTACCAAGTGTTGATAGATTAAGCATAATAACATGTGGTTCTCTTATCATAAGTATGAAAGTAAGCCCTTTATAAAGATCATATCGGTAATCATGATGAGAAACCTTATTTGCAAATGATATCCACTCTTCTTACTTAGTGTTCTTGATACGAGGCAACAGAGATGCCATTAGAGCAAAATGCAATGATCTATGAGTATCCCAATGTATTCCCTAGGGAGATTCTAAGAATGCCACCTATTTGAGATGTTAAGTTAACCATAGATGTATTATAGGGGATGAAACTAATATCTAAGGCCTTGTACTGTATAGAATATATAGAGATGAAAGAGCCAAAAGCCCAATTAGAAGAATAATTGGGGAAGGGCTAAATCCAATTAAGTGTGTCACTATATGAAATGTCGGTCCTATTTGTGAAGAAAAAGGATGGGAGCCTAAGATTATGCATTGATTATCAAGGGTTTAATTAGGTTACGACAAAGAGCTATTATCTATTGTTGAGCATCAACGACCTATTCGACCAACTCAAGAGAGGCAATTTATTATCCAAGATTGATATTTGGTTAGGATAACATCAATTGAGGATAATAGAGAAGGAAATCCTCAGAACTACATTTTGGTCAAGATATAGCCATTATAAGCCTACGACAATGCCTTTCAGACTCACTAATGTGATAACCACATTCATGTCCCTCATGAACCAGATTTTCTAACCGTTCTTATATCAATTCATTATGGCATTCATTGATGACATCCTTATCAACTCCAATGAACGAGAAAAGCATAAACAACTTTAAAGGTAAACTTTGCCATTGTTAAGGTCACATCAATTGTATGCTAAAATTTCATAGTGTGAATTTTGGCTAGATCAAATAGTCTTTCATAGATATATAGTCTCTAAGGATGGGGTAATAGTGAATCCTTCCAAGGTTTGGGCATTTTCGAAATGGATAACACCAACTTCTATCAAAGAAGTGTATAGATTTCTAAGATTGGCTAGTTACTACTTTAGGTTTGTTGGAGACTTCTCTAGGATAGCTCTACCACTAATAAACTTACTAATGAAGGATACATAACTCTAATGGGGATAATAAGTGTGGTGATGCTTTAGAGGAGTTGAAGAAGTGTTTAACTTCAACCCAGTGATCGCATTGCCATGTATATTTAATGGTTTTGAATTGTACATCGACAGTTCTAAGCATGGATTACGTTGTGTGCTAATGCAACATAAGAGAGTGGTGGCATATGCTTCTCAAAAATTGAAGTTGCATAAACAAAACTAGCCAATGAACGACTTAGAGTTTGTTGCAAAATGAACATATGAGAGTGGATGCATTACCTTTATGGGGATCATTGCAAATTAAACATTGAATATAACATTATCAAGTACATCTCCATGCAATGGGAGTTGAATTTGAGACATTGACAAGGGTTGGAGTTAGTCAAGGATTATGACTTAGAATTGACCTACCTTGAAGGTAAGGTCAATGTTGTGGAGGATGTGCTTGACTGAAAGATGTCGCATTCCTTGAGCACAATTGTATTGTCCAATCATCTGCCAAGAATTTAGGAAGATGGAGATTAAGTTGATCATTACTAGAAGTTTGGAGAAAACAAATAAGTGCACTCACCATCACTCCTTCAAATTTTGAGGAAATTCAAGCTAATTAACTTGGTGATGTTAATCTTGAAAGGATCAAGAAAGGTTATTAAAGTGGGAAGAGCTCAAAAGTTAAAACTCTATGAGGACTGAAGTGTCAGATATTATGGTAGGTATTGTGTACCCTAGGTATATGTTAATGTTAAGAAGAAAATCCTAGAGGAAGGGCATTGTACTCCTTATTCCATCCAATTTGGAGGGGACAATTTGTAGAAGGATATGAAGAAGGTATATTGGTAGCTCCATATGAAATAGGAGGTGGAATAGTTTTTTACTTGATGTTTTTATAACACCCCAAACTTTACTAGTATTTTTTTAATTTATTGTAGAAATATAGAATCAAAATAATAGATGTTACTACCCCCATAATTGACATAAGTCTCATTTACCATAACATCCTTACATCAATCATAAAGCTAAAACCATTTGTAGTAAAATAAGGTGATTAGACATGAGAGAATATTTTTAAATACAAATACAAGCTCAGAGATTAACTCTGAGTAATAATAAGAGAATATAAACTAAGGGATATCATGGATCAAAGAGTCAAAAAGGTATTCGAGTAAAAACATCATCTAGAAAATTTAACTCTTCTCCCAAACACCCTGTACAAATAAAAAATCTATCCTCCCCACACAATGCATCAAAGGTAGTAAAATCATCTAGCTAGTCCTCAAAGACTTGCACAAAGGCATTCGGATCATCTACTCAAGGGAATAAGTAGCACCTATTAAAAGGCTAGTCATTACGCCACATATTAGGCAAGGTATTCATACTATCAAGTTAGGGATATAGGTAAATACATGCATTCATAGCATATGATAAGTACACATACAATTTACTAAAAGGTCTCATAAGGTAAATACTAGTCAAAGCCTCTTTATTAATCTTAACCATTTTCATTCTTTTATTTACTTTGAGTTGGGATGCCATTATTCATAAACTAGTGGAATAATCTGAACCACCTATTAAGGACAACACATGTTAGCCATTATTATCATCTGGTCGAATAGATCCATAAAAACACCTTATTGAGCCAAAACTCTCCTATGCCACTATTATCATCAAACAGATCTAAAAAACATCACCTTGGTCCTAACTCACATATTCTTCCACTTTATATCATTAATTTATTATCCATTAGGTTGCTCAAATCATATTCTTATTTAATATAATTATAAGGCCCCACTATTCTTAATCTGGTGGAATGGACCAAGGTACCTCTCAAAGATAATACACTTGAGCCACTATTATCATCTAGTAGAACAGATCCATAAAAATACCTTTTCTGGACAAATGCTCCCAAGCCACTATTATCATCTAGTAGAGTGGACATGAAAAGTGTCACCTTTGCCTAACTCACATAAGACTTTAGTTTAAATGATTAATGTCTTATTCATGATTGATTCATATGTATAGAACTCATTAAAAAAAAGGTAAGCACATCACATAGTTACCATTTATAAAGCTCCTAAAACCTAATTTCACAAGTAAGTCAAAAATTTTCTCATAAGGCACATAAAATACAAAATTTAAATTTAAATTCCCAAAAAACCAATATTAACAACATATCCAAAATTTATGGTATAACTCTAATGTTTCACGTATGTGATAATAAGATTAGCGTTTTAAGGTTACTAACCCTAATTTAGGCTTTTTTCTCATTTTGGGGAACTTATGACCTTTATAATCACTCCAATAACTGCACATGATATTATTAGCATATTTCAATCCTCCTACCACATTAAAATACCAAAACTCTTATAATAACCTGTAACACCCCCAAATTCACTACTGAAAAATTTCGTTTAAATCGAAAGGTTTAACAAAAGCGGAAGATTTAAAACCGTAAACTTGGGGGTATTACCGCCACACTTAGTACCGGACCGGTTCACTCATACCGTTCCGATACTAAGTGCTAAGGCTAAACTAAACAACCTCAGATATGAAACATTAAAACATGGTTCAGCACTTAACATAAATCATTAACGAAACATAAGTCAAACGTCACTTAGAATACGGTTTAGGATTACAACTTAGAAGTGCGCTTTCTCAAACATAAAGCGTAGTTCATAATACGGTTAAATAAAGAGAATACGAAACCCGAAGGTAGAAATGGAGTCCGGCCAACTCGCTCTCGGTCCCCAAGTCAGGTTAGGCTCAACGCTCTGCCCCACCCGATACCTCGTAGGTATCATAGGCATCAAAGACATGGTCTCCTACCCTGCACAAGGTCAAAGGGGTCCTCTGCTCGTGGGAATGAGCAGCACCCATGAAACGGGTGATCAGTACGCTACGTACTGAGTAAGGTAACAGACGAGCTAAGGCCCATACATCAAGATACACGACAAAGCAGACATAGCACAATTACTTAGATAGCATGCGATAACGCAGATAAACAATACATTTACAAACCGGTTACCCTTTTTCATCAGGCCTCTGATTTTACAATCGATTCACATCATCATCTTTATCAGTCCGTGTGAGTGCGGGAACCCCACTATTATAGCCGTGGAACGGTCACGAGGGCCATGCCCCTGCCACTATTATAGCCGGTGGACGGTCACGAGGGTAAAATACCCTGCCATACTATTATTGCCGTGGACCGGTCTGGCCCCGACTCACAAGGTATTCCACTATAAGTATTAGTATTTTTCCCATGTCTTATCATTGTTCTGATTAGTTTGTTGAGCACGGAATCCCCCACTATTATAGCCGGTGGAACGGTCACGAGGGCCATGCCCTGCCACTATTATAGCCGGTGGACCGGTCACGAGGGTAACATACCCTGCCACTATTATTTGCCGGTGGACCGGTCTGGTCCGGCTCAACAACTTTCTCTGTAAGTAGTTAATGTTTTAACGTGTCTTATTCGAATGGTTTCCACCAAGGATACACA
Organism: Tamarix chinensis; assembly: GCA_030549775.1. Classification (NCBI taxonomy): domain Eukaryota; kingdom Viridiplantae; phylum Streptophyta; class Magnoliopsida; order Caryophyllales; family Tamaricaceae; genus Tamarix; species Tamarix chinensis. Next base: position 87,241,570 of record CM060180.1, read on the forward strand.
TAAATCATTCTCTTTGTGCTTTACACATCACGACCAATATAGGCCCGTGTTCATATCTACCCTTTAATCGATGATACACAGGATAAAGCCAAACGACTCTAAGTAGTCATAACCAACCCTAATGGTCCACACCAAACCCGCGGTTAACCTCTCTCATCCCTATTTATACCATAACCACCGTACTTAGCCATCCCAAACCTTAATCATCCTCAACAGTCACAATTAGTTACTCCATCCCTTCTCAATCACGATGCCCAGTGTTAATTACTCCATCCTCCTTCCATATGATCGTTAACTCCTATGCAAAACCCTAATACCGCCATATTAACATTAATACCACCATACAATCCATAATACCACCATGCAACCCTACTACCACCATAAGTCATTAATACCACTATACAATTGTTAATACCGCCATACGAATATTAGTACCCCCATACATTCCATAACACCAACATGTACGCCCTAATACCACCATAAGTCATTAATACCACTATACAATCGTCAAAACCGCCATATGAATATTAATACCACCGTACAACCCTAATACCACCATGCGAACCCTAATACCACCATATAAACCCTAATACACCATACATACAATACTCCAAATCCACTCATACAACCATAACATATAATACCATCATAATAATACACATTAATGCCATACACATAAAAAATAACATTACCATCCATATATTACATAAATACCATACCACACAATTAATACCTCCATAAGATCACAATTACCACCATACCACATTAATACCTCCATAAGATCACAATCCCACCCTACGAATAATTTTACCACCATACAAAATTAATACCTCCATAAAATCACAATTAACATCGTACCACATTAATACCCCCATAATTCACAAATACCCCCATCCAACATTAATACCTCCATAAAATCACCATATAACCATACGAACCCGAATACCGCCATAAGCCATTAATACCACTATGAAATCATTAGTACCGACATCATGCGAACATTGATGCCCCCATCAAACCCTAATCCCACCATACAACATTAAGCCCCCATAATGGTCCCAAACTCATATTACCATTTACCCTAACATGCACGTCCTAGCGGGCCATAGCATATTTCATCATAGACATCATACATATACATATCATGCTCACGTCATAGGAACCACATCAACACATACCTCAATCTCCAGCTGCGCTACACATAAGACAAGTTATACACAATTATATAACACATGCATAGCATGGCATACACAATATTCAACACATCCATGTCACACATAGCACAAGGCCATTAGCTTCGTCCTTACCTAGGTAGGCACCGGGCTTGGAGCACGCTCCTCTAACCCTTAGGGCTTTGGTCGGAGTTACCTATAAATGGGGAAAAATCTAAGTATTAGTTTCCCTTATAATTTCTATCAAACCTCATTTTAGTTTAAGGTTAGGGTTTTTATTAAAAAAGGTTTTATACAAAAACTAGGGTTTTTACTTTAGAATTAGTATATACTAAATAATAGTAGTTAAAAAAAATAATGTTTATTTATGATACTTATTGTTACACTTATTTATTAAGCCCATTAGTTCCATTCTTATAATAATAGTGTTCACTAGTCATAGTAAAATAGTGATAATAATAATAATAATAATAATAAGACCACTAATAGTGACACTTATGTTTTATAGTAATAGAACTCTAGCATTTTTAAGATTAAGTCCTAACAATGGTGTTGGGGTTTGAAATAATAATATTATAAGGTCACGATATTTCAAGTAAATTATCCCTAAGGTGATAATAGTAATAATGCTAATAATAATGATAATAATAGTAATAAACCATAATAACACTAGAAATAATATTAACAATAACCTAGTATGGTTAAGTATTAATAATAATAACCTTAGTAAGTAATAGAAGAATAATAATAATAGTAGGTTGGTTGTAAATATAACACTTATAAAGTAAACCAAAGTTGAGCATAATAGGAGTTAGGGTTCCAAGAGATGTTTGTATGGTAAAAATGATAACTTTAATATCATAAGTCACAATATTAGAAATGATAAAATAATATAAAGTAATAATAATAATAAAAGAATAATAATAAGAAAATAGAATAAATTATAAGTATATTAGTATTAATATTAGTAGAAGAAATATTAGCAAGTATATAAAAGGGGTATTGGGGTTTGGATGGGTGGAGAACCACCTAGGGTCGGTGGTGGTCCGGCGGCGCGCGTGTTGGCGGCGGCGGCGGCGGTGGAGGAGGAGAAGAGGGGGAAAGATGGGGTGGCAGTGAGATGGGAGGAGGAAAAAGGAAGCCAAGTGTGGGGAGGATACAGCAGGGGAGGGGAGTGAATGAGGGTGGTGGCGTGAGCTGGGCGGGGCGGCGCGCGGCGGTGGACGCGGTGGCCGAGGAGGAGGAAGATGGTGGCAAATGGTGGAGGCCGGTGGAGGAGGGAGCAGGGGGGTAAGGAGGGTATGGGCAGGTAGGGGAGGACCTGCTGGTCACTTTGTGAAGTTGGAAGGGTGGTGCTGGTAGCGCGAGGAGGGCAGGAAAGGCGGCGCAAAGGCGCAAGGCGGCGGCGGCTGGAAGGGTGGTTTTCGGGATAGGAACTTTGCACGACGAAGGAGGCACGTGCAGGGCAAGGCGGGAGGGTGGTGGTGGCTCAGTTTTGTCGAGGAAGGTGCAGGGATGGTAACGGTGGCCAGAGGTGGCGGCGGATGTCTCCGTGACGGCGAAAAGCCCGTCTGTTTGAGGCGGCGGAGAGGCAGGGTTTCGGGCAAAAAAAAAGAAGAGGGGCGATCGGGGCTGCAACTGGGGGGTATTATAGGCAGGGGGAAGGAAAACGACGAAGGGAGGGAGGTGGGCACGTGGGGCAGGGGTGCAGGTGCCGGCCGATGGCAGGCGGTGCAGGTTCTACCATGGCAGGCTGGGTCGGGACAGGGAAGAAGAAGGAAAGAGAAGGGCACGCGGGAAAGGGAGATAGGGACTTGGTCGGGTCGGAAAAAAAAAGAAAGCGACGGGAGAGAGGCAGGGAGGACGATCGCGGTCGTTGGGGCTGCCGGCGAAATCGACTTGCAGGTCGATTTGCAGGTCGGGGGGGGGGGGGGTAGGTAGAAGACGACGAAGATGGCAGGGTGGACCGGTGGTCCAGAGGAAAAGAAAAGAGGAGGGGACCGGCCCGTTCGGCAAGGGTTTATTTAATCCCACATCAAACGCGGCGTTTCGACATTACGGGGACAAAGTGCCGCGTCGCGTTGCCGGTTTGGCAACGGCTATAAGGTCATTAATTATGGCGCGGCGTTTCCGACGTCCTCGGGGTTAAAACGCGTCGTTTCGGGCATAGGACTACGAAGGCCAGCGCACGGCGCTGGGCCGCGGGAAGGGAAAGAAGGAAGGGGCGGGCGTGGGGCCTGTGCGCGAGACGGGGGAGGGGAGGCGAGGGGTCTGGGCCGGTGGGCTGGACCAGCCGGGGGAGAAGAAAGAAAAAAAAGAAGAGGAGGGAGAAAAAGGGAAAAGGGGGGGGAATAGGTAATAAATAGGATGGGAAAATTAAATAAAATAACTTATGGGTAAATTGGGGTATTTTTGGGTTGTTTATAATATTAATATTTTATGAAATATTAAATAAATTCCTTTTTGCTTATTTTAGACTATTTTAGATAAATTCTCTTAGCCTTCATGCTAATTAGAGAAACACCCAAATTTTCTTCCAATTAAATTCTTTATTATTTTCCTCTTAATATACCTTAATTAACTCTCTACATTTTAATAAATGAATTTATATAATTAATTTTCCTAATAATTCCTTATTTGGGCTATAATTTCGGGAATTAGGATTTTGGGATATTACATAACCCATATTGATCAAAGTACCCTTATAGATAGCCAAAAGTCCTTATTTTACGAAAATTATATATCTTCAATATCATTATTTCCAAATTCTCTAGTTATCATCATACATATTAAATATTCTTATTTCCCACTTATCATACTTTATAAATTCCAAATACTCTTCCACAATTTATACTCATCTACAAAAATACAATCTAGTGTAGTAATATTATATTAGCACACCTTTTGTTATTCATACTTTCTTCCTATCATATAATCCATATGATCATATAATATCATTAAAAACATGCATTTAACCCATATAATAACAATAACATGATAATACACATATTTTAACATAAAATCCTAATTCATCCACCAGTATCCTAACAAAATAGGCTCTGGTCTCTAAGAACATTTATCCTATCCTACCTCTTTTGGGACCTCCAAATTATCACCAAAGAATAACTAACAAAGCATAATTAGAATTAAATGACATAATTAAGAATGGCTTAAGGTAAAGGAAGGGTTAAATAATTGGGAAAACTAAAACAAGGTTTGAAGGAGTCTCAATCAAGCTTGTGTGCAACAAGGAGGAATTGGTTGAAGGGGAAAATAAGGAGGGTGGGAACAACTAGTTTAGGTGAAAGGTGGAAGTCAGTACTAGTGTTTTTGGCTGAAAAAGGGTGGAGGATTAATTTAGGAATGGCTGAATGGAGGTGGTGGGATGTGGTGGTTTTTACCAAAGGTGGTGGGTGTGGTTCAGTTGGTTTGGCCAAAAAAGGGGGTAGAATCTACTAGTTTGATTGGTTCTTAGGGGCATATTGTGGTGAGTTTAGCTGGAGGAAGGAGTGAGGGAATGGAAAAGGTGTCCAATGCTAGGGGTGAAGGTATGGAAAATGTTATTGGTAGAGGTGTTGGTGCCTTTGGTAGGCTTGCTAGTGGGGGTGATATTATGTGGTTTCGAGTGATGAAGAGGACAAGGATAGAAGGAGAGAGAGGCAACATTTGAGATGCATTATTTTTATAAATAGAGAGATAAGGGGGTAGGTTTAGGTATTAAATTTGCCTTACATATACATACATGCACGAAGGAAAAAGTAGAGGAGAGGTGGGGACTGGGTAAAAATTCAACCCTGACCCTTACGCCGAGGAGGGGGCAGTTGATGGGGGTAGGGGGTAGGCTTGGTAGGGGAGGCATGTATGCAAGAAGAAGAGAAGAAGAGAGGGCTAGAAGGGGAATAAAAATAAAATAAAATAAGGAAAGTAGAACAAAAAAGGGAAAAAGCAAAACTGTAGGTTTAGATTTAGGGTTAGGATAAAATAATTTAAGTTAGGGCATGAGGATAATTTAATTAAATGATTATCAAGGATTAGGTTTAGGTTAGAAATGATATTAATAACCTAGAATAGAAATTAGGGTTAGGATAAGATTTAAGATTTGTGAGTTAGGGTAAGATATTAATATTAAATTCCTAGTGTTATAATTGGGTTGCGATATTAATTACTCATGATTAGGGATAGCTAAAATTTATGGTATTACATCACCAACAAATTAAAAGAGACTTTGCCCCTGATGTTAGGAAGTCAAGGTTGGGGAAGAAGAGAAGAAGGATGTAAAGAAGGTGATCTCAACAGTTAATGCCACCAAAGTTGATAATATACTACCAAATACTACCCCCTTAAAAGAGAGAGAGAACCCCAAACTTAACTCACCTGAGCTAGAAAGCTTAGGATATGTCTCATTCATATCCTTCTTGGTCTCCTTAGTCACCTCCTCTGCTCCATTCCACCTTTAATATATCTTTACAAGAGGGGTTGAATTCATCCGAGACCATCAAATCTTAGTGTCAACAATCCTCTATGGCCTCTCTTTGTACAAAAAAGAATCATCGAGCTTGATCTGGTTGGATTTGATCACTTGGGATGGATCTACAAAGTACTTCCTTATTTGGGAGATGAGGAAGATTTTATGAACTCAATCAAGCTTTGGTCGAAGTGCTAGGTTATTTGTACCCTTGCTAACCCTATGAAGAATCTCATAAGGACTAATATATCTCGAGCTCAACTTACCCTTCTGACCAAATCTCTGTACCCCTTTGGTTGATGAAACACTCAATAGAACTCTCTTCCCCTTACCAAATCCATAACTATGGTGCCTCTAATCAACATAGCTTTTTTGGTGACTATGAGATACTCTCATCCTATCCTGGATCAACTAAACCTACTAAGTCCTCTCCTTAATCATATTTAGTCCAAGTATAATAGCCTCTCTGATGTCACTCCAACATAATAATATCTGGCACTTACGTCTATATAATGCCTCAAAGGGTATCATCCCTATGCTAGTGTGATAACTATTTTTGTATGAGAACTCAACCAAATGTAAACTATCTTCCCAACTTCCATGGAAATCCAAAACACAAGCTCATAGCATATCCTCAAGTCTAAATAGTCATCTTGGTCTGCTCATCTATAGCTGGATGAAAGGTAGTATTCATCTTTAATCTTGTTCCCATGGCCTCCTACAACTTCCACTAGAAGTGTGAAAGAAATATCAAATCCTAATTTGATATTATGTATTTAGGTGTACTATGCCTACTCATAGCAAACCTCATATTCGCATCAACTAGTTGATCCATACTACAAGTCGACTTCATCAGCACATAACTTAGCTAACCTCTCAACGATCACCTATATCATGTCAGAATAACTATGAATCCTTTGTATCCCACTCATAAAACCATCGAGTTGGAATCCTAATTCCACCTTAGAAATCTAAGGGTAGAACTAACCCTGTAGGTCTCTGATGCTCAATCTTGACATTCTGGTAGGTTAAACATCTTGACACAAACTCTGCCACTACTTATTTTATGTGAGGTAACTAGTAGATCCTCTTGAGTTCCTTATGAAAACTACCCCCTCCTAGGTAATTGGAATATGGAGTATAGTGACCCTCCTCTAAAATATAATGCATCTAATCAATGCAACTCTAATATATACACCATCATCCCTTGTATAAAATGCTACTATCCTCATGAATTTAGAAACCCTCAGCTTAATCATCCTAAATTTTTCACCAAATCCTCTTAATGTTAACATCCCTAGGATATCCTACTCAGATCTCATCAAAATTCATCAGTATAATCGTCAATGTACTCATTTAGACCTCTAAGTCACCATATTGGATCATCTCTATCCCCATCTCACCAAGCTCCTCCAACAAACAACTAGACACCACAACAAAACTTAAAGAGTGTGATTTGTTTCTACTTAAAGCATCTACAACAACATTGGTCTTACCCTTATTTTAGGTCAACTTGATATCATAGTTCTTCACCAATTCTATCCATCTCCTCTACCTCATATTCTCCTTCCGAGTGAATATATTATTAAGGATCTTATGGTTAGTGTAGAATCTACATTGAGTCCTATACAGATAATGAATCTAAATCTTCAGTGTGAAAATGATGAATGCCAACTCTAAATCATGTGTTTGGTAGTTTTACATATGCTCCTTCAACTGATGAGAAGCATATGCCACTACCTTACCATAATGTATTAAAGCACAACCCATTCCGTGCTTCAATGTGCTACTATAGACTACAAACTCATCTAATCCCAATGGCATAGTCACAATTAGTGGCGTGATCAGTCACTGCTTCAATTACTAAAATATTCCCTCACATGCCTCATCCCACTAAAACTTGGTTTTCTTCAAAAGGTTCATCAAGGGATGAGATACCTTTGAGAAGTCTTGAACAAAGTGTCTATAGTATGTGAAAAAATCTAAGAAACTACATACCTTAGGGATGTTAATGCATGCCTTCCACTCATCAAATACAAAAATCTTCATCGGATGCACAACAAATCCTCCTACTAACACCATGTGACCCAAAAATGAAATTTTTTGAAGCCAAAACGCCCACTTAGGGAGCTTGAAATACAACTTATGCTCTCTAAGGAGTGATATGTTATATGTAGGTGCCGCTCCTATTTCTCTCTACTTTGAGAGTAAACTAAAATATCATATATGAAAACCACAACAAACTGATTGAAGAAAAACCTAAAAATCCTATTTATTAAGTCCATAAGGACATTAGGTGCAATGGTGAGCTCAAAAGGAATCACTGTAAACTCATACTACCTTTACCGTATCCTAAAGGCTGCCTTCATGATGTATAACTTATTGATGTGCAACTAATGATATATTGACCTAAAGTAGATATTTAAGAAGATTAAAGCACCCTAAAACTAGTCAAAAAAGTCATTGATCCTTAGAAGTGGATAATAATTCTTCATCATCAGCTAGCTTAAACCATGATAGTCGATCCATATATGAAGACTCTCATCCTTCTTCTTTACAAACAAAACTAGTTCTCCCCATGGAGATACATTTGGGCGGATGTACTATTAAGCGAACAACTCCTCTAACTAAGCCTTCAGCTCCCTCAACTCTATCGATGCCATCTAGTAAGGTGAGTTTGAGATAGGCTCGATCCTTGGTAGCAACATAATTGTGAAATCTTTTTCACATATAAGCAGCATAATTAAAATTCCCTTTGGAAACATGTGTGGAAACTCTCATGAAACTAAAATATCCTCCAACTTTGACATGTCCTTATTTAGCTCCTGAACCCCACATAAATACATAATGTAACCCCTCTTCATAAAGGAATATAACATAGGGGCAGACACAACCTTTGTCATAGGCCTACGGCTACATCTTCGATAGGAGACCCAAGCACCCCTAAAGTTCCTGCAACACGAATTGCTCCTATGAATAATTTGTCACAACCTTATACATCCCCAATATATCCATCCCTAAGATAACATCAAAATTCTAAAGGTCCATCTCAACCAGGTCTACTAGGATGTCTACCCCGCCTATCTCCAAGGCCATATCCTAGTAGAGCCAAGTGTAGTCTAGTTTATCCCTAGAAGGCAACATCACAGAAATAGGTATAGAGAAGAATATGGAAACAAAGCAACTCTAGCAATAAATGCAATATGCACAAAAGACAGAGATGCCCCTGAATCAAACAATACATTATTTGGTAGTGAAAGGATGGAGAACATACCAATAACCACATCCAAGTGCCCATCACCCTCTATTTGGTTGATAACGTGTACTTGGTTGATGGCCTTAAGCATAACTTGAATAACATTTGTAAATTATGTGATAAAGGATTTTAGTTAATTTTTCTTATCCACATTGTATGATTTCAAATGGAGTAGATAAATCCATTCTATTTGTATGGCCAATCATTAATTGATATTAAATCAATTAAATTTCATAATGCATAGTTGTGGCATAAGTGCATTGCATATGCATGGATTTGTTAAAGAAACTTGCTAAAAAAGATGTTGTGAGTGGTCTTCCAAATTTAGAGTTTTACAAAATATCGATTATGTGATGGATACTAATATCTATTTGGGACTACTGAGACTTGTAGCATGGGTGGTTGTAGATATGCATTAGCTATTGTGGATTATTACTCATGTTATACATGGATACTATTTCATTCTACTGAATATGATGCTTTTAAAAACATTTCTTGGGCTTGTTAAGAGAATCCAAGTAGAAAAGGGACCAATGATCCATGTTATAAGAAGTGAGATAAGGAGTTTAAGAATGTCACTTTCATTGATTTATGCAATCAAAATGGCATTACTTACAACTTCTTGGCACAAGTGACACCAGAATAAATGGTGTGATAGAAAGGAGTAATATAAACTCAGAAAAAGGCTGCAAGAATCATGATATATGACTCTAAGCTTCTAAAGTATTTTTGAGTCAAAGGATTTGCCACCACAAACTACATAATGAATAACATACTATTAAATATACCCTATGAGCTTTAAACAAGGTATAAAACTAAATATGGGTTGTTTCCACACATTTGGTTATAAATTCTCTATCCTTAATAATAGGAAAAGTGATTTTGGATAAAGAAGATGAAGGTATCTTCATCAGCTACTCTTAGCATATTAAGGCTCGCCAAATCTTCAAAAACATACAATGTTGGTTAAAGAATATGTACATATTGTTATTAATGAGTCGTGATTGATTGTGTAGTGTAAACAAGATGAAGAATTAGGTTGCTCCATCAAAATTGAGAGCCTATTAGAAAATGATGAAGAGAAAAAATAAGAAGAAGATGAAAATGATAAAGATCCTCAATGAAGTGATAATAGATCTCTCTAGAGCATGGATATATGCCCATTGACATCCTCAATATCTCATCATTGATGATAAAAGAAGAGGATTTACAATAAGGTCTTAAATAGGTAACATTTGTAATCATTTAGCATTTCTATCCCAAATGGAACCAAAGTCTCATTTGGAATCCATGAATGATAAAAACCTTGATCATGGCATTGTAAGATGAGATTAACTAGTTTGAGAGAAATCAAGTTTGGGAATTATCCTCCAAAGAGATCAATCATTGGGAAAAAATGGTTCTTTAGACAAAATCAAGATGAGTATGGCCTTGTGTTTAGAAATAAAGCTCCATTGGTTGCTAAAGAATTTTTCAGGAAACCTTTGCCCTTGTAACTAGACTTAAGCTTATACGTATGATTCTTGTATTTGTCATCCAAGTGACTTACATTGTATCAAATGGTTTTTGAAATTGATTTATTTAAATTTTTTACTAAAAAATGTGTATATGTTAAGCAACAACCATGTTTTATAAATGATTCCAAACCTAATCATGTTTATTAACTAAATAAGGTACTTTATTGGTTAAAACAAGCCTTTAGGGTTTGGTATGAAAGGTCAAATAAATTTCTTTTATAAAAAAGTTTCGAAAGAGATAAAATTGATAAAACTCTTTTTCTTAAGAAAACAAAAAAAAGGAGTTATGTCTTGTGTAAATATATATTTATGACATAATATTTGGTGCTACTAATGAGCCTATGTGTAAGGACTTTTCTAATTTTATGTGTAGTCACTTTGAAATTAGCCCAATGGAAGAGTTAACATATTTCCTTAGAATTAAAATTAAGTAATAATATAAAGGAATATTTGTTAATGAAGAGAAGTACATAAAGGAACTGCTAAAGAAGTTTGAAATAAAAAAGATCAAGGTTTGTATTACTCCTATGTCCACTACCACAAAGATTAAGATGGATGAAGGAGGTTAAAATTTTGATCAAAAGCAATAACAAGGTATGATTAGATCACATCTTTACATTAATACATCTATAAATTATATTATGTTTAGTGTATGCTTGTGTGCCAGGTTTCAATGTAATTCTAAAGAATCTCACATGATTGTGGTTAAATAATTCTCAGTTATCTAACCAGCACACATAAACTAGGATTATTTTACCCTAGTGATAAAATTCCAAGCCTTATAGGCTATTTTAATGTTGATTTCCAAATAAAATGTTCATAGGAAGAACACTTTGGGTGCGTGTTAATTCCTAGGAGAATCCCTAGTTAGTTGGTATAGTAATAAAATAATCTAGTGTTTCATTATCTATAGCTAAAGTGGAATATATAGCAACTAGAGCTTATTGTACACAATAATTTTAGAAGGAACGGAAACTAAGCAATTGTGGAGTTAAGCTTGTAAAAAAATCAATTAGGTGTAGTAGCACTTGTACTATGTATATATGTAACAACCCCAATCAACACTCTAAGTCTAAACATACTGAAATAAGACATCACTTCATTAGAAGCCATGTTAAGAAGGGGGATGTTATTATAGAATTTGAAGATACATTACATCATTGGGGAGATATCCTCACTAAACCCTTAAATGATGAAATATTCACAAATATTATGAGAAAATTTAGAATGGAATTCATATGATCTAAGTTATCTCTGTTAAACATGTGAAATTAGGAAAAATGTGAGGATGAATCATGAAAATTAACCAAAATTATAATAATATAGCCTTAAGATTATTTACATTTAAATTTTAAAAAATGGCCTATATGAGTTTTCATTAAAGTGATAAAATTAAATGGTAATGCATATTCATGATCCATAATTTTAAATGGTCAATATGATAAAGAAATTGGAGCAATGTGGCCTAACTAATTAAGTCACCTTCAAAACAATTGATGGGTTTAGAGGAACCAATCAACCAGTTCTAATAAAACCAAGTCCTAAATCATGAACTTTTAGTTTTAAACATTGTTGATACCAATTAACTAAAATTACAAAACCAACCTGCTTGAGATAAGAACAACAAGCTGAAATTTCCAAGTTAGTTGACGAGTTTGTTAGGAATGTAAATAATCCCTCGCCTGTTTAACCAAACCCATGCCCCCAATTTCCAAAAAATAATTTGACTCCTATCACAATCTCCCCCTCTCTATCACCAATAATCGATCAATATCTCATAAATTCACACAAAATAGGGCTCTTTATGATCAAATCAACTAACCCTAAGTCATTTTTGGCATAAATGAAACATCAAAATTATCATTGCTAGTTCAAATTGAGGGTAAGATTCCTCAAAACCTAACTTCAAATTTTGACTTTTCACCCAATTTTAACCCATATATAGGGCATAAATTTATTTCAATTTGTGATTCCTTATACATTTAATAGCTAAACGTGAATTGTTTAGTCATTTTTCATCATCACTTGTGAAAGCCACTTTTGTCTCAATTTTTCTCTCCATGTATATTTTTCTCTATCTATGATTTTGACCCCATTAATAGATTTCAAGTTATAAATCATCTTCAACTGCATGAATACATGTAATTCTACCACTCTAATTATGCTAAAAGGTATTGTTATAGGTCCTTCCAAAAAGGTTTGCACTTTACCAATCTCAATTCTTCTTCTATACCATTCATGACCAATAATGTTGGTTCAAATCCGTCGATGTCAAGAAGGTTCTTTTGAGGAAACTAAGTCTTACACAGAGTGTTTAAGAATTTCCTTCATTTAGCCCCTCTCTAACATTCATCTCCTCCATCTCTTCACTCTTCATGATCTAGTCTACTTTAACTTGGTTTATCTATTTTATGCCAATCCTAATGTCCGTGTTATGGGATCTACCATCACTATCCATATTATATAGGTCCCTATAGTGGTGGATGAGGCTAGATTGTCTCAAATTCTTGGGATCTAGAGTGACATTACTACAGGGATGACCTATACATAGTACATAAAGACTCTAAATCCTAATTATATCTTCACCAAATTGTAGGACCACAACTACGTGTACCATAGTACTACTAGCTCTTACTATCTACTACCCTTCAAGAGGGTATATCACTATCGTGTATGCTTCATTCTTTTTCCTTGATATAGCTCAAGAATAGATATGATCATTATCAATTAGTATGGGGTTGATCGTAGTCTCTTAGAAACCCTCATATAATTTGGTGTCAAAATCTTCCACCATATGCCCCCACATGGTTGGACATAGTTAGGATCCTCTTAGCTATGGATCTCTCATTATGAGAATCAATCAAGATTTTATCGTCCCTTTTGGAGACTTTGCTATCACTCCACTTTTCCTCCATAACAACCATGATATCATTGACACGGTCACACTCAAAAGGATGGGTTATTAGATGAACATAGATGGCCAAACCCTAGAGTTTACAAATAAGTATCATACCTCATTTCTACGAAGTGGTCATATCTCCACTAAATCCAAGACATAGCCTCCACCTTTAAATGAATATATTCTACCACTACCCTCAATGATCCTTTGGCTCTAGCTAATCTCCCATTCACTTTTAGAGAAGCCTCCACATCTACTCCTACACCTTCTGCATCCACTACTCCTTCCCTAACTACTACAACATGTCATGTGAAATTTGGTAGTGTCCATGATCCCCTTCTTAAAGTGTTTGTGATGAAAACGACATGGATAGACATCAAGGAATATAAAAGACTGAGATGAGTGTAATTAGGCAATAGTTTTATTCTAATTTTCCATCGCATCATCAGGATGATGTAGAGACATACACAAGTGTCAAGGTTGTCCATTAGGCACATGGACCCACTCCTATAGATGGTGATCACGATGTTATTGTATATCCCCCCTTAAATCTGATCATTGACAAAAAATTTGTTGAGGACACTCAGATTAGTGTAGATACCACAATGGTAGATGATTTGGATGACACAAAAAGTGAGAAGTTGGACATATTTTCCGCGCCTTCAATCACTATCCTATCTACACCAACCCACCCCACCCACCTCCAATACATGTTGATGATGGGTTACATATATATATTTTTTTATTTTAGATTAGGATTAGTGCACTAATTATGACTATATTCTCATGCATCTTTATGTAGATTCTCTTTTCTACTTTACATGACTTATGGACTTTATATTTTATACCGATGTAATAATTTGTTTTCATATGAGATATTTAGATTTTTTTTCTATATATTGTATATCATTTCTATTATCATACTTTAATTCTTATTAATAATCTCTTCTCATAAGAAATTAGATACAAGATCTCCACTTGTGCGTCATTTTAGGAGGATTATTTCCATATTTTCTTGATGTGTCATTCTTTGTTTTTACATTTATGCACATACGCTACAAGAGAATTCCCTTATGGATTTGGTATGGTTCTCACATTTACTTAAAGATTAAGATATTGCAAGCCTTTTTTTCCTTACCTTTTGTTAATAAAAAATGGTGGAGAGAATCTAAAGTTTGGGTTAAAAGTGGTGAAATTGGTAAATAAAAAAGGATATAGTAAAATTATTTTCACACTTTTTCTTTATCTTGGTAAGAAAGGGTGAGATTGTTGGCCTCGTAAGTTAAACAATATTCTTCTTCATTTTTAATATGATAATAGACCGATTTAGATAACTAAAGTGTTTGATTAAGTGTTCATATACTATGATTAACTAATGAAGATACCAAAACACATTTGCTTAAATTATTTCTCAAAGTGAAAATTTAAAATAGCAATAAAGTTTCAAAGTAAAAGAGAAGGTCATATGAAGATTACTACTAAGGCTTAAGGTTTAAAGGTTATATTTCGGAGTCTCTGAATTTCTTGAAATGAGTTAAGTTGAGAAATTTCACATTCTGTTTAAATCTATTTAAAATGTGTTTAAACACTTGACTTGAATTCACTTCATTTCAATTCATGATTGATCTTGATTTCCAAAATCTTTCTAAGTATTCTAAATCTTATTGTTACGTTTCAGGAAGAAGTAGTTGGTAGATCTCAAGACCGATCAACAAGTTTGGTTTAAGCCATAGGTATTAAATTTTTAAAACTAAGATGAATCAACTAGTGTAGTAAACTGAACTACTAGTTTCATCTAAAAAATCAACTAGCTGGTGAACTAATCCATTCATTTGACCAACTAATCCCCACATTTTTCTCTTATAGAAATCAATTTATCTCTATTTAAACACATCAAACTTATTGACTAGTTTAGAAACTCATTGATTAGTTTAATAAACCAATCTATTGGCTTTGCTCCTATAAAAACCCATTCGTTGTTGTTTAAATACATCAACTAGTTTGAATAACCAATATACAGTTTTTACTCTTGTACAAACCCATTTGTCTCAATTTAAACAAAATGATAGGTTTTTCCAAACCAATCGATTCATTTGACCAACAAAGCTACAGGTTGAGACAAAGTATAAAATGGGTTTTTCCTAGGAAGTAAAGTGACCGATAAGATTGAGTAAATTGATAGATTGGTTTGAAGGACACATTAACTATTTTACTAAAACACTATACTATTAAAATATGTTCCTAGGGCCATCTAAATCAAACACAAAATCAATTAACTCATTTCAACAAATCAATTCATTGGTTTGTGTAATGGTAACTGCAATACCCCATCATAAAATACTTCAAAATATTTATTTTGATATAAAATAAATTACTTTTGGTTTTGAAAAGGTCTCGAAAATCTAATAAAAAAAAGTGAATTTTAGGCGTACTGATTGACTAATACGCTCAAAGAATGACAATTTTATTCTTGATGAACTAATCAACTAGTTTGCTTAAACTAATATACTAGTCCTCCAATGATTTTATATCCTCTTCTAATTTTAATTTAAATCTCTTTCTAATATTTATGAAAACTTCCAATTAGAATGTATTTGTGATAATGTAATCCCACGAAATTTTAAAAACCTATAATTTAATAAATAACTTTTACTTGGAATAAATTAGCTTTCAACGCTATTTAATTTAATTATTTAATGGATTTTTGAGTATATAAAATTGGATATAACTATTTAATAAATTAAAATAAATATTTCATTATATTATCATACTCATTTTATTTAAATAAGTTTCCAAACTAATATTTTACTAAAATTATCCTCTTTAAACTAATATATTAAATTATATTAATTAAATTCTTAAATTTATTTATCTACTAAAAATATTATATCCTATTTTCCATAAATTATTTTACATATTTTTCCTTTTTCACTTTTTCCTTTTCTTTCTCCTTTTTCTCCTCTTTCTTCTTTCTTTCTTTATCCTTTTTCTTTCCTCCGGCTTGCTAGGCCACGACCTACCTCCCTTCCTCCTCGCACCTAGGCAGAAGCCCATTCTTCCCTATCCTTGTTCTCTCGTCAACTAGCCCAACCCCCTACCTTTCTGTTCCTTCCTCACCCGCACACGTCAGCCCAGCCTAACCCCCTTCTTTCTTTTCTTTTCTCCCACTGACCAAGTCAGCCCACTTCTTTCTTTTCCCATTCACTAGCCTACTTCTCCCTTCTCCCTCCTTCCTCTTTATTTTTCCCAACCACCTCTGCCATGCTCGAGCACGCCCAGCCACCGCCTTGCAACCTCTTCCTTCCACCACCTGCCACCACTACAATCCTCCCTCTCTCCCTCTCCCTCTCCCCCCATCCTTTTCTTCCCATTTTTGGATCAAACTAGCCCCTGCAAACTCTTCCCGCATGCCCTCTTTTCCCCCTATTCTTCCCTTCCCTCTCCCTACCTCCTGAACACCCCTGCCACCCTACAACCTGCCACCAACTAGCCACCTACTGCCCTCTTCTTCCTTATCTTTTTCTTCTCCTCACTAGCCTCTATCCTACCCCATTTTTCGAGCCCCCAATCTACTTCTCTCCGTTTTCTTCTCCTTCATCCTCGATGCCCCATTTTTGCACCATCGCACCAACCACCTGTGTCACCTCCTACCACCTTCAAGTTCATCCATAAACCACTACACAACCTCTTGAGCCACCCTGTAACCCACCTCCTTCCTCCCCTCTTCTTTTTCTCTTATTTTTTCTCCCTTCTCGGCAACCGCCCTACACTCCCTTCTTCCGCCACCGTCCTGCTGCCTCTGCCGCTACTTGAGCCACCAAACCACCCCTACAACCTCTACTACCAAACTACCACTACCGCCACCGCCACCGTCCTTAGCCGCCAACAACCTATCCCCCTCTCCACCCATACACCCTTCCCCTGCCCTAAATCCTCCCCCACCTACTCTCTTTCCTAGCTCCAAAGGCCCAACACAAAAATAGCCTTTCATCCTTCTCTTCCAGCCTCCATCGACACCTTCCTCCCTTCTTCTGCATGCAACTCATGCTACATGAGCAGGGTGAGTCTTGCCTAAACTTTTACCCTAATACTTACTTATACTTAAGGTATATTAAGGGTTAAATAAATTATATCATTAATTAAGTTTTGATAAAGTTTTATGTTTTTCGTTTTTCCTATTTCTAATATGATAATTATTGATAATATATTTAGGTGTTGATTTGCTAATTAAAGCTTGAATCTTTAACTGAGATACTAGTAAGGTTCAATTTTTATGGAAATAAGGTAATCGTTAAACCCCACTTAGACGCATGGATAAATGTAAGTTAGCACATTAGGATTTTAATATGTTGTCAAGCATGATATATGTTGTTTAAAATTATATATATATATATATATATATATATATGCTTTTATTGATTGATAAAAAGGAAAGCATGTTAGTTTATATGCTATGTGTGGAGATATTGCTTAAGGAAAGAGTTTGGTTATTGATGAAAAATGTTAAGTACTTATCCATGATGTGTTATGTTATTATGACCATTAATGCATGAATAATATTATTGTGAACCCCAGGGGCATTTTAGTAATATGTCTTGTGCAAGATTGTGGCCTAATATATGTGGATGCTAATGAGTATTATGTTGAAATATAATAGTTGATGGAGTTGGATAAGGAGAAATGGAGTATTAATATTACTATTCCATGTAGTGATCATATTTTAATAAAAGTGCTGTAATAAGAGGGCAAAATGGTAATTTTGGATGTAAAGGGGTAAAATGGTAATTTGTAAGTAAAAGGGTATTGTGGTAATTTGGAAGTAAGGGATAAAATGGTAATTTTCTAAGTAAAAGGATATTATGGTAATTTTGGACGAGAAGGGAAAAAAGGTAATTTTGTAAGTAAGGGGTAAAATGGTAATTTTGTAAGTAAAAGGATATTATGGTAATTTGGGAAATAAAGGGCAAAATTGTAATTTTGGAAGTAAAAGGGTAAAATGGTAACTTTAGAAGCAAAGGGTAAAATGGTAATTTTGGAAGCAAATGGATAAAATGGTAATTTTGGAAGTAAAAGGGTATTATGGTAATTTTCGAAGGGGTAAAATGGTAATTATGCAAGTAAAAGGATATTATGGAAATTTTGGAGGAGAAGGAAAAAATGGTAAACTATAAGTAAAAGGGTATTATGGTAATTTTGAAGATAAATGGTAAATTGGTAATTTTATAAGGAAATTGTAATATGGTAATTTTGGAAGTTAAGGGTATTATGGTAATGTTGGAAGCAAAGGGCAAAATGGTAATTTTGTAAGTAAAAGGATAAAATGGTAATTTTGTAACTAAAGGGTAAAATGGTAATTATAATAATGGAGAAGGGCAATATAGTAATTATAATAATAGAAAAGGACAATTTGGTAATTTTAATTGACTAAAGGGTAATTTGGTAATTATGATAATGGTGAAGGGCAATTTGATAATTTAACCAACTAAAGGATAGTTTAGTAATTATAATAATGGAGAAAGGTAATTTGATAATTATGATAATGGAAAAGGGTAATTTAGTAATTATGATAATAGAGGGGCTATTTGGTAATTTAGCCAACTAAAAGGAAATTTGGTAATTATAACAAAGGAGAAGGGCAATTGGTAATCTAACCAACCGAATGGAAATATGATAAATGTAATAATTATAAAGGCTGACTGGTGACCTAATAAGTATGGGAGATAACTTGGTAACCCAAACCGAACAAGGAGTAGTTTGGTAATTATGCAACATGAAGGGTGATATGGTATATTGGCAAGAAAGGGATAACTTAATTGTAACACCCCCAAAATTCACTACTGAAAAATTTCGTTAATTAAAAGGAAATTAGCGGAAGAAAATTAATAAACCGTGAACTTTGGGAGTATTACCGCCACACTTAATACCAGACCGGTTCACTCATACCGTTCCAGTACCAAGTGCTAAGGCTAGGAAAAATAAAATACAATTTGAAAGAAAATCAACATACATAAATCAGAGTAGCGCATCAAATTATTACAAGGATAAAATCCACCAATGGAGGTTACAGTAACAACATATACATTTAAAACCAAGAATTTAAATGAGAAAGAGAAAAAGCCTAACAGTACCGGATAATTCCTTACTCTCTTTCCTGTTGCCCACTTGAGTAGCACCTGAAAAGACCTGCACGGGCACTGCCCATTGAATAGGCAGGGGCCCCACGAAGGGAATCCCTTCAGTACTAAGGTACTAAGTAACCCTTTAATACCACACTTAAAAACAGGCCCGCAATACAACACATAATGCAAGCTATATACGTATGTAATGAAATATGCATACATAACGACCACATATATAACAAGTTATAAGTCACAATCGATACTTTTGGGCCTTAAGCCATATCGTAGTGTAAAACCAATACATTCGGGCTTGAAGCCATTATTCTGCCATCATTCAATCAATCTCATATTTTATATCCATGTGAGTGCGAGAACCCCACTATTATAGCTGGTGGACCGAAAAGTATACACTCAGAGCAGAACGCTCCTGACCACTATTATTTTCCAGTGGACCGATTTGGCCCCGACTCACATGGTGTTCCACTATAAGTGATTAGTATTTTTCCATAACTTTATTCACATACATAACTGGTTTTATTGAGCTCGGGACCCCCACTATTATTGCCGGTGGACTAGAATATATATATCATCATCCAGGGCACAACGCTCCTAGGTCACTATTATATCCGGTGGATCGGTACTCAATATCACTTGCCAGGGCAACACGCTCCTGGGCCACTATTGTATCCGGTGGATCGTTGCTCAATATCATAAGTCAACTGGACCCGGCTCATTAATATTCCACTTTCATTATTAGTATCTTTCCTTTCCTTAATCAGCACAACAAGTCTATTTATTTGCCTTGGACGGGAGATCAATAACCCGGGACACAAAGGTACACCGGTCGTACCGGTGTATATAAGCTACTAAGTACCCTTCAACCACGAACACAAGGATGCAAAGGTACCATGGTCGTACTGGTGCATAAAGCTACTCAGTACCCTACTGACAAGGACACCTAATCCATAAGTATGCATACCCCCTAACTAGGTCCGTAAAGCTAGAAAGAGTAAGATATAGGGCCTAGCTGGGGCACAAAGGCACACCAGCAAATACCAGAATAATCGTGGACTAAACCACGTCTTTAGGGTAGCGACCCCTAAAGAGTCACCATTCCTGATCTCGAGGTCTTTTACTTTAAGTATTAGTGTCTTAATTAAAGTGATCATGAAAAGCACAATAATCAGATACTTATTCACTTTCAATCGTTCTGATATCATTAGTCGTTCCTTATTCAAGCGGTTATCCAAGATAATACAGAGAAATCATTAAGGCCATACTAATTATCAATTACTCTTACTTGGCTAATCAGCATTATTTAAATCATATTATGAAATTCCATAGTCACAACGACATGTTAGGTACAACTTACTTATTTACCCCTTACTTATATAATTGCTAAGTCATCCATTCCTTACTTGACAAATTACCATATTACCCTTTAGGTTGCATAATTACCAAATTACCCCTTATCCAATTTAGGTTATCAAGTTACCTCCTACACTTTTTTTAGATCGCCATTCACCCCTCATAATTGCTACACTTAACATATGTCCCATTTGGTTGGTTAGATTACTATTTTTCCCTTTTCTTTTATTACAATTAACAACTTGCCCTTCAATTGGATAAATTACTAAATTACCCATCTTCGCTAATATGATTACCAATTTCCCCCTTTAGTAGGTTGAATAATTACTAACTCCCCCTTTAGTCGATTAATTACCAAATTGCCCTTCTCCATCATCATAATTACCGAATTGCCCCTTAGTTGATTAAATTACCAAATTACCCTTTCCATTGTCATAATTACCATTCTACCCTTCTCAATTATTATAATTACCATTTTACCCCTTTTCAATTATTATAATTATTAATCTACCCTTCTCCATTTTTATAATTACCATATTACCCTTCTCCATTTTTATAATTACCATATTACCCTTCTCCATTATTAAAATTACCATAATGCCCTTTAATTGGTTAATTTATCAAATTACCCTTCTCTAGTATCATAATTATCCAATTGTCCCTTTTTGATCATAATTTAATTTCCAAATTATCTTTCATCGTTATCATAATTACCAAGTTACACCTTACTCCCAAATTACAATAATATCCTTTTATTTACAAAATTACCACAATACCCTTTTACTTATAAAATTACCACAACACTCCTTTTACTTTACAAATTACTATTTTACCCTTTCACATCCAAAATTACCATCTTTATCTTTCTTTACAAAATTACCATTTTTCCCTTCTTTTCCAAAATTACCATATTACTCCTTTACTCCCAAAATTACCATAATACCCCTTACTTATAAAATTACCATTTCACCATTCACTTATAAAATTACTTATGAAATTACTATTTTGCCCCTCTACTTCAAAAAATTACCATAATGCCCCTTTACTTGAAAAATTACCATAATGCCCTCCTTCATCCAAAATTACTATTTTACCCCTACTTCCAAAATTACCATTCTTACCATTTACTTATAAAATTACTATATTGCCTTTTGACTCCAAAATTACCACTTTACCCTTTTCTCCAAAAATTACCGTAATACCCCTTTTACTTATAGAATTATCATTTTGCCATTTAATCATAAAATTTCCATATTGTTCTTTTGCCTCAAAAATTACCATAATGCCCTTCTTTCTCACAACTTACAATTTTATCCCTTTACTTATGAAATTATTATTTCACCCCTTTTCTTTTGAAAATTACCAAAATACCCTTTTGCTTACAAAATCACCATTTTACCCCTCTCTTTCAAATTTACCAAAGTACCCCTTTACTACAAAATTTCCAAAATACCCTTTTCATTGATAAAATTTCCACTTAACCCCTTTATTACACCACTTTTATGAATTTACCATCAATACATAAAATACCATTATTAGCACTTCATTATTATCATTTAAGTCCACCAACTTGTCATTATTCAACATAATACTCATTAGCAACTACATATATTAGATCACATACTTCATAAGCATATCACTAAAATACCCTTAGGCAATAATATTATTCATGCATTAGCAACATAATACATCATAGACAAGCATTTAACGATAATCAAACTCCATCCTTAATTATCATACCTACACATGGCACAAATGCTATCATACTTTTCCTTTCCTATCAATCAATATAAACAACCATCTATATATCATGCTAGGCACACAAAACATGCATAAAATCATACTAAAATCCTTAATGTGCTAGCATACGTTTTTCCATGTATTTAAGTGAGGATTAACGATTACCTTAATCCCACAAAAATCAAACCTTACCGATATCCCGGTTAAGGATTCAAGGCTTAATTAGCAACTCAACACCTAAAAATAATATCAATCATTATTATGTTAGAAATAAGAAATTAAAAGGATAAAACTTTATAAAAATTTATTTAATAATAAAACACTTTAATTAACTATTAATATACCTCAAAAGTTATCCAAATAAATTCCAAAATAAAAGGGGACCTCACGCTGCATAAACAGCGTGAGTCTCATGCAGATTAAGGGGGGAAAATGGTTCGAAATGGGTGAGATAGAAAGGAGGAGAGATGGCTTGGTTTAGGGACTTTAGGCTAGAAAAGAAGGTAGATGGGGGAGGTTTCAAGGCAAGGGAATGGTGCAGGAGTGAAGAGGGGGTGGCTAGGGGTGGTTTCACGGCGGTAGAGGGTGGCGGAGGCGGCGGCAACAAGGCTGCGAAGATGGCTGCCGAGGTGGGTCCAGGTGGAGAGGCTGAGAAGGAAGGAAAAGAGGAGGGAAAACGAAGGGGTGCAAGGGGTTTTTTTGACCAACTAAGGCATGGTGGTGGGAGAGGGGTTGCAGGGTGTCGAATGGTGGTTTGGGTGGTGGCAGAGGTGGCCGGACGGCGGCAAACGGGGCAGTTGCAGGTGGCTTGGCTCAAAGGGGGGAAAATGGGGAGAAAAAGGAAGGGGTGGAGAAGGGAGGAAGTGCAGGGCTCAAAAGGTGGCATGATGGTGCAGGGTAGTAGGGGGCGGTGGGAGGAGACGGCGTAGGGGCTGGTTGCGGTGGTTGGAATGACGGTTGGCGGCGGCGTGGAGAGAAAACAGGAAAAAAAATGGGGAAGAAAGAAGGAGAGAAGAGGAGCTCGGGGAAGGAGAAGCGCTCAAAAATATGGGGAATGAAGGGCTGGAGAGATGAAGAAAAAGGAGAGGGAGAAGAGAGGGGGCAGGTGGCTGGCCGGCAAGAGGACGCAGGGTGGCAGGGAGGTGTCGGTTAGCAGGGGAAAGGGGAGAAGAAGAAGGAAAGAAAGAGGGCATGCAGGATAGGGATGTAGGATTAGTTTGGCTCGAAATAGGAAAGAAAATGACGAGGGAGAGAGCAGGGAGGTAGGTGGTGGTAGTTGTAGCGGGCATGGCGTGCTCGACCATGGCAGAGGGGTGCTGGTCAAGCATGGGAGAAGAAAGAAAGGGGGAGGTACGAGCGGCTGGACCGGCGCAGGAAAGAAGGGGAGCCGGCCGGTCCAGGGGAAAAAATAAAGGGGCGTTTGGGCTGAAAGGATGGACGTGAGAGGAGGAGAAGGGGGAGAATCGGGCCTGTGGCCCAACACGCAAGGAGGGGGAAGCAGGCCGGGCGGCCCAAGGGAGGGGGAAAAGGGAAAAAGAAGAGAAGAAAACGAAAAGGGGGAAAAAGGTAAAAGGGAAATAGAAAAATTGGGAAAATAAAGTAAATAAATTTATAAAATCATAAAATGTAATATTCTTGATAAATTATTTAATTTAATAATTTAATTCATTATAATCTAATGTATTAGTTTAAAAAGGATAAAGTTAGTAAAATATTAGTTTGGAAAATTATTTAAATAAAAATAGCATGATAAAATAACAAAATATCGATTTTAATTTACTAAATATTCCCGTCCAAATTTATAAACTAAAAAATCCATAAATTAATTAAATTAAATAATTTTAAAAGCTAATTTATTTCAAATAGAAGCTATTTATTAGAGTATTGGTTCTCTAAAATTTTGGGGGATTACATTAATAATTATACAAGCAAGGGGTAAACCAATAATTTATATCTAATATGTTGATGGGATGATGGAGTTTCATAATAAGACTCAAGTAACACTGAATAGTAAGATAATGGTATTTGACAATTAGTAAGTATCATGAGAACAAATCCTGAATTAGAATTGGATGAGATTATGATGGCCTTAATGATTCCTCTACGTTATCTTAGATAACCATATGAATAAGAAATGACTAATGATATCAAAACGATCAAAAGTAAATAAGTATTTGATTGTTGTGCTTTTCATGATCACCTTAATTAAGATACTAATACTTAAAGTGGAAGACCTCGAGATCGAGAATGGTAGTTCTTTAGGTGTTGCTACCCTAAAGACATGGTTTAACCCACGATTATTCTGGTATTTGTTGGTGTGCCTTTGTGCCCCCACCCAGGCCCTACATCTTACTCTCTCTAGCTCTACGGACCTATTTAGGGCGTTTGCGTACTTATATATTAGGTACCTTTATTGGTAGGGTACTAAGTAGCTTTATGCAGTAGTACGACTGGGGTACCTTTACGTCCCTGGGTTGATAGTTGAAGGGCACTGAGTAGCTTGTATGCACCTATACGATTGGTGTACCTTTGTGTCCCGGGATCTTGATCTCCCATCCCTGGCAAATAAATAAAATTGTTGTGCTGATTAAAAAGGGAAAGCACTAATCATAAAAGAGAAAGATTAATAGTTCGAGCCCAGTTGAATTATGATTATGAGAACTGGTCCATTGGATATAATAGTAGCCCAGGAGCGTGTTTCCTTAGAAGATGTTTATGAGTACCAATCCACCGGCTATAATAGTGGCCTAGGATCTTGTTGCCCTGGATGATGTATATATGTATTCCAGTCAACTGGCTATAATATTGGGGGTTCTGAGTTCAATAAATTTGATTTGGTTGTAAATAAATCATGGAAAATACTAATCACTTATGGTGGAATGCCATGTGAATCGGGGCCAGACCGGTCCACCGGTGAATAATAGTGGCTAGGAGCGTTCTACCTTGAAGACTAATCCATCGACAATAATAGTGGTCAGGAGCGTTCAACCTTGTATGTATTCCGGTCCATTGGCTATACTAGTGGGTTCCCACACTTATATGGATATAAAATTCGAGAGATGATGAATAATGATGGACTAATGCCTTAAGGCCCAAAAGTATTTACTTCACATTATGACCTATTAATATTTGATGGACTTTTTAAGTATGTGAAAGTTATGTATGCACAACTCATTATATATATATATATATATATAGTGTTGTATCATGTGTTGTATTAAAGGTCTACTTTTAAATGTGTTTTAAATGGTTACTTAGTACCACAGTACTAAAGGGTTCCATTCATGGGGCTTCGACCTATTCAATGTGTAGTGTCCCTCATAGGTCCTTTTAAGGTGATATTCAAGTGGGCAACAGGAAAGAGTGTAAGAAATTATCCGGACCATTAGGGTTTCCTTATTTCTCTTTTAAATTCCTAGTTTAAATGTAATATTTATTCTTGAAACCACCATTGGTGGATTCCATTCTTGTCAAATGTTATTTGCGCTACTCAAATTTTAATATAGTTTGAATTTCTAGCAATCTGTATTTCATTCTTTTAGCCTTGGCACTTGATACTAGAACAGTATAAGTGAGCAGGTCTAGTACTAAGTGTGGCGGTAATATCCCTAGAATTCACAGTCTTATTATTTTGCTTCCACTAACTCTTTCAAATAAAATGAAATTTTTAAGTAGTGAATTTTGGGGGTGTTACAGACAATAAGCATGTTTTTTTTTGTTTTAGGATTATCTTTACATTATATAGATCATTATATAATTTTATTTAGTTAAATTTTCCTAAAAAGCACTTTTGAGGCATACCTTACATTTTGTCTTCTCCTTCACCTTCCATGCTCTCTTTTATGGTAGTTGGGTTTTGTGTTTGAATTTTTCACTCCTTCTTTGACTTACTAACCTTGTAACTTTTCTCTTCCTAACTACACTCAACCCCCATCATGCTATCATGTATACCCTTACCTCATGGTAGCCCACACTCAACCTTATTAGTCATGTCTCTCTCCCTCCTGTGGATTTCGACCATCCCTCACTTCTATATCATCTATTCTTTATTCATTTTCATTTCTCACCTATTTTTCTTTTTCTCTTCTTCCATTCTATTAATTGAAATTGCTAGTTGTTGAGTATTCCTTCATTCTTTTCCCTTTTCTTTTCTATTAAAAAATATAGGCTTGTCTCTTATTTTCTTCCTTCCCCTAGTTAAATGCTCGTCTCTTCTTTCTTATCCTAATCTTAGCTTTATTTCTTCCTTTTTTCACTCAAGCAAGAAAGGATTAAGGTTTTAAGAAAGGTTGAAGATTCTAGCTTTATTTTCCTTAGAATTCTATTTCTAAAAAAAGTTTTAGTTGCGTTTTTCTTTTTCTTCTTCCTCTAATTTTCTTTGATTTGAATGGAGTTTTGAAAAGGATTTTCAATGGTTATGAATTTTGATTCTCTCACGAATTGAGGTCCTACTAGATAACCATCAATTAGGAATTTTTTACTAGAATAATATATTCAAGGTAAAGTATTCTTATCTTTAATATAAATGAGGTTTTTGTTGCTTATTTTACTTCCATTTCCATGGTGTTTGTTAAACATGAGCTAACTATATTTTAGAATTTGAGTATGTTGTAGAGTTTCTTTCTAAAACTAAGCATTGTTGGTTTCTCTAATTATATGCATGATTTAGCAATTTGAGCATGATTTCATTTAAATACCAACATTACCATGTATCCATGTGATTTCTATGTGTAAATGTCTCTTTATGTGTTTTATGACATAAAAGTATGTTGGGATTAATAAGGTAAAGCTTGGTGAATTTTGGTGTGTATCACAAGTTTAGATGTTGTTTTACCTAAGTGAGTCGATCGGTTCATAGTGTCAATCAACAAAGTGTGTGAAATATCACATGGTTTAGAAATTTTGATTAGTTGGTTGTGAGATTAGTCAATTGATTTGATGAACCAGTCAACTAGTCCCTACGAGCAAGCGATTAGTTTATCAAACTCATCAACTAGTGAACCTATAACCAAAGTGGTCTAGTCTTTACTTAGACACGTTGCCTAGTTGAACCAAAATGATCGGTTAGTCTCCTATGAGCTGTATACTAGTGGGACCTACCAACCAAGTGATGAACTAGTATTATTTCTTATTCAGATCTACTATAAATAGAATAATTATCTATTCCTAGGGATTGATCAACTCGTCTGGCTATTTTCTACTAAGATCATTGTTCATTTTTGTTCTTTTTTTTTGGACATTTTATATTAATACCTCCAAGTAATTACAACATTTAAATTATGATTACAACTATGTTTACCCTTAAATTTAATAAGAATCATAATGATGGTATTTAGAATTAGAATTAGTTAGGTTTGGTGTCATCTCTAGACAGCTAATTGGTTGTGTTTATGCCTTGTAATATATGTGGTTTTATCACATAGAAATGCCCAATTTCGATAATAATGGAATTTATTTGTTTTTTGTGTTGTTACTTAGAAAACACCTAATTGGTTATTTATGGAATTAATATGCGATTGGTAGGGGGTATACACATACCTTTGAGGTATAAGATTATATTATAGAAGGTCACCATTGCATTGGTGTAACACCCCAAAATTTACACTTTTTTTAAAAAAAAGCAATACTCATAAATTAAAATAGTAAATTTCTGGGGATGTTACCGCCACATTTAGTACCAGACCTGTTCTGGTACCAAGTGCTAAGGCTAAGAAAACATTTTTGATAACACCATCAATAAACTGAATTAATGAAAAGGAAAATCAGAGTACGTGTAATTCATACATAATCAAAATACCAGCTATTATTTTTCTAGATAATAATTAAACAACATTATTAAAATTGTTCAGAAAATTCAAACATAATAAAGATAAAATAAGTTAAAGATTAGGAAGGAAAAACGGCCACATCTCTCTAGAAATCGATCCAGTCCAGCTGTCACTCTGCCCCTCCTGATGTCCCGTAGACATCGATAGCATCGAAGTAAGAATCTCCTGCCTGCGATAGATCAGACGGGCCTTCTACTCGTGGGAATGAGTAGCAGCCATGAAACGGGTGGTCAATACGCTACGTACTAAGTAAGGTGACTGAATACTAAGGCCGGCATATAACATAGTAATTCATGTAAGATAATGATCACATAAACTTACAACCCATACATATGATACATGGGAGCAGAAAGTGAAATCCATAACTTATAATCAAAATTCCACACATAAAGCCCAAAAAGGTATGGATTAATCATTTGGTCTTTCTTTTAGCAAAAGTCGATACACACCATGCCTTTTATCAATCCATGCGAGTACAAGAACACCCCACTATTATAACCGTTGGGCCGGTCATACATAGGGTAAAAACCCTAACCACTATTCCTAACCAGTGGATCGGCTTGGTTCCTGTCCGCATCAGATCCATGCGAAAACAGGAACACCCCACTATTATAACCAGTGGGCCGGACACACATAGGGTAAAACCCTAACCACTATTTCTAACCGGTGGATTGGCTTGGCTCCTGCTCGCATGGTGTTCCACTGTAAGTAATTAGTATCTTTTAATATTAATGATGATCGGGTTTGTCTTTATTGAGCTCGGGATCCCCCACTATTATAGCCGGTGGGCCGGTCACATATAGGACCTCATGTCCTAACCACTATTATTACCGGTGGATCGGTCACACATAGGGTAAAAACCCTAACCACTATTCCTAACCGGTGGATCGGTTGGTCCCGTCTCAATATCTTCCACTTTAAGATATTAGTGTCTTAAATATTTTATTCAAAAACATTTTTCATTTACAAACATTTGCCCAGACATGCATGCCTAACTCCATACAACCCTAGCTCCCATGTAAACCCTAACTCCATGTACCACACTTCCATGTCAACCCTAGTTCCCATGCAAACCCTACTCATCGTAAGCCACGCTTTCATGTAACACTAGCTCCCATGCAACCCAATATCCACGTACCACACTTCCATGCAAACCCTAACTCCTATGCAAATCCTAACTCCACGTAGACATACTTCCATGCAACCCTAATCCACATGCAAACCCTAACTCCACGTACCACACTTCCATGCAACCCTAATTCATATGCAAACCCTAGCTCCATGTAGACATACTTCCATGCAACCCTAACTCCACGTACCACACTTCCATGCAACCCCAAATCATATGCAAACCCTAGCTCCACGTAGACATACTTCCATGCAAACCCTAACATCATGCCATTTCATGCAAACCCTAACACCACATTGTTACACTCCCCGTCATTATTTTACAATCCTAATATGCATGTCTTAGGGCATATCATACAATAATAATAACATAAACATACACATAATCTTCATGCCATGATTTATTCATACCAATATATTCAACTCTATAATCATGCCACATACGAAATAATTGATAGTAACAACATAGAATACATGGCATATGAAACACATAATGCATATAAACACACAAATGGCCTTAGTAAACCCTTACCTAAAACGACGCCGGTCTTGGTGAACGCTCCTATTCCACTTAAGGGGTTTGACTTGGTTCACCTATTATATAAAAGTATACTAGAATTAGGCTCCCTTATAAAATTTTATTATTCTCTAACTTATTCTAAGATTTTGTTTTTAATTAAAAAAATACTACACAATAATTAATTATACAAAATATTACTTAAAATACAAATAAATTATTATTTTCATTCAAAAGGGTGGTGATATAAGGGTTTCTACCCTTCACCAAAATAGTAATAATAATAATAATAATAACAACAACAATAATAATAATTAAAGTAAAACATTATTAATAACACTCTTATTAGTAAAATATTAATATTAATAATACCATAATTCTTAAAATTACAAGGTGGCTTTCAAAATCACTCCATTTAATAATAATACTATTCAAAATGTAATAATTATATTAATATTATATATATATATACTTATAATATAAAAGTTAATAAAGATAATAATAATAATATAATTAGTAATAATGTTAAAAATGTTAATAATAGTTGTAAAAAGCAAATGTGTGAGACTTAGTTAAAATTTTAGGTTTCTAACCCTCCTGAAATAATTACAATATTAATTAAATAATTACACTAATAATAATAATATTTATAATATTATTAATAATAATAGTAAACATGTAATAATTCCATTAAATAACCAAAATTCAAGAATAATAATTCATCTAACTAAAGAATACTCCCAAACCTGTCAAAAAAAATTATCAATTAGAATTCAGTTGATAACAATAATAATAATAATAATTATTATTATTATAATTATAATCAAATTAACATTACAAATTAGGATAAAAGCATAATAATTATCAATAAATCAAAAGGAAGTGTTTAAAAGGTCTAGGGTTTCACATTGAGTCAGAGGGGATGGGTGGAACCGGCGGTGGTTCCCGGAGGTGGCCGGAAAAGTGGTCTAAGAGGGGTGAAAATGAAGAAAAAGAGGTAAGGGGGAAGGAGAAAAATAAAATAAGTTTATGGGTCGGTAGAGGAGACTTAGCAGGAGATATTGGTTGGTTTAGAGGGTGGCAGAAGTGGCGGATGTTGTGGTGGACGGTGGTTTAAGGTTTCGAGGTAAAATTTCTGTCGATAGAACTAGCCAACTTTGGACGGTTATGGAGGCCTGTGCAAGGAGATTCGAAGGTTGAAAATAGTTTAGTTAATTAGATGGCATTTCGAGGAAGAGTTTGGGATGAAAAAGAGGCGACTAGGTTGGCTATCGGAGGAGAAAGAAGCGTCTAAAGTCAAGGTGGAGCACAGACTAGTACTTAGGGTTTCGGGAAAAAGGAAGCTCAATTTTGGGCCAAATGCGGGGTATTTATAGTGGTCGAGGGCAGAATCGAGTTGTGGGAGTTACCAGGAGGTCGAAGCTGGTGAGAAACGTGGTGGTTATGGTGTCGATCGGGAGGCAAAATTTTCAAATTTTACCCGATCCTTTGCGAGAGAAATGGAGCAATCGTGGAGAAGAAAATGAGAGTGGAGCGTTTAAAATCAAAGGTTGCGTCGAGAGGGAGAGAATGAGTGGGAGAAAGGCCGGTCACGCCACGTGTGGCTGGCAACACCATTTTCGAGGAGAAAGGGAG
Source organism: Tamarix chinensis (assembly GCA_030549775.1). Classification (NCBI taxonomy): domain Eukaryota; kingdom Viridiplantae; phylum Streptophyta; class Magnoliopsida; order Caryophyllales; family Tamaricaceae; genus Tamarix; species Tamarix chinensis. The sequence goes on from CM060180.1 coordinate 87,273,214, forward strand.
CTGGGGGTTATGGCGTTGGGCTGGAGGAGGAAGAAGAAGATGGGGGAGGTTGGACCGGGCAGTTCGGGGGAGAAAAAATAAAGAAAAAGGAAGGGGAAACCGGGCGGTTCGGCGCGAGGGTGAAGGAGGTTAAATGAAACGACGAGTTTTGAGTGTAAAAAGGGATAATGAACGGCGTTCTGGGCTACCAAGCAACGGTAAAAAAAAAAGATGAAGTAAAACGTGGTGTGGAGAGAGAGGGGGCGGCGACGAAGTGCGGGCCTGGCCGTGCCAAAGGAAAAGGAAAGAAAAAGGGATCGGGCCGGCGCAATAGGCCCAATTCAGGGTAGAAAAAGAAAAAGAAAAGAAGAAGAAGGAAAAGAAAGAAAAGGAAAGAAAAAGGAAAAAGGGAAAAAGGAAAAGAGAATTAATTAGGTTAGGGCCAATTAAATTAATTTGAATATTTAGGATATTTAAAATAATAGTATTTAAATCCCCTTTTAAGCTAAAATAGGATTTTTAAAAGATTTTTCATAAATTCTATTTTAATTATCAAAGTACTATATTTTTCTCAAATTAAATTATTTATAAAATTCATATTAATTTGAAATTATTTTATCTATGTTAATTTAAATAAAATAATTTATTTAAATAAATTCCCAAATTAAAATCTTTAATTAGATAATATACCCAAATTTCCTTTACTTAAAATTTTTATAAAATCTCTTATTAATTTCTCCTACTAAATTTCCTTTTATTTTAGTAAAAATAATTTATTAAATTAAATTTTTAAATAAAACCTTATTTAAATATAATCTTTAAAATTAGAAAATTTAAGGGCATTTCAATTGGTGTCCAGTTTGGGTGAGTGGGGTTTCTAAGTACAAGTTCCCTAACACTTCATAACATTTTATTTCTTTGGTGAGTGTGGTACCCTAACTTTTTATCCCTCGCGGCAGAGCATTCAAGGTGTGTTGGATGAGATATCATTGTACAACCCCCTTGATATACTTCAACCATGTGTGGTGGTGTGGTATCCTGAATTATATTAGCCGTCACTACATGTGCACTTAATGTATGGTGGGAGTGGTATCCCCAAAGAAAATCCCCTTTGATGTATCTTAACCCCATGTGGTGGGTGTGGTGTCCCATTATGTTTATTTGTTGGCATGACTTTTGTTCATGGTGGATAATTAGATGTTGTCAAGCAACCTATCTTAATAACCAAAAATTTTGTGATCACTAGAAGAAAATTTATAATATACTTTACATTGTATGGTTGTTATACATTTATTTTATTAATATTATTCCATCATTTCCATGCAAGCATGAATTGTTGTATTACTACCATGAGCCTAAGTGTTAATTTTATATTGGTATGCTTATCACTATGCTACTATGTGATTTCAATTTATTGCATGAGCTTTATCATGTTTTAGGTATTTTTCTTTTACCAGTACTTCACTGTATTAATACTACATTTTTGGTGTTATTATGATGGTCTGACTTTTGGTCTAGAGAGTAGAGGATGATTTATAAGGGTATAAATATCAATTATAGTATGTTGAGAGTGATGATGTGGGATAGTATCCGGTCATTGCTTGGGGTTGGAGATTTATATTTATGCTTAAGAGTTAGGCTAATCGGCTAGAGGTGTTTTATACTTCCACCCTCTTTCTATTTCTCTTTTTCCCAACCCTCAACTCTTCCTCTTTTATTCTCTTTTTCCAGCCACCGTCGTGCACCAACACCATTGCCACCCATCTCCGCCTACTCAAAGTGAAACCCTAGACCCTCTCAGCCCTTCTCCCCTATTTATTTAAGCTTACCCTAATTTATTTCAATTTTAATATTTATTTTATTATTATTATTATTATTATTATTATTATTATTATTATTATTATTATTATTATTATTTGGTGCAATATTAATGTCATTATTTCTTGGTGAGGTTGAGAGTGTGTAGGAATTATTTAGATCATTAGTTTTGAATTAATAATATTATTAGAATTATTATAATTATTATTATTATTATTATTATTATTATTATTATTATTATTATTATTATTATATATTTGTACTATTTCTATTATCTACTTAGAGGGTCGAGACCTATTTTACTTAAATATGCCAATTTCTATCATTTCTATTATTAATATTATTATTATTACTATTATTATTATTATTATCAATATTATTTTTCATATTATTATAAATAATATGTGTTAATATTATTATTATTATTATTATTATTATTATTATTATTATTATTATTATTATTATTATTATTAATGCTACTTTTACTATTTTAGGGTAGAGTTGAAAGCCCTACCTTATATTATTTTTTTTTAAGTCATTTCATTATTATTATTATTATTATTATTATTATTATTATTATTATTTATAATTCTATTATTATTATTAACACTATTTTTATTAATAATGCTTTAATGATATTTTTAGTATTATTTTGGGTAGAGGGTAGAAGCCCTTATACCACCATCTGTTTTGAATCATATTAATATTATTATTAGCATTTTTGGTATTATTTTGTGTAGTTATTATTAGTATAGTATTATTTTATTTAAAAACCAAGTCTTGGGATAAGTTAGTAAATAATAGTATTTTTAGGAGGGAACCTAATTCTAGTTTTTCCCTCATAATAAGTGAGACCAACCAAAGCCCTAAAGAGGTATAGGAGCATGCTCCAAGACTGGTGGCGTTTTAGGTAAGGAGTAACTAAGGTCGTTTGTGTATTATGTGCTTTATATGACATGCATGCCATGTGATATGAAATTATAATGTATTTTATGTGTAATTGTATAACTGTCATATATGCAGCATGATATGGAGTTAAGGTAAGATCGTGCATTAAATTGTGGCATGTGTATTATGTGTATTGGTTGTGTTATTATTGTGGTATGGTGTAGCCCATGCATGATAGGTTTTGAAAAATAATGATGGGGGTGTAATAATGTGGAGTTAGGGTTTACATGGTGTTGGGGTTTGCATGGAGTTAGTGTTTGCATAGTGTTAGGGTTTGCATGGAGTTGGGGTTTGCATGGAGGTAGGGTTTGCATGGTGTTAGGGTTTGCATGGAAGTAGGGTTTTCATAGAGTTAGGGTTTGCATGGGAGTAAGGGTTCACATGGAATTAGGGTTTGCATGGGTGTTAGGGTATGCTATGGTTGTGGTGGTCAACTAGGGTATGGAGGAGAAGAATAGTAGGAGTTAGTCATGTACGTCTGAGTAAAAGCTTCTGAATAAAATACTTAATACATTAATCATTTAAAGTGAAAGATTATTGAGCCAGGTCTGAACCAATCCACCGGTTAGAAATAGTGGTGTGGACCTAATGTCCTGCAAGTGACCGGCCCACCAGCAATAATAGTGGGGGATCCCGAGCTCAATAAATACAAACTAGAGTTTGCTAAGGCACTTAAAAGCTACTAATTACTTACAGTGGAACACTATGTAAGCAGGAATCAAACCAATCCACCTGTTAGAAATAGTGGTGTGGACATGTTGTCCCACAAGTGACCAATCCACCAGCAAATAATAGTGGTGTGGACATGTTGTCCCGCAAGTGATCAGCCCACCGGCTAAAATAGTGGGAGGTTCCTGTACTTTTATAGATTTGATAAAAAGCATGTTGTGAATTGACTTCTAATAAGAGATTAATTAAATAATTAATCTACACTATTTGGGCCTTTATATATGGGCTTGATCATTTATAAGCTGTATAATATTCTACATGACTTTATATATTATATGTGTGGGTTTGAATGTGTGTAAGTTGAATATTATCCTACATGATTTCATGTGCTTGTGTGTTGGCCTTAGTGCTTGGTTACCTTGCTCAATACATAGCACACTGATCTCCCTTCTTATGGGTGTTGCTCATTCCCACAATTAGAAGGCTCGTTTGACGTGTTGCAGGTAGGTGATGCCTTCTTTGATTCCATTGATGTCAATGGAATATCAAGTAGAGCAAAGTGATGATTTGGGCTGGATCAAGTCCATGGAGTGACGTGGCTGGTTTTTCCATTTTGAGATTATTATTCCTTTTCTCTTTTAACTACGTTTGAAACTTCTGAAACAACCTTAATATTGTAGCTATTTTTCTTCTTTGAAGAACTATCTCTCATATTTCGAATTATGTAAAACTCATGCATACTCTGATTATTGATTTGTGAACATTAATTTATGTATTAATGTGTGATGATGGAAATATTTTTCCTAGCCTTAGCACTTGGTACTAGAATGGTATGGGTGAACAAGTCTGGCACTAAGTGTGGTGGTAGCATCCCCAAAATTTTTGGGTTTTAAATTTAAAGGTTTTGTGGAAAAAAAATTGTAAATTTTGGGGTGTTACATCATGTGGCATCTAGTCTTTTAATTTTTGGGTTTTTGCTAAAAAACTTTAGGATATTTTGATCCAAGGTAATCTTTTGGTAAATCAATTTTTTACTATTTAAATAATATTTGATTATGTCTATGGTTTTGTGTTAACCTTAAACACTTATATGTCACGTAGTATATCTGATATCTTAGATTTACCATTGTGGAATATGCTTTTTTTACATTAAAAAAAATAGTCATATGAACCTTCATTTCCAATTTTTATAAACAAAAAAAATATGGGTTTCTGGCCAAATATTATATTGGTGCCTTTTCTACTCTATAGGATCCTTCAAACTCTATAGGGGGTATGCATAGTTAAGGATTAGGATACCTTTAGTATGACTACATTAGCCAGAGTCCATTGGTATTTGATGAGCTATCTTACCTATGGTGGCATTTACAATACTAGGTTAAGTGGACATTAGGAACCTCATACGAATTTCCCTATGTTAGTATACTTTTGTAGTGGAGTGAGTTCCTCAATTAATTATTATTTATACCCTTGAATTTGTTCATTGCTATAGGATAGGTAGCTTTGTACGCTTTGGTTTCTATACCTTGTTGCTATAGCTTGAACCTTACTGGTTCTATTTATTTGTAGTAGGGTTGAATGTCTAGACATGTGCCTCAAAGTTTATATCCATACACCTATGGCCTATGTGATTTCCTTGATTATGCCTTATGTTACACTTGTTGAAATGCATGCTAGATATGTTATAGTATTTTCCTAATTCCTCTATGCTCATCAAATCTTTTATGATTCCATTTTTTTCTAGGTATACCCTCATCATTTTCTACCTTAGTTTCTAGCTTGAAGCTACCCTACGTGGTTAATTGTTAACATGTATCATTTATGCTTCATTATTGGAATGATTTCATATTAATTATAATTAATATCCTAAACTTACGTTAGGTTTAATTTCTCTTTTCTTATACATTATTAAATTCCATTATCCACATAATGTATTATAATGTGATAATGTGTTTTATATGAATCATGATTATATGTAATTAATAACTAGTATTTACTCAATACGATCACCGTACTTATACAATACTGAGTCTTTTTTAGGTTTCTTTATACTTTGTTTATATGGGGTTGAGAGTGTTGAGTCCTAGGTCAGCTAAACAAGCATTTTAGTTTGGATCGTTAGGGTCCTATATTATATTTTGTTTTAGCTCTTATAGAACTCTATTATATCTTATTGATCTTGTATTTTTTTTTAAGTCTTGTATCCAAATCCATTTAGGTGATAATAACACTTAACTTGTAGGATATGAGTTTATTTTTCAGCCTTGCACATTGAATAGGTTAGGTAATGACTATAAATTTTCTATATTAGATGTTGTAGTAGCACCCTACATTTTCTATTTAGCTTTTACAAAATGCCTTGTAAAACAAAAATTTTCTAGTTGTAAAAATAGGGATGTCACACATGATCCTCCCTTACTAGCATATGAATAATTTTAGCTCAATGTTCTAACGAAGGATCATTTTAGTGAGTTTAATGTTGTCCTAGGATGCTAAGTTGACTGATGAATTTTGAAAAAAAAATTGATACTTTAGTTCATATAGAACCTATTTAAAACTGCCATTATACAAAATTATGCACATACACCCACAATCACCTTCACTGAACCATTAGTCAAACCATAGCATAAGTTGAAAGGTTAATTGAGCAAATCATCACCTTATGAGGATGCAATAAGCAATGCTATGTTGTGAATTAAGTTTGGGGAAGATATCCATGAAAGTAAAATGAAATAAAATATGATAGAACGAAAAATGCATGGAAATAACAATAAGATTAGGGACTCCAAAACCCATAACAATAAGTAACCAAGGGTACATGCATGAGCCTCATGTGTAAACTTGTTTTAATAGTTTTTTCAAGTGAGATTTTGGTAAAATGTTTTTACAATAGGTGGTAGCGTGGATTAATGAGGGGCTCATGTTTGAGAGTTAGACATTACCTTAAGCTTAAGATTATGCCTGCTTGAGGAAACCCTTCACTTTGCAATTTCAAAAAACATAGGCAAGATAAAAGAAGCCTTACAGAATGGTTCCTAAGAAATTTTTATGAGTGTATTCCATGGGGAGGAGCCTAGTCTCCATACTTTGCTATATTAAAAGTTTGCAAGATGAAGAGAAGAGAGATTATGGGAGGACGCACACACTATGCTAGCTCTTTTAGCTAAGGTCATATACATGCTAGCACTTTCCTAAGTTTTATAAATTTTCCTTGGTGACACTTGCTAATTTCTTCAGGTGAACAACAATTTAAGTTTAGGGAGTTGTTAAGGGAAAAATAGTGTAAATTTTATAACTTTGCTACTATACATTCTTAGATAATCATTTCATGCATTAGTCATAGAGTACATTTATTACATATTAACAATATTTCATTATCAAAGAGCCTACAAAGATGAGAAATGAATATTTGGGCTTAAAGCACCTTAGAACAAGGTATTTTATACTCTAATATGCTATTAGTCTAATTAATATTGGATGGAGCACCTTTCTCCTCATAGGGTAAACAAGATAGGATAAAGATGTACCATCAGGAGAACACCCTGCCTCAACTAACTAGCACTACAATTACTTTCCCTTTATCCTTTTCTTGGGAACTTCTACTGTAATGGCCTATATAAAATATTTGATATAAGTTTTTCAGCTAATGCAATATGGGATCATTAGATTTCAACCACTAATAATGTCACCACCTATCACATATGCCTCAATAGTCTATCCTAACATCTATAAGAAGACAAAAAGGATTGACAGATGAAGGACAAGTGATAATAATAGCACTTGACATTCCGAGTAGAGAAAGATGTGATAGTAAGATAGTACAAAGAATTAACATTAGGAAGAAAAATGGATGAGAAGACATAAAATTGTGAAAAATATGTAGTCTCTTCTTTTTTCACTTTTTTCTCTTTTCTTCTTTAGTTCTTAGTTTGATTTGTTAGCACTATGATAATCACCACAAGCTGATTTATTTCGTGGGGAGGATAAATTCTATCATGCCATTATGATGCTTAGCATATTATAACATGTTCAAGGGATAAGATATTTCATTTTAGAGTTTCAATTCTTATATCAAGTATTATATTTGGTCATATTTAGTATTTTCTAAGTGTCGTGATGCTTGAGAGGGTTAAACTACATAGTTAAAGCCAAAAGTGTGTCAACGTCATCACAAAGATGTAAATAGACATTAGTGGTATCACCGAAAATTTCACTACATGGCATTGACAGGGTCTATGTATTGTGATAGAGACGACCTAAGAGTATGTTTCACCCAATGTGAATCCTAATGAACTAAACACTATTGATACGTTATGAGCTTGGCATGTAATTAAATTTTATGTGTTGCTTTATTGGTGATCAAATATGTCCCCTACCTACATTTCTATCTTTGTAGTTTCCTCTACTTTGATTGATAGCATATCGTTAGCTAACTTTTCTTTTATTAGGTCTTATTACAATCTATTTCCTAGCCTTACTAATATAGTTAGATGTTTTTTTGTATAGGGGGTGTGAGTGTATGCAAAAACATACACTTGTACATTCTTAAATTTTTTACCCCAAGGTGGATGAATAAAATGAGTAGACCAATTTCTCCAAAAAAAATATAGTTAGATGTTCTCTCTTTAGTTTCATTTATCATCTACAACATTATTCTTTCCTAGTGTATCCTAATGTATTCTTTATAAGATGATACTCTACTCTTCATATACTAATTAGAATGATTGTTCATCCTTGCATATAGTGTTGTGCTACATTTCCTACCTTTTCAAGCACATAATCCCACATCACACCACTTAGAACATCTAAGTAATCTATAATATGAAATGAGAAATAGTAGCAATAACTTATGAAATAGGATAATCATATAAATGAAATCTCACCATCAATAACAATATGCAACAATATCACATTGTTTTATCTTTCTTATTAGGTAATCACTTCCTTATTAGGTAATCACGAAACGCATATCAAACTAGTTTGAAAAGAATGGGAAATCTAACCAACCATAGAAGGGTTACTCTTAGGCCATCCTAATAGAGCTTAATCAAATAGGAAACTAGACTAAAACCAAACACAAGAGGATCATTCTTGAGCCATCTCAATGGAAATCCATCTAAAGGGGAATCTACCCCGGTCATTCTATCCTTATGTATGCGTATCTCCTATAGAACTTATAGTTAATCCATAAAGCAAATTTGGAGCCTTATTGACCTAATATAGATAGATAAGCAAACTAACAACTAAAGTGTAAAATAAAATATCCAAGATGATGTGGAATAAAACCACCATACCTTAGGTGGCCAACTCCTAGGGAACATATTAGGACCTAACTTAATCTTTCACTTAGTTAGGGTGATAAACCAAAGCACATAGCACACAATGTCTATGTTTCACATCACATCATCTATACCTTTACAATATGAAGAAATGAATTTTTTTTCATTTTTAGATTTATCAACATTTCATAATACACATATTTGAAAACTTAAATTGAAACTCACACCAGTGATTTCAATTCGTGGAAGGATTGCATCATTAATTATGATACATACATAACTCTAAATTTTTAAGAATCATCAACACATAAAATAAGTATAACTCAATTAACACACAAAAAAAAACAAAAGTAGAAACACAAAATAATGTCAAAGGTAGGGTAAATCATGAGTATACCATAAAAGGAAAAATTTCTTAGGAACACTAATATGAATCCAATGTTGTAGGAGATAGCATCGAAAGAAATATAGAGTTATCATGATTTAGATACATGTTACTTTAATGCAAAAACTTCTTAATTTATACTCTACAATAAATAGAAAGGTAATTACTTAAAATATCATTAAATATAATGATATTATCGAGTGCATGAACTTACCACCAAAAATAAAAAAATTAAAGAGTAATAAAGCATATGCCCAAAAAAACCCAATCCTATAAAATTTATAGCACACCAAATGACATCACAAAGCATATCAAGTTTATGAGTAGAATTGCTATGTTGTAGTTACTCAAAAAAATATGAAATTGGATAATGCTTAACTCATCAAATTCAACCCCAAAGGAAAAATAATGCAAGAGATCTAGGAAGGTCCAAACTAGATGATCTAACATCAATTACCTTATACTAGTAACAAAATGTTTGAAATAAATATGTCAAACCATTTGCAAGAATTAATTTGTGATTCAAAGGGGAAATTTAATATTATTAAAATACTCAATGTTAGTTAGTAATACATGCCACAATTAATAACATAAGGAAAAATAAGTTGAAAATTAAGAATGACATCAAAAATAAGAAGTTGAATAAACAATATAGTCCAAATACCCCAAATGAATAGTAAGGATGGGAGACTAATGGGGAGAATATATATATTCCTTTATGTTTGTATGAGTTTTCATAGTTCATGTATGGTGGTGCCTACTTTTACATTTAATTCTCCAAAAATCTATCATATATGGCTCCTTTCTTCTTTAAACAACATTATAAATGCTTCATGTTAATTAATCCAACAATATTTGACATTTATGATTTGGACATGTATCATTATCAAACTTAAACCTACTTCATTTATTACCGACCAAATCTAATAAACAAAATTCATTATTTTATTGCACTAATTTTAGGCAACACAAATTATATTTCCATTATAGTGATACTATTACTTCATTTTTTTGGTCACACACCTATGGATTATGGGGGACCTTCCATGTACTGTAGCAAAATATAGATGATTTTAGTCAAGTTACTCTCCTAAAAACTAAAAGTATGCTATTACCTTTTTTAAGGGTCTCTTTGGTTCCTAGAAAGTCATAAAGAAATGAAAAGAAAAACAAGGAAAATGGTTTCGTACTTTGTTAACTCAAGAAAATAAGATGAAAAAAATAGTAAGGAACAAAAATATCAAAAACTAGTTCTTTAATTATTATTATCATTTAGCAATTTCATAGATGTTAGGAAAGTTTTTTTTTTGTCATTTTGTTGATTTTTCCTTTTCCTTATAACTATTGAGGATCTTGCATGTTTTCTTTTCATAATATAAGGATAGCTTATATTAACTACAAAACGAAATTAACTCTACTCACCTAGAAAAATGACCATCCAAAGTAAGTACAATCACCTCCTTGAACATCAATTCCAATTTTGGGGAGACAAAACTATAATAGTCATGAACATAATTGCTCGACTATCTTTCTAATTATTCAATTTCATATCAAATATTGTTTGGCCACACCCCTTTGTATATTATTTTTGGATTCTAACATCGCATCGTTACTTTTCCAAAAACACACAAACTAGAACATCTTGCTTATTCATTGGATGTCCCCATAGAAACAAAGCATATAAACTTCTTTACATTGATAACTATCACATCCAAATCTCTAGGAATTATTTTTTCATGAAACCATTTTTTTTCACCTATGTAACTCGATGCATTTGTTATACCTTCTTTTTATACTTGATATTTTTTTATACGAAAAAAATTATTTCTTCTTCTCCTCATCATCCTATATCCATCCTCTGCTTAACAACAAAATTTCACTCACCCTTCCTTATGCACAACAATCATACATGATCCTCCTTGATCTTCACTTCATCTTTTGCCTTGACATTATGTTCCTCTAGCAATTCTTAAGTCTTCTACACTTATAAAACTACCTAAACATCTTCACGATGTCATTTGTGATCCTATTTTTTATCACTATGGCACTATTTATGATAACTCTATGCATGGTTATTATCCATGATGCACTAAAAAATTCTATATTCCATTTACTTCCACCTATCTATTCAAGTCTCCTTTTTGGGGAGCTTTTTCACTACTTTGAATCATCAGTCAAGGCTACAGTGAGTTTTCATTGGAAAAAGGATATAAAATAAGGAGTTTCCCACACATGATTATAGAAACAATTATATCTTCTTAAGCTATCCACAAAAAAAAAACATATTTGTTGCAATGCCATATGCAATGCAATACAAGATGAATAGCTTTCTTCAAAGATACCCTTCAAAGATAAGAGTGCATAAGGGAAAGAGAATAGATAGTAATCTTCACAAATTTGTCAAAATATAACCTTCTATATTTATTTTTAAATAAATAAAGAGTGGGTTAAAAGAATTATTGAAGAGAACAAGGAAAAAAGAGACAACAGGATTCAATAGAGTATAAGGATAGAGGGGAATGACACTAAGAAATTTCAAACCAAAGATGAGAAAGGAGAGAGTGTAAAAGAGAGGAGCTAAGGGGATAATGAGTTAGTGCAAATAAGACAACATAAGAGGCTAATAGGGGGAGGGCTATCAAACCAACATACCTAAGGAGAGAGGGTGGGGTTACTCACAAGACACTTAAATTGAGAAGGAAAATAAAGTGGAATGTGTAAGAACTTATAACAATCCAAAAACAATACAAAGAGAAGGGAGAAAAGGTATGGTATGCTAGATTAAGTAGGGAAAGGGAGGGCCTATTTTGAAATCATAAGGCATTGGGAAGGAGAGAGAAAAAGGTTATAAGGCTAAAGGTACCCAAAGGACACAACTATTAGCATTTGAATAAAGCTAGAGAAAGCCTCAAACATGCACAAAAAATATGAGACAATTCATGATCTCATGAAAGAGAAGATGGAGGTAATTTTTGTGGTTCAAAAGAATTTTTCCAATTCTAGATTATTTGTAATGAAGGAAAAAACAATAAATATAAACAAACTAGGAAAATAATCAAATAAATATCAAAAATTACTAAAATTTATGGCAATATGTGAAATGAATTTTAGAATATAAATATAAAAAAATAGGTATATGAATTGAATAGGAAAAAAAGGAAATAAAAAATTACAAAACCCATATATAGGGTGTAACACCCCCAAAATTCACTACTAAAAATTTTCGTTTTGTTAAAAGAAATAGAAGAAGAAAAATATAAAACAGTGAATTTCAGGGATATTATCACCACACTTAGTACTAGACCAGTTCACTCATATCGTTCCCATACCAAGTGCTATGGCTGAAAAACAAAATATCAATTGCTAAAAATTCAAACCATTTTTAAATCAGAGTAGCGCAAGTAAACATTTTATAAGAATAGATTCCACCAATGGTGGTTACAAGAATAAGGAATAAATTTAAACCAGAAAGTAAAGGCAAAAGGGAGAACCCTAAAAGTCCGGATAATCGTTACCCTCTTTTCCGTTGCCCCCTTTAATAGTACCTAAAAAGACCTGCAAGGGACACTGCCCATTGAATAGGCAGGGGCCCCATGAATGGAACCCTTCAGTACTACGGTACTAAGTAACCCTTTAAAATCACACTTAAAGGTAAGTCCGCAATGTAACACATGATATACTACTGTATCCATACGTAACGACAGGTGTAAAAATAATATTAGATCCATACATTCATAGATTTAACAAGTCAATCAGATATTAGTGGTGTATACAAATCATTCACTTTCGTACATTTGCATACTTAACAAGTCAACGAAATATTAACAGGCCATAATGAATAATTGATACTTTTAGGGCTTTAATGCCATTAGTCCATCATTAATCAATCATCTCGGATTATAAATGTCCATGTGAGTGCGGGAAACCCACTATTATAGCCGGTGGATTGGAAATATATATAGGGCAGAATGCTCCTGACACTATTATTCGCCGGTGGACCGGTCTCTAGGGCAGAACGCTCCTGGCCACTATTATTCACCGGTGGACCTGTCTGGCCCCGACTCACAAGGTGTTCCACTGTAAGTGATTAGTGTCTTCCCCATGTCTTATCGTTATTACGTTTGGTTTGTTGAGCATGGAATCCCCCACTATTATAGCCGGTGGAATGGAAATACATACAGGGCATAACGCTCCTGACCAATATTATTCGTCGGTGGACCGGTCTCCAGGGCACCCTGGCTCCTGGCTACTATTATTCGCTGGTTACCGGTGTGGGTCCGGCTCAACATCTTCCTCTTTAAGTGATTAGTGTCTTATTCATATCTTATTCAAAAGTATTTCACCCTTGACATATATGGCCAACTATATCCACACTTATCCTCCCAAGAGGGCCCGTCCCATATCTTGAGACTTCTACACCTCCTAACTCGCCCCAACATCTTTCCCTTAATCCACTTTCTCACACCGGAAGCCCAACTCCTAAGTTTGTGGCTCAAGGCCCACCACCTTATACCTCAAGGTCAACTCACCGGCTTACCCTAGGGCTTTCTCCAGAATCCCTAATTTGGGCCTATGTGGCCCAACCTTTCTTTTATCGTCCAACACCTCATCTCATTTAGTTTCAACCCAAATCCCATTACTCTACTCAACAATCATACATCTGACCGTAAAACCCTAGTTGGCCGCTCAAACCCTAACACCTTTCTTACATAAGGATTATCCTATGTAAACCCTAGAAACCTCCCATGCAAGAGTTGCATCACTTATTCGATTGATCATAATCTCCTTCTATTTTTCCCCCATGGATCATGAGATATTAAAGTCAATGTCATGTCCCCTTAGTCAACTCACTTCCCATTTATTCCTTTTTATCCTTTCACCCCATATCATATTATTAAACACCCTAGTATGCATGTCCTAGAGGGTCACATCAGATAACATCGTACGCACGACATATATAATCATCATCCACATGACGTAAGGAAGTCACACAAGCATACATCACTCAAAGTTGTAATACAAATGATTAATCATTAAGCATAAAGTACACAATATGGTATAACACATGGCACATGAGGCATATAATACACACATTGTTGTTCTTAGCCACATCCCTACTCGGTTTAGGTTACCAAGTCATCTCCTACACTTTTTAGATCACCATTCACCCTTCATAATTGTTATCCTTAACATATTTCCCATTTTGGTTGGTTAGATTACCAAATTGCCATTCTCCTTTGTTATAATTACTAAATTGCCCTTAAGTTGAATAAATTACCAAATTACCCTTCTTTATTATTATGATTACCAATTTTTTCCTTTAGTTGGTTAAATAATTACCAATTTACCCTTTAGTTGGTTAAATTACCAAATTGCCCTTCATCATTATCATAATTACCGATTTGCCCCTTTAGTTGGTTAAATTACCAAATTACCCTTTTCTACTAACATAATTATCCAATTGCCCTTCTATAATCATAATTTAACGACCAAATAATCCTTCGTCGTTATCATAATTACTGGTTTACCCTTTAGTTGGTTAAATTACCAAATTATCCTTTTCCATTGTCATAATTACCATTTTACCCTTCTCAATTATTATAATTACCAATTTACCCTTCTCCATATTTATAATTATTAATTCACCCTTCTCCATAATTATAATTATAATTATTAATTTACCATGCTCTATAATTATAATTATTAATTTACCCTTCTCCACATTTATAATTATTAATTTACCTTTCTCCATATTTATAATTATTAATTTACCCTATTCCATATTTATAATTATTAATTTACCCCTTTCCATATTTATAATTATTAATTTACCCTTCTCCATAATTGTAATTGCCAAATTACCCCTCTCCATATTTATAATTATTAATTTACCCTTTTCCATAATTATAATTACCAAATTACCCTTTTACTTGCAAATTAACGTTTTACCCCTTTACTACCAAAATTACCATAATAACCTCTTATTTATAAAACTGCCATTTTACCCCCTTACATCAAAATTTACCATATTATCCTTTTTCTTGCAAATTACCATAATACCCTTTACATCCAAAATTACTATTTTACCCCCTTACTTCCAAAATTACCATTCTTACCCTTCTCTTCCAAAATTACCATTTTACCCCTTAGTTCCAAAATCACCATTCTTACCCCCCTTTACTCCCAAAATTACCATAATACCCCTTTACTCATAAAATTAACATTTTTCCATCTACTTATAAAATTACAATATTGCCATTTACCTCCAAAATTACCATATTACCCCTTTACTTATAAAATTACCATTTTGCCATAAAATTACCATTTTACCCTTTTGCTTAGAAAATTTATCATTTTACCCTCTTCTTCCAAAATTACCATCTTACCCCCTTATTACCCGACTTTTATTAGGTTAACATTACTACATGGAATAATAATAGTAATACTCCCTTAACAATATCCAACTCCACCAAATATTATATTTTAATATAATACTTATTAGCACCCACACATATTAGGCCACATTCTTACACAAGAAATATTACTAAAATGCCCCTAGGGCTCACAATAATATTATTCAAGCATAAATGGTCACAATAATATAATATGACATGTAGAGCACAAGACCTTATAAAATTTACTTAATAAAATAATTAACTTAAATATTATTTTACCTTAAAATTTTTAATAAAAATGGCCAATAACTACAGAAACTCATGCCACATATGCAGCATGAGCTGCATGTAAAAATAAGGGTGGAAGGGTCGAAGGTTGCATGAAGAAGAGGATGGAAGGGGTGTTTTCAGGTTGGTGTCTTTAGGCTAGAAAAGAGGGCAAGTGGGGGAGGATTTAGGGCAAGGGAATGGTGCAGGAGTGAAGAGGGGGTGTAGGTGGTTGTAGAGGATGGGTTCACGGCTGCCAAGGGCGGCGGTGGCGGCGGCAGCGAAGCCACAAAGGGGGCTGCAGAGGTGGGTCAAGGTGGAGGGGCTGAGAAGGAAGGAAAAGAGAAGGGAAAAATGAAGGGGTTTGGGGGCTTTTTTCAGCTAAACAATGTATGGGGGTCGTAGAGGAGGTTGCAGGGAGTTGAATGGTGGGTTGGGTGGCGGCAAAGGCAGCCGGACGGCGGCGAACGGCTGGTTTGCAAGTGGGCTACCGAGAAGGGGGAAAATGGAGAGAAAAATAGGTGGGGAGGAAGAAGGGTTGCGGGATGGCTTGAGAGGGATATTGTGGTGGTGCAAGGCTGAGGTGGAGGGTGGCAGGGAGCAGTGCAGGGGGTTTGTGAGGCGGTGGGAGCGGTGGCGATGCAGAAATAGGGGTGGAAATGGGAGAGGAAGAAAATGAGAGAAAGAGGAGATCGGGGGTGATGTTTGAAAATAATGGGGTAGGAAAAAAGCTGAAGGGGAGAAGAAAAAGAAGAGGAAGGGTAGGGGATAGGTGGCTGATCAAGTGGCAGGGTTTAGGGTGGCAGGGAGAGGGTGACGAAGAGGAGGAAAGGGGAGCCATGCGGGATGGGGTACATGGCTACCCGGTTCCAAAATGGTGAAAAAAGGCAGGAGAGAGAGAGAGAGAGAGTTGAATGTGGTGGCTATGGTTGCAGGGGTGGCAGCGGGAGGCGTTCGGGGCAGCAGATCTGGTGATGAAGACTAGTCGGGGTCTCGTGTGGTCAACACTGAAGGAAGAAGAAAGAAAGAAGATGGAGGGAGAAGGGGATAGGCCGGGCTCAGGGGGAAAAAAAGTGAGCGGACCGGCCCAGCCTGGGGAAAAGGAAAAAAAAAAAGAAAGGAGGGGGCCTGGGTTGGGTCGAGCCGTGCGGGAGAGGAGGGGAAAAGAGAGGGAGATGGGAGATGGGCCAGCACCCTAAGCATAGGGGAGAGGCTGGCCTGGTGCGGTAGCCCGAAGGAAAAAAAGAAAGAAAAGAAAAGATAGAAGAAAAAGGAAAAAAGGAGGAGGAAAAGAAAAAGGGAAAAAGAGGAAAATGGAAAAATAGGGGAAAATAATGTAATTTGATTTAAAAAATAATAAATGTAATATTTTTGATAAATTATTTAATTTAATAATTTAATTCAATATAATTTAATATATTGGTTCAAAAAGGCTAATTTTAGTAAAATATTAGTTTGGGAAATTATTTAAATAAAAATAATATGATAAAATAACAAAATATTTATTTTTAATTTATTAAATACTCCTATCCAAATTTACATTCTCAAAAATCCATAAAATAATTAGACTAAATAATTTTTAAAGCTAATTTATTTCAAATAAAAGGTATTTATTAAGTTATAAGTTTTCTAAAATTTTGGGGGATTACATAGGGTGATTGACCCCTCGTTCAATTGGTTGATTATCGACTCCTTAGATAGACACATTGTTCAGGCGTCTAGCTAGTCAATCATTGGTCTGAGTTAGTGGACCAAAAAGCCAAAATCCTACTTTCCAATTAATTTTAGTATAATTATTTATTACCTAATAATATTACACACATAATAATAATAATAATAATAATAATAATAATAATAATACATTTATACATTTAACATAGAAAATCCTACAATAATTTCTATAATTAATAACACATAAAATATCATGTTTATTCATGAGTTTCAATTATGGTTGATTAAGAATGGAATATTACACTTACACATGCAATAATACATTGTATAAAATTCATCATTCAAGCAAACTAATCTTATAACACATGAATTAATAAATTATCATCAAGATACAACATAATCATCCCATCATGCTATATACATATATATATTAATCTGATCATATTCTACACAAATTTAAAAAACGCTTCAAAAATATATATCACCCAAAGTGAGTTTTCCTTATATTAAAATACAATGTCTTCAAGAACAAGAAGAATCATATGGAAAAAAGAAAACTTCAAGAGTTGATGATCTTGAAGAGAAGAATACTTCCTTAAAATTAGATGAAGAGAACTAAGAAGAAATATAGGATCTTGAATATATAATCATAAAGAAGGATAAAGATCTTGATAAATCAATTAAAGGCCTCAATGAAATGGTTGAAAATTTGAAGAATATTGACAGACGAAGTGGAACATAAGTCATGAAACAAGATGATAAGAAGGGTGAGGTTTAGGATCATATATGTTTATTATGGGCCTATATAGGCATTTAGAAGAGAAAAAAATAAGTAATCATGCTAGTAAAAAAGTGCTAACCTTGGTTGTGATTATAAGTTATGTTGAAATTTTGGGAAAAAAATCAAAATATGAAAGTTATAGAACTAAAAATTATCTTTCAAACTAAAATAAACACTCAATTTTGATGTTGTATAAAAATATATATAGTGAATTTACTAATTGTTAGAAAATGTGATATGGAAAGACTTTTAATATGATATGCGTGTGCCTATTTTCATAGTACACAACTTTTCACACCCCAGTACCCCCAACTATTTCTCATCATCCACTTTTATCTCTCTCATTTTCACTTCCCTTTCTAACCTCGTATAATTTATTCTCTCTACTTTCTCCTATTTCACTCATCCATCAACGCATCCTTCATCATAAAAATCTCCATTAAACCACAAGTTAACCTCCTTTTTTACACTCAACCATTATTTCCTTCTATAAAGATTAGTATGCATTTAATTTTATTATTATTAATTAATTTTGTTGTTACAATTACCTTTTTTGAATTAAAACCTGTGAAGTATTTTGATGTAAACAACTTGAAGTAATCTTGAATGATGGAATTATATGATCTTTAACTAAGTTTTCAAGCAGCTGAATAGGGATTTTGATTTGGTGGTGAAGGTTGAATGAACTTGGTCTGAATACTCAAGCATGATTCATCAAGCATTGAACAAGAATGATCAACATTGAATGTTTCATCTAGAATACATTCAAAGGGTTTCCAATTAGAATATACTCCAAACAATTCATATGTAGAAGATTTAAACTCACAAAAAAGAGATAACCAACTACTTGCATTAAAATTTGAATCACAATTGACAAAATTTAGGCCTTATATAGGCACTAAATAAGTCTATTAAAACCATTCTAACTAACTACTAACTAATCTAGTTATTATAATAACATACTATTTGTTATAAGTAACTAAATTACATGTTTTCCATGTTATCTAGAAACTAATTAGAAATTAGTGGCAACAAACAAGGAATTTGGCTATTTAGTTAGCTGACCAATACTAGTTAGTTGTAACAACCTATAATCATTCTATATGTCATTATAGAGTCAAAATATAACATATTTACAAGAAAAAAAATAGCTAATTACACATGAAATAATAAAGCTACAAAAATCCTAAAATGATAACTAGGTCTTGAATTACAACTTTGTCTTCCATGTGCAAAATAGTCTTTCTTTTATTGTGATTCCTTGTAACACTCAATATTTTATGTACCTTGACATTTTATAGTGTCATGATCTCTCATATATCTCCTTGAAAATATGTAAAAATAAAAAACCCTACCAGAACATCATAAGGAAAAATATTAGTTTCATTAGGGTTTCAATCAAATGCTTCATGAATCTTTAAGATCGCAAGAGTAACGATCTAAGAAAGAGTATCTTGATAATTCCTTAAATGCTCCGGCATCATTATCCCCTTGTTGTGAGAAATTATCATCAAATTGAAACTTTTGAATATGAGGATACCCAAATATCAATGTAGCTTTTCAAATGACTCTCATTCTTGAATTATTTCATCTCCATGGTATTATATACACTAGAATTACCTATTATACCTCCTTTATACACTTCTTTAACAACTAAATCAAGTGTGATAGATATTGGTACTCACAACTAGTTAAGCTTAAAGAGAAAATCATCTTATAGCATATAAGTACTATGACTACCATTTTTCTTCCATGCATCATGAATGTTATAGAAATCGGTACTCTTAGCATATAAGTCTTTTAGCATCTCAAACCAATTAGCTTCATATCCATGGTTATTAAAGTGTTGACCTCCTAGATAAGGCATCAAATAGTATATTTTTCTATAACATATAAATGTTTGATAAAGAACATGAAGGAGTGTAAGAAGTTTATCCACTTTACATGCCTTAGACTAACCTTCTTTTGTCCGTGTAAATATTTCAAATTTTATGATCAGAATGTAATATAAAGGATTTAGCCCTCAAATAATGAATCCATCTCTCTAGGATACATATGATGGCATAGAATTCCTTATCATAAATATAAAAGTTCACCTTTACCTAATTTATTTTTTCATTGCAATACACAATTGGCCTCTTTTCTTGTGAAAGGACAACCCATATCCCTACCCCACTCACATCACACATGACCTCAAATAGTAAATAAAAATTTGGTAAGGTTAGCATCAAAGCATCACATAATTTAGATTTAAAAGTCTCCCTTTGTTGAGTGTCTTTCACTAATAGACCATAACATACACCTTCTTTAATGTAATTCATCATAGATTTCATGTAAAAAAATTCTTTTTAGAAAGTGGATCACTCATGATAATATTATCACATTTAGAAGGTTTTAGTTTATGCTTTTTGTTCAAACAAAATATTCATTAGTAACATCATAATGATAAACTTCTCCATCATATTTCTATGGTCTATCTAGTAATATACCACATGCATCCATAAGCAAAACATTACATAGAATATCATCATGGTAATTACCAACTGAAAATGAGATAAATGCTTATTTAGTTACCTTCACTCCTCTTTCCTTACCTAGCTATTAAAGAGAATAAGGATTGGGATTATTTGTGGTAGATAATACAAGCTCCTTGATTACTCTTTCACAAGCTAAATTTGTGAAAGAGACACTATATATGATATTCTAGAAACCCCTTTCTCCAATGTTTCCTCTTATCTTGAATTTGTTGTCTCATTGTCTTACTTACTCCTTTAGCTGAACTTGGAGTATGTATTATAGCACTAAACAAACATAAATTTCTTTAGTAGATTCACTTGCATATTATTCCATTGGTCCAGTCATGAAGTCTTCTTCTTCATCACTTCAAGGTTCTATGTCTTGGATCTCCCTTAATCTTAGAACTCTTTAATTACAGCAATCCCTTGCATAATTTCCAAATATATTTCATTGTTAGATATTTCCATCACCTTGTTCTTTCCTTTTCTCTCAAAAATAGGATTATCTTTTCTCTATATTTATGTTGTGGGAATTGGAACCATACTTTGAAGTGGAAGCACTTGATTATCTCTTTGTATAACTTGAAACATTTAGTTTATAGGCCTTGTTATACTTTACTTACTTTTCAAATTTTAAAAATAACTAGATTAAATCTTCATTAAAACTTCAAGATAATAATAAGCATGCATTTATACCTTATCACAAATCAAGTCATTAAGTTCACCTAAGAATCTTACACATTTTTGCTCGTTTCTTTCTTTTATATTTCATATTACTACTAGTCTTTCAAACTCCCTAGTGTATTCTCCTACACTATGAAATTCTTTCCAAAGGGTAGCCAACTTAACATACATATCTTCTTCATACTCCCAAGAAATAAATTTATTTCTTTAATGTTTCTTAAGCTTTTACCATGACTTAATCTTACATTTTTCTTATTTTTCATATGCCCTTTTCAAAATTATCATATCAAACCCTAGAAAACTTTTTGAACTTAAGAGTATCAAGCTTATATTTGTTTCATCATCATAATTCAAATATTGCTTCTATTTAATGCAACCACTCAAAGAATAATTCAACATTTAAATCACCATAAAACTCACAAAGATCTAGCTTTATACCTTTATCCTCATCATGCATATGCCTTGTTTGGGAATTATACGGCCTTTAAATTCTAAATGATCCACTTAAACCATCTTCACCATATTCCATCTTTGAATTCATGTGGTCTCCCCTAGCTTAAGTTGTATGCCTAATCATACCTTCCATATGATCATATGTGGCTTCTATGATATTCTACATTTGTATCAATTTTTATTGATCATCTATGTGTGTCTCCATGAATTGAGTTGATTTTACATTGTTGGAATGTGTTGGAGTTGTGCATTTTGTGCGTTCATGTTGAGGATGAGTGTTTGGACTCTAGATAGTATAGAATCAATATTTTCCTCACTTTCTATGGTGTTTTAGAGGATTTCAACACATGAGATTGGTGTTAGGATCATAACCAAATATGTAGGAGTGTAGTAAAAGGAAAAAATAGTGTTGTAGGTTTTTTTTAATGTAGTGTTTATAGTTCGTAGTAAGTTCTTGGAAGGATACTTACAAAGGAATGAGAGAAGAAGGTCATACCCCATCTTCAAATCCTTTAAATTATAGTTTAAATTATGTTGATATAAAATAAATGAGTTTTAGTTTTCGAGATACTTTGAAATTTTCATAAATTCATGAATCTCAGGAGCACCAATTAAGTGGTTTGCCTAACCAATTGTCTGGTATGCTTATAAACTAAAAATTATTTTTTGGTAAACCAGTCAACTAGTTTTCTCAAACTAATCGACTCACCATCTTACGATTTCAGATCATTTTTATGATTTTGTTTCAAATCTCTTTCCAATGTTTATGAGAACTTCTAATTATAATATATTTGTACTAATAACCATATTTTGATGCTTTGAAAAAAAATATTACATTATTTGGATTACTCTATGACTTTTATTTAGCTAAATTTTTATAAAAGAACTTTTTGAGGTATATCTCACCTTTTCTCTTCCCCATCACTTTCCTCTCTCTTCTAGCAGCCATGGTTGCGTGTTTGACTTTCTACAACACTCCTCTAACTTACCAACCCTCTTACATTTCTCTTCCTAGTCACACTTACCTCCCTTACCTCAACTTTTGATCTCTTTAAAATTTTGGTTGCCCACATTGAACCTAAGTTAAACTACTCTCTTTCCTAATTGCATATGTCAACTAGCATTCTCTCTCATACACCCTATTTCTAATTCAATTCACTCCCTATCATCTACATTTGGTAATTATCTCCATTTTCCTTTAAGAAAAGTTTCCAAGTATTGGTCCTTCTCCACATTACTCTTTATTTTTCTCTGCTAGGAAAAATAGAGGCTTGCCTCTTATTCCCTATCCTTTGATTGAAATTATTGTCACTTCTTCTCCTAAACTTAGATTTAGCTCTACCTTATTTCACATAAACAAGGAAGGGATAAAAGTTTGAGAAAGGTTGAAGACCTTGGGTGTAATTATAATTCCCCAAAATTTTAGAAAACCTATAACTTAATAAATACCTTTTATTTGAGATAAATTAGCTTTTAAAATTATAAAGTTTAATTATTTTTAGTATACAAATTTGGATAGGAATATTTAATAAATTAAAAATAAATATTTTTTATTTTATCATATTATTTTTATTTAAATAATTTTCCAAACTAATATTTTACTAAAATTATCCTTTTTAAACCAATATATTAAATTATATTGAATTAAATTATTAAATTAAATAATTTATCAAAAATATTACATTTTATTATTTTATAAATTAAATTATTTTATTTTCCCTACTTTCCTTTTTCCCTTTTTCCTTTTCTTTCTCCCTTTTCTCCTTTTTCTTCTTTCTTTTCTTTTCCTTTTTCCCTCCTTCAGGCCACCCGCATCAGGCCAGCCCCTCCCCCTCTTCACTTGGGCCACTAGCCCATTCTCCTTCTCCCCTACCCGCATCGATTAGCCCAGATCCCTCCCTCCTTTTCTTTCTTTTCCTCCCCCTCCTACCCTGGCTGACCCAACTCTTTTTCCCCCTACGCCGGCCTACTCCCTTCCTTTCTTCCTCCTTCTTCTTCCTCGACCCAGTAGACCCCCGACTTCTCCCCATCACCATGTTTGCCACCTCAAGCATACTGGCCACCGCCCTACTGCCACCACAGCAACCCTCTCTCTCTCTCTCCCCATCCTTTTTCCACCATTTTAGACCCAACCAGCCATGCACTCCCCCTCACGCATGGCCTCCCTTTCCCTTCTTCCCTTCCCTTTCCTTGCCACCCTAAATACTACCACCGACTAGCCACCTGCCCCACTATCCTCCCTCTTCTTTTTCTTCTCCTCTTTAACCCTTTTCCTACCCTATTTCTTCTAGCCTTTCCCCTTCCCCGACCTCCCTCTTCTCCTTTTCTTATCCTTCCTTTTTCCTCCTTGTTTTGGCTACGCTGCCTCCCTCCGCTGCTTCAACCGCTGCACCAACCCCCTGCACCACTCCCTACCGCTCTCTACTCCGGCCTTACACCACCACAATACCCCGTCGAGCCTCTACAATCCCTTCTTACTCCCCCCCCCATCTCTTTTTCTCCACTTTCTCTCCCTTATCAGCAACACCCCTACAACCCCTCTATTCACCGCCGTTTGGCCACCTCTACCGCCACCCAAACCACCAATCCACTCCCTACAACCTCCTCTACCACCCCCATGCCTCATTTTCCCAAAACCAACCCCTGCACACCTTTATTTTCCTCCTCTCTTTTCCTTCCTTCTCAGCCCCGTCCACTCCTGTAGCCCACTTCGTCGCCTCACCGCCGCCTCCTCCGTCATCCTTGGCTGCCAACAACCCATCCCCGGTCGCCACCTACACCCCCTCTTCACTCCCGCACCCTTCTCTTGCCTCCTCCCCCATCTACCTTCTTTCTAAGCCTAAAGACCCCAACCAAAAAATATCCCATCACTCATTTTCCTTCACCCCCCTTCGAGCCTTTCTCCTTTTATTTTGCATGCAGCTCATGCTGCATGAGCAGTATGAGTTTCTGCATGCCTTAGTATTTTAGTACAAAAATTTTTAAGGTATAATAGCATTTTAAGTTAAGTATTTCATTAATTAAATTTTATAAAGTTTTATGCTTTGGGTTCTCATCTACAATATGATAAGTTTTGATACTACTTTTAGGTGTTGATTTTGTTATCTAAAGCTTGAATATTCAACCGGGATACCGGTAAGGTTCGATTTTTGTAAGAATTAAGGTAATCGTTAAACCCCACTTAAATGTATGGATAAACGTATGCTAGCACATTAGGGTTATAATATGTTATTTTGCATGATATAAATATTGTTTAATATATTATATGTAGTTTCTTATGATGATTGATAAAAAAAAAAAAAGGAAAGCATGTTGGTTATATGCTATGTGTGGAAATATTTCTTAAGGAAAGAGTTTGGTTATTGGTGAAAATATTGAATACTTATTCATGTTAGATTATGTTATTGTGATCATTAATGCATGAATAATATTATTATAAGCCCTCGGGGCATTTTAGTAATATATATTGTGCAAGAATGTGGCCTAATATGTGTGGGTAATGAGGAGTATTATGTGAAATATAATAGATGGTGGAATTTGAATGAGGAGAGTGGTGTATTAATATTAATATTCATGTAGTGATGATAACTTAATAAAAGTGGTATAATAAAAGGGAAAGATGGTAAATTTGTAAGAAAATGGCATTATGGTAATTTTAGAGGAGAAGGGCAAAATGATAAATTTTAAGTAAAAGGGTATTATGGTAATTTTAGAAGTAAAGGGAAAAATGGTAATTTTATAAGTAAAAGGGTATTATGGTAATTTTAGGACTAAACGGTAAAGTGGTAATTTTGGAAGGGAAGGAAAAAATGGTAATTTTGAAAGAAAAGATCAAAATGGTAGTCTTTGATGTAAAAGGTTAAAATAGTAATTTGTAAGTAAAAGGGTATTATGGTAATTTTATAAGTAGAAGGTGAAACGGTAATTTGAGAAATAAGGGGCGAAATGGTAAATTGCAAGTAAAAGGGGTATTATGGTAATTTTATAAGTAAATGGGTAAAAATGGTAATGTTATAAATAAAAGGACATTATGGTAACTTTGGAAGTAAGGGGTAAATGGTTACTTTATAAATAAAAAGACATTATGGTAACTTTGGAAGTAAGGGGTAGAATGATAATTTTTTAAATAGAAGGATATTATGGTAAATTTGGGAGTAAGAGGTAACTTGGTAATTATGATAATGACGAAGAATAATTTGGTAATTAAATTATGATTATAGAAGGGTAATTGGAAAATTATGATAATAGAGAAAAGTAATTTGGTAAATTAACCAATAAAAAGGTATTATGGTAATTTTAATAATGGAGAAGGGCGATATAGTAATTATAATAATGGAGAAGGGTAAATTAATAATTATAATTATGGAGAAGGGTAAATCGGTAAGTTGGCATTTATAATAATTGAGAAGGGTAAATTGGCAATTGTAATTATGGAGAAGGGTAAAATGGTAATTATAGTAATTGAGAATGGTAAAATGATAATTATGATAATGGAGAAGGGTAATTTGGTAATTTAACCAACAAAAGGATAATTTGGTAGTAATGATAATTTATAAGGGTAATTTGGTAAATATAATAATAGATAAGGGCAATCTGGCAATTATGAGATTATAGAAGGGTAATTTGGTAATTTAACCAACTAAAGGGCAATTTGGTAATTATGATATTAAAGAAGGGCAATTTGGGAATTGATCCAACTAAAGGGGCAATTTGGTAATTATGATAATGGAGAAAGGCAAGTTGGTAATTTAACCGACTAAAGGGTAAATTGGTAATTATTTAACCAACTAAAAGGACAAATTGGTAATCATGATAGTGAAGAAGGATAATTTGGTAATTTATCCAACTTAAGGGCAATTTAGTAATTATAACAAAGGAGAAGGAAAGTTCGGTAATCTAACCAACCAAATGGGATATATGATAAGTGTAACAATTATGAAGGGTGAATGGTGATCTAAAAAGCATAGGAGATAACTTGGTAACCTAAACCGAGCAAGGGGTAATTTGATAATTATGCAACCTGAAGGGTGATATGGTAAATTAGCAAGTAAGGAAGGGATGGCTTAATAACTATACAAGTAAAGGGTAAATCAATAATTCATATATAACATGTTGATGGGACACTAGAGGTTCGTAATAAGACACAAGTAATACTGAATAGTAAGGTAAGCGTATTTGATGATTAGTAAGTATCACGAGAATAAATCCTAAATCATAATTGGATGAGATTATGATGGCCTTAATAATTTCTCTGTGTTATCTTGGATAGCCGTATGAATAAGAAATGCCTAATGATAAAAAAATGATCGAAAGTAAATAAGAATCTAATTGTTGTGCTTTTGGTGATCACCTTAATTAAGACACTAATACTTAAAGTGAAAGACCTAGATATTATGAATGGTGGCTCTTTAGGGGTTGCTACGCTAATAAGGTGGTTTAATCCATGATTATTCTGATATTTGTTGGTGTGCCTTTGTGCCCTAGCCAGGCCCTATATCTTACTCTATCTAGCTCTACGGACCTATTTAGATGGTATGCATACTTATGGATTAAGTGTCCTTGTTGATAGGGTACTGAGCAGCTTTATGCACCAGTATGACCAGGGTACCTTTGCGTCCCTGGGTTGATGGTTGAAGGGTACTGAGTAGCTTGTATGCACTAGTATGACCGGTGTACCTTTATGTCCCGGAGTCTTGATCTCCTATCTGAGGCAAATAAATAGAATTATTGTGCTGATTAAAAAAAGGAAAAATACTAATTATGAAAGTGAAAGATTAATGATTCAGGCCCAATTGAATTATGATATTAAGTACCGATCCACCGGTTATAATAGTGGCCCAGGAGCATGTTGCCCTGGCAGATAATTATGAATACCGATCCACCGGATATAATAGTGGCCTGGGAGCGTGGTGCCCTGACAAATGATTATGATTACCGATCCACCAGATAACCAAGAGCATGTTGCCCTAGATGATGTTGATATATATTTCGATCCACTGGCAATAATAGTGGGGGTCCCGAGATCAATAAAACCAGTCATGGATGTAAATAAAGTTATGGAAAAATACTAATCACTTATAGTGGAACACCATGTGAGCCGGGGCCAGACCGGTCCACGAGTAAATAATAGTGGCTAGGAGCGTTTTTCCTTACATGACCGGTCCACCGGCTATAATAGTGGGGTTTCCACACTCACATGGATATAAAATCTGAGAGATGATTGAATAATGATAGACTAATGGCTTAAGGCCCGAAAGTATTAATTTTGCACTATGACATGACTTAAGGCCCAAAAGCATTAATTGTACATTATGACTTATTAATAATTGATGGACTTGTTAAGTATGTGATTGTGGTGCATGTACTTCTTATTATATACGTATATAGCTTTGTATTATGTGTTTCATTGCGAGCCTGCTTTTAAGTGTGTTTTTAAAGGGTTACTCAGTACCATAGTACTGAAGGGTTCCATTCGTGGGGCCCTTACCTATTCAATGGGCAATGTCCATTGCAGGTGCTATTTAAGTGGACAACGGGAAAGAGAGTAAGGAATTATCCGAAAATGTTAGGGTTTTTCTCTTTCTCTTTTAAATTCCTGGTTTTAATGTTACTGTTGCTTTTGTAACTACCACTGGTGGATTTTATTCTTGTAAATGGTTTGTTACACTACTCTGATTTAAATATGGTTTGTAAATTGTGTTTTACACTTTTAGCCTTAGCACTTGTTACTGGAATGGTAGGAGTGAACCGGTCTAGTACTAAGTGTGGCAGTAATATCCCTAAAATTCATAATTTTTGTGATTTGCTTCCACTAAATTTTTAAATAAAATAAAATTTTTCAGTAGTAAATTTTGGGGGTGTAACAGTAATACCCGAAAAATTTGCTTAGCCTAATCTCTCATCGTTAACACCCTAATTTGATTTTTATCTCAAGAAATCTTATTTTTATCCCTAACCTAATGTCTTAATCCCAAAACTTTAATCGAAACCAAAACCTTGACTTAGATAAACCATAATTGGTGAACCAAAATAAAAACCTGCTAAAATTTCTATTAATCCTAAATATCTTGGCTAATCCCAAAATCACCTAATCTAATCCTACCCCTAACATCTTCTTCCTCTTTCTTTTCTTTGTTTTTCCTTCTTCTCCTGCACTATTTTTACCTGTGGCATGAAGGAGTTTGGCTCCTCTACACAATGACACCATCACCTTGTCTCCCACATGCATCCTCTCACCATCATCCTGCCACCCTCACTGGCCATCATCATCATCCCATGTGCCTATCTTCTTCCTTTTTCTCATCCCATCTCTGCCGATCTGCACCACCATCATCTCACCATCACACTCCACTTCTTCCTATTGCCTCCACTTCTTCCTATTGCTGCCACTTCTTCCTTTTCAGGTGCCTTTAGGGGAAGGTGTTTTCCATCATCACCATCACCTTCCCCACTTTTATCTCTCATGCACGCCTCCTTCGTGTGCCACCCTCACTAAAGGCATCACCATTACCCTCTACTTCTTCCCCTGTTTCCTTCATCACCCTCATGCACTACCATCATCTCCATCATCCTCTGTAAATTTTTCCACTTTTCCATGCCACCACTCCCCTACAATTTTTCTCCTCCATGGAAAGCCACCATACTAGTATGTATACCCCTCTATCCCTCCATTTTATTGTCATCCATCAACTCCCCGACCTTCTTCTATTCTTCCTTATTCTTTCTTCTTCTTCCACCCCATAGCTTCCTTGTCTTTGGCCTTCATAGTACCCAATACACAACCAGGCACCACTCACCAGCTTTTGGCCGATGGACCAACCACCAAGGTCACCCCAACCTTTCCCCTCTCTGACGTCGTTCATCGTTGCCGACCTCCACCTCTTTTTCTTTCTTCTTCCCCACATTTGTTGCAATGTTGCACAATGCACAACTTCTGCACCGCTTGCTGCACGATTATGGCTATACAACACTTAAATCTTCTACTCCACAGCCATGCAACTCTTACACTTCCTAGCTATGCGTCTTTTTTTTCTGTCAACTTATTGTGCACTGTTGTTGTATAGCCGTGCAACTTTTCCACCACTTAGTCGTGCATCATAATTCCTCTTGGCTTGGTGCTACATAGCTGTGCAACTTTGCACCACCTGGCCATGCGTCTTATTTTTTCTCGACCAGGAGTTGCACCTCCTGTTGCACAACCATGTAACTTTCCATTTTTGGTCGTACACCCCTATTTTTATCCTCATACCGTGTCCAAACACCACCAAAATTTAGCCATAGCTCCACCACACATTCCTCTAACTTCCATACAATTCACACTTCCATTTAACTCTGGTTAATTTGATTTCTTACCCTCCCCGACCTTAACTTCCCCTTCAATTTTAATCTTCAATCCTAATCATATTTTTATCTTATTTTTCGTAGGTGATCTTCCAGTGATTTCAGAGGAGATATAGGATTTGCGTGCATAGAGCCCAGTATCCATGTTGGTAAGGATATATGTTGTAGTTAGGGTTTTATGTGATATATGTATTTTTGTATGTGTTTTTTGTGTTGAGTATGTTGTATTGAATAATTTATTTGTGGAAATGCTATGAAATGATGTTTTAGAGAGTAATGAAATCATGTAAGTACATATTTGGGTATAAGGCATGGTTGAAGATCTAAAGAATGTAATTAAATATTCAAGATGAATATTTGAAGATGGGTTGAAGGAGTAGGAGATCTTCAAATGCAGAAGTTGAAAATTCAAAGGAGGGTTGAAGATATACTAGCATAGGTTGAAGATTACTTATTATACACATTCAAGATTCATGTGCATGGTTCTTACATGGACGAATATCAACAACAACAAAAATGATGTGGACACCAAGAATGATAAGCCAACCTGGCTTTGATACCAAAAATGATGTAGATCAACTTGAAGGAAATTTGAATGATGGAATAGGATGATCTTCAACTAAGTTTCGAATGAGTTTAATAAGAATTTTGCTTCAATGGTGAAGGTTAGATGAATTTAGTTTGAATCTTCAAGCAAGATTCATCAAGACTTTAACAGGAATGGTTAACATTGATTGTTTCTTTTAGAATACATTCAAAGGGTTTCTAATTAGGGAATCTCCAAGAAATTCCTAGATAGAATATTCAATCTCACAAATGAAAGATAACCAAGTATTTGCTTGCATTAAATTCTGAATCATGCAATTGTGTCACAATGGATGAAATTTATGCCATCTATTGACACTAAATAAGTTTGTTACAACCACTCTAACTAATTACTATCTAGCTATAAGAATAAGAAACTAGTTGTTATAAGTAACTAAATTGCCCATTTTTCATGTTAGCTACAAACAAAAGGAAATTAGCTATTCAGTTAGCTAACTAATCCTAGTTAGTTATAACAACCTACATGTCATTATAGAGTCAGCATATAATATCTTTACTAGACAAAATTAGCTAATTACTCATGAAATAATAAAGCTAACAAAACCCTAGTTTACATAACTAGGTCTTGAATTACAACTTTGTCATTTATGTACAAAATAGCCTTTCTTGTCATGCAATGCCTTGTAACACTTAGTATTTTATGTAGCTTGACGTCTTTATAGTGCCTTAAACTTTTATACTTATCCTAAAAAAAATTACATATGAGAACATCTTAAGAAAAATATTTGTTTTATTAAATTTTAGTTAAACACCCTAGTTTACATAACTAGGTCTTGAATTACAACTTTGTCATTTATGTACAAAATAACCTTTCTTGTCATGCAATACCTTGTAACACTCAGTATTTTTTGTAGCTCGACGTCTTTATAGTGCCTTAACCTTTTATACTTATCCTAAAAAAAATTACATATGAGAACATCTTAAGAAAAATATTTGTTTTATTAAGATTTTAGTTAAACACTTTATGAATCTTCAAGATGGCAAGAGTAACAATCCAAGGAGTATCTTGAAAATTCCTTAGATGCACTGCATCTAATTTAGTCTTTGATTTTATTAGTAAGTGTTTTCTTGAATTAATTATTTATATGTGTAGACCAGCCTATATTAAGAAGATTATAAATTTGGACCTCTAAAATTTTCAGAAACTCGGTACATAGATTCTTTTTTTTTATATTGAAAAATTGTAGAGCCCCACCAACAAAGCATCCAAAGCTCAATCCCACCAACAAACAATTCACTGGTAGAACCCCCACCTCAATTACTTGTATATTTATAAGGTATTATTATTGCTGCTACTACATTTATATACACCTATTTAATATTATTGTTTTTTTTACTGTATCTCCACGTACATTCACAAATAATTTTTTTTAAATAATGTTTTGGTTGGTATATTGAAAATAGTATGTCGCTAGCTTAAGCTAATTGATGTGGGCTTGTATTCATCTATATTTCCAAGACCTTGTCAGTCACGGAAGTCGTATTATGTGATTGTTGTGGTCATCTACGTGGAACCTCCCCAGCACCAACTCTTCCTCGTTAGTTTCATATTTGTACAATTGAATTGTTGCTTAACATGAGAATTCAATATCAGTAAAGATACCATGCATAATGAGATAGCACTCCAGGAGTGTGATCTCGGGACAATTGTATGATGCATGGTGCTCATGGGAAGGCGCCCGAGACTTCATACGAGCAAAAGAATAGCATGCCGACTTTCCTTCACGATGTTGCATACATTGCCCGCCATAATGAATCGCCTTGCGTCTTGAGCATAATTGTAGACCTCTGGTCTATAACAAACGTAAAGTTTCTTATTTCCTATTAAATCAAAGGTTGGTACAAAATAAGCATAAATGGACAGGCTAACAGACGGAGAGATTCATAATCTGAAAGACACCAGAACATGTATATACAACTGGGTTCGCCTAAAACTTGATCACGTTCATTTGCCCATCCAGTCATGCTACATGTCTTGCTTAGGCTTCCTGCTCAGATCTGAGTAGTCATCACCCATTAGCTGCAGTATCTCCTCCCACAAACCATCCGAAGAATCGGGCGAACTGCCAAAGACTAGATTGGCACTACATGCAGCCACATACCAATAGTTTGATTTAATTTCCTCTCTCAGTTGATCCAGCTGCCATCCAGCATATCCAACAAAGAATCGGAAATCTCGAGGCTCAAGTACCCCTTTCTTCACCAGTCGCATAGCTTCATCCAGACTGTTCCGAGCTCCGAAATACAGGCCAGGTATCACCTCCTCAAATCCAGGAAGCTTGGATTTCTCTGCTGTTTTTAACAAAAACATATTTGCCTCCAGCGGCCCACCAAAATGTAATGAGCAGTCGGCAAAGGTACTCGCAAGTTCTATATTATTTGGTTTCATGTGCTTTATCTTTTTGTGAAGTGGCCGGTTGATGACTATTCCAAAAGGTCCCTCTTGGGGGTGTCTAGTACCAGACCTAATAATGAGAACCACAGTTCTCTCAAAAGTTCGGACTCCATCAAGCTTTTCCGTGGCAACAAGAACTGAACCTGTCTCAGGCAATGAGATTGGATGTGCCCACTTTAGCCCAAGAGCTTTATCTGGCTGCGGCTCAAGATTACCGGTACCTGCATCCACAGTTTCTGCCTGACATGCTTCAAGCAATAAGTGCCCAGTACCAAATCAAACAAAAGACAGCACAGAACAATCAACTGTAATGACCACGTTACAATGTGCGCCATCAAGCTATCACCACAAGGTCTACTTATATGATGCAGTATTAACACTTCCTATTAACAATCACCGACAAATGAAGCTGATAAATGAAAGCTGAAACATAAACCCAGCGTCAACCATGTAAAAAGTGACAGGTGCCAATAAAAGATGTCGGTTACATTTATGAGGCGGGCAGGTATGTGCCAGCAAGACCAAGTAAATAGTCATTTCAAATTAACTCCATCTCCATACAGTATTAGGTTAGAGAGTTATTTCCACACTGAAATGCCACCTCTAGGCCTGAAGATTAGACTAACTAAACCAAAGTATGATCCTCACTGATGAATCATATCTCAGGGAATAACTGAGAAGAGGATGCCAATAATTTAAAAGCCATACATCTGGTCTAATACCATGTCAAGAAACCAAAAGCTCAGTAAATAAATTTCGCCCAAATAATAGTTCCACGGTTTTAACATAATAAATCATAATGTTTCTCAATCTGTCCTCAACTAATGCTCCAAAGACTGTAAAATCTACAAAATAGACCATTGTGTAAAGCACATAAAAATTAGCACCTACTCAAGCAACTAACTAATCAATAATTAGCAATTCAAGGTTCAGAGTTCTGCTACTAAATTTTATGCCAATGTTCGCTTCTCATTAGGTATATACAGAAGTTTTTTTATAAGATTCAAAAAACGTAGTTTGGAGTGTTTGGAGAGCTATTTTATAAAATTCAGAAAGACATGGAAAAAGTGCATGTATCGATTGCTCAAATATCGAATCCATGGGATCTGAAAGTACCATTGTGTTACAAATTTGTGTGTAATTTCTACCAATACATAGTGATAGGCATACATCTATTCAAGTTTTAGTAAGGGATAAGAAGTAAATTCTTTCTGCTGGATACATTTCAATATACTTATGAGCACTTGATTTCACACAACTCCTAATATTGACTGGCTTAAAAACAAAAAAAAAAAAATTCTCACATATACTACCATCCCTAAATTCCTTTTACCTGCATTTCCTCACGTTGCCTTCATATGAAATTCATTCTAATACTAATCCCCACTCCCTTTTTCCTCCCCTTCTCCTTTACTTCAAAACCATAAAGATTTTTTTTCTCGAATCTTCAATCTTGTAAGGAAAAGATATTGTTTAACAGAGTTATTTGCTTTAAGCTGTTAACGAACCGAATCGAGCCGAGCCGGGATAGGTTTGGGCTTGGCTCATTTACTAAACGAGCCTAAAAATAAAGCTTGAGCTTGGTTTGTTTATAAACGAGCCGAGCTTTTAACGAGTCGAGCCGAACTTTTAACGAGCTGACTCTCGAGCTTTAGTGGTAAACGAGCCGAGCTCACGAGCTTTTGCATTCTAAACAAACTCGAGCTTAAATTTATTAGGCTCAAGCTTGACTTGTTTAATAATCGAGCCGAGCTCGAGCTAAATTTTTAAGCCTGTTTAATAAGCGAACCGAGCCGAGCCGAGCCGTTAACGAGCCGAGCCCAAAAAACTCGCGAGCCGGCTTGGTTTGTCAACAGCCCTATATCCAACCCCTGTTTTTCCTAGTGCAAAAACTAAGCTAACCATTTTCTTGCACCAAGTTTTTCCCAAATGCTCCCCAAATGGGAGCGCCACTAATACAAAATCAAACTTTTTGATCTTCATTGCACACAAACATCATGTTGATCTCAAACTATTTTGTCTTTATGTGATGAAACTTATTCATCATTTGAGAGGTGTGAATGATGACACAACCATTGTGCTGCCAGTGGCACATTGCAAATCCCCTTAGCCCAATGCAAGTTGCATCCTTGGAAGGATAGTCAATGGCAATAGCACATCAAATTAGTACCAAAGTTGATGTCATGTCACCAACTACTCTGCATCCCACAGAAAAAGACCAATATTACTACCACACGATCTCGAAAGATGGACGTGAAAGGCAAGGGTAGCCACAGATCTGCTCTATGCTCTTTATGTGATGAAAGTTATTCATCATTTGAGAGGTGTGAATGATGACCATTGTGCTCCCAGTGG
Source organism: Tamarix chinensis (assembly GCA_030549775.1). Lineage (NCBI taxonomy): Eukaryota > Viridiplantae > Streptophyta > Magnoliopsida > Caryophyllales > Tamaricaceae > Tamarix > Tamarix chinensis. The sequence goes on from CM060180.1 coordinate 87,308,755, forward strand.
CAAATCCCCTTAGCCCAACGCAAGTTGCATCCTTGGAAGCATAGTCAATGGCAATAGCACATCAAATTAGTACCAAAGTTGATGTCATGTCACCAATAGTCTGCATCCCACAGAAAAGGACCAATATTGCAACCACATGATCTCGAAAGAGGGATGTAAAGGGCAAGTGTAGCCACAGATCTGCTCTACGCTCTTGTGGCCAGTGGATTTGCATTCACAACAACAATTCACCCTAAATTTCCTTAGAAAATTTGAAATTAAGACCCGAGAAGAGCAATTAATATCAGAGTTGGATATCAGGAAGACCGGTTGAGACAATGAGCACCAATCAAACTAAATTGAACAATCTAAACCAAATCACAAGCCTCAGCATCTCTCTCCAAAACAGTTTATAAAATCCACAAATTGTATTAAATCTATTTCTGACAATAGAAATATACAAGTGAAGTGGCAATTGAAGCAAAATGGCTACAAGTTGTACATAATGAACAATAATGCAATCAATAACCTACTGACAGAAAAGGAAAAAGAAATGACAAGCAATGTTCTGTTGTGCCCTTGACAATGGACTTGAAACAAGAAGATATCAGCAAGAGAGGTGATCCTAGTCTTGAACTCCACCCTTCTGTCCAAGCACAAGAAGCAATCCTCTTTGGGTGAGAGTTGCAAGTCAGAGTTTGCTTGGGGGATATATTTTGGAGATCGTTAAGAGGGCTATCACATTTTCACCCACTGTTCCATCGTTTCAGTGTGTTTTGAAGGATGGTTTCTCTAGGTCATTCAGATCTGAGTAAGGGCATTACGGCTGGTGCGTTAACCGCTATGCCTACTAATCATCACGCTAATGAACCAATAGATACTGAATACAATTTGGAATAAGCTAACACTGAGAAGGATGGTTCTAGAAGTGATTTGAAAGCGCTGCCCCTGTTGATGGAGACCAAGGTTGTGTCTCAAAAGAATTAAAAATTGCCACAAACAAACTGCCTGACCAAGGTACCTTCTTAAACTATATTGCTACAAATCTTCAAGGTGGGAAGGTGATCACCTAGTTATAATAGGAGATTGATCATGAAACTGATGAATGGAAGTGTGATCTGACTGGCTGGCTATATATCTGGTTCGGGCAGATGAATGGTTTTGTTAAGACTCAATGGTGCCTCCTTCACCCACCAAAGGTAAGTATGCATTAATCTGGATTTTTTGTCATATATTCAGTACTTTGAAGGACTGAGTATGTTATGAGTAATCAATATCCATTCTGAAATGACCTTTGGTTCTCTAGAGATCAATTGAAATGATGCTTTGAAATTTGTTTCTCATTTGATCAAATTACAAAACCTTCTAACGCAGCACTGGTCCTCTGAGTATCTTAGCACAACTGCCAGTTCTATGGAAACCCCTATTTGCAACGATTCCAACACTACTAAGAAACGATAGAATTATTTACCCAAGAATTTTGGTTGAAGTAGATATCAAGAAGCCTTTGTGTGAAAACATTTGCATTAAGGATTAAGATAGCTCCTGAATCAACCTGTGATCTTTGATTGGAAGCATGATTTTTTGTCACGTCCATTCTATTTTTCCCATGATAATATGGCTTGCCCTAAGATATTAAAAGGCAATGAGAAAGTAGATAATATATCTGCCGAGGCTTCTGGCTCAAGCCTTGAGCTCATGCGGGTCCTAGCAAGCCTGGTGAATGGATCATTGTGAGAGACAGGATGCAAGGCCCTACTCCTGGTGCTACTGCTGAAACTAGCTTTTTTCCCAGAGATTCCGAACAAGACCAAACTGCTAGTGATCCAAGTGCTCCTATCATTATTACTCAGTCTACAGACTCTGCTCATGGTGCTACTACTAACTGCTACAGTTAGAGGTTGGTTAAGGCAAGGGATTGCTGATACTACATCAAAGGGTGTTGTGACTAGAATTCTCTCTCTCCCTCTTGGATCCTCCGGTAAGAAAAGCAAGTGTTTGATCTCTCAGAAAGCTAATGACCAAAGCCATGTAAAAATACTGCATCCTACCTTTGAGAATGATGGCCCTGTTCAGGTTATAGCTTGGGGACCACTTTCTTCCTAATCCTGGTGCCCAAAATGACTACCTACCAGAATGTTAGGGGATCAATAAACTCCAGAAACATGAGGAAGCCTGGGACTGGATAAAAAAGAGTAGGGCAAAGTTGGTTTAGTTGAGATTAGGCTTTGAGGCTAACTTTGTTAGCGTTCACAATAAGATTGCTAATGGGTGGCCTAGTCCGCTAACACTGATCACTTTTGTGTTCTTTTATTTATGCTTTTAATATCAGGGAACAATTAAAAGCATTCGTGAACTTGGTTGCTGAACAACTATAATGTGCAGCTGCCTTGGTTACTTGTGGGGATTTCAATGTAATCCTGAATGTTAATGAGAAAGTTGGAGTGGATAATCCTCAACTCAGTGACTTGTTGGATTGCTGCCAGTCCCTTGCCCTTAGAGTTCGTTTGTTTTGGGGTAATTGAGAGTTAACAAAGGTAAATCAATTGATTTTTCCAGTTTGGGGACGAGTTTTGTTAACCTCAACTAAATGAATTAGGGTTAAAGTTTCACCTCATTCACCCGGTTAACCTTATTTTTATTAACCTTTGATTTTGGGTATAATGGAGATGAAGGTAAAAATATAAATAAATTTTATACCTAATCAGACAAAAATACCCCCAACCTAATTTGTATCCAAATTGATCACAATCTCAATCAAGCTACCCTACCCTATCTTCCTCCATACTCAACCTCGACCTAGCTCTTTCCTGCCTCCTATTCTCGTCAACCCACCTCCAACCCGGCGACAGCTTCCAATTTTGACAGCTAGAGTTACAGTGACATCGACGACATCCATTCTCCTCTCCTCGCCCAATGTTGCCAATAGATATGGATCTACATTGTGGATTTATGTTGTGTGTGTTTGTTGATCTTGTGTTGTGTTTGTTCATTGATTTGGCAATAGATCTTGCATTGTAAAAAAAAAAATTCCCCATTCCGTGCAGTTCAAATCTATTATGCTTTTCACTAAAAACTTTTTTGTGACTTTAATTCCCACTAAAAGCCAACCATATAAAGCCTATGTCGATTTCTTCCCAAACTCCAGTGATTGCGTATATGGCTGAGTTGCTGAGTTTTCTGAAATTCTGTCTTAAAATCAAGGAAACAATTATTGTGCTTGTGCCGATGGGCATAGTAAGGCACATGGCAACTTATTTCCTCTTATTGCCAAAATGGTATATTACATATATGCTAAATGAAATAATGACAGTGAAGAACACTGTTTGTGTCTGATATTCTATTGTTGCCTAATTCATTGGAATCACTGTAAAATGATGTTTATGGGCCTTGTTTTCTTACACCTTTTCTAATAGGGGTTAGTTGTGGTGGTGGTAGTGGTGGTGGTAGCGGTGGTAACAGAGGTGGCGATGCTAGCTAAGTTATTATGAAAAGAACTTATCTATTTAATATAAGGGTATAAATATTATTTATTATTTTTTTTTTTAACCTTCATTCATCTCAATCCAGGTTTTTTATATCATTCACTCAAATTTACCCAGATTAGATTAATATCATCAAAATAATATTTTAAAACATTCACCCCAATTCACCTTCATTCCCTTCACTTACTTTAACTTTTATCCGTTTGGATTAGGATGAATCGAGGTGGGGGTAAATATTAAAAATTAACCTAGGTGAAGGGAATGGAGGTGAATCAAGGTAAATATTTTAAAATGTTGTTTGGATGATAGTAAATCAGGGTGAATGTTTTAAAATTTTCATTTAAATTGAGGTAAATGAAGATTAAAATAATAAAACAAATGACATTTATACCCTTGTATTAAATAAATAAGTCCTATTAAGGGGTATTTTGGTCCTATTAAGTCAAAATTTTACTTATTCTTTTACCTTCACCTCGGTTACCCCCGAAATCGGAGGTTAATAAAAACGAGGTTAATCGAGGTGAATCGAGGCGAAACATTAACCTCGATTCACTGAGGTAAAATTATTAACCTGGTATCCAAACGGAATGAATCAATTAATTCACCTCCATTAACCTCCTTCCACCCCAATCCAAACATAGCATTAATGTTTACCCTTATCCTAATTCACCCCAATCTAAATGGACTATTAGTAACTTAATAGGTGTGGGGAATTTTTTTTCACTTGGTATAATAAAAATGAAGGTGATGAGGGTGTAGCTTGTAAGCTTCATAGGGCACCAGTGAACTTAAACCGGCTCCCTGTTTTTCCAAAATCTTTTGCTAACTTCCAAGAGCCACTAACACAGTCCAGTGCTATTTCAACTGGGGTAACCTCTGGGAAGAAGCCTTTCAGGTTTAATAATTTCTTCAAGGATCCTGAGTTTGACAAGATTATTGCACAAAGTTGGGGTGGTTTTGATGATTGCAACTCACTACTCAGAATCCATCAAAGGTTGACAGGATTAAAGGAGGAATTTCAAAAGCTGAATAGAGATAAATATGATTTTATACCTGATAAAATTTTACCCTAGAGATTGCCCAGAATGTTTTCCTCGCTCATCCTACTGATGCTGCACTCAAGAGTACACTTGGTGCAATTTGATGAATTATTTTTTGAAGCTAAAATAAAATTTTCATTGGCTAAATGTTGTCAATGCAGATCACAAGTTTGTTTTGCTCTAATAAGACAAAAGCCAAACATGAATGCTATTAATATGCTTGTGCTGAAGGATGGAATGTGTGGCTAAATCTGACCAAATTCGGCATGCTTTCATCAGTTCTATAATAAGAGTTTACTCAGCTGCTGGTGTAGTGCATCCAGAGGTAATAAATCAAGAGCTTTGGCAAAGGATTATCAAAAACAGAATGCTATTAATATGCTTGTGCTGAAGGATGGAATGTGTGGCTAACTCTGACCAAATTCGGCATGCTTTCATCAATTTCTATAATAAGAGTTTACTTGGTGAAACAGACTCAGCTGCTGGTGTAGTGCATCCAGAGGTAATAAATCAAGAGCTTTGGCAAAGGATTATCAAAAACAGAATGCTATTAATATGCTTGTGCTGAAGGATGGAATGTGTGGCTAAATCTGACCAAATTCAGCATGCTTTCATCAGTTTCTATAACAAGAGTTTACTTGGTGAAACAGACTCAGCTGCTGGTGTAGTGCATCCAGAGGTAATAAATCAAGAGCTTTGGCAAAGGATTATCAAAAACACTGTTTTTTAGCTACTATCACTGGTGAGGAGGCAAAACCTGCCCTTTTTTCTACTAGAGATGTGATGGCTTTGGCAAAGGAGAATGCCTCTAAAGTTGGAGAAATTGTGCCTATAGATTGTTATGCAGGACTTTACATGATTATCTCAAAAACATGGACTGCTGGGCTTCAGTTTTTCATGCCCTTCTTGATTGATAATTCTCAGTCCGGCTTTGTTAAACGAAGGCGTACAGGAAGTCATATTTTAAATGAAAAAGATAGCTCCATGAGCAAAAACTCCTCTCATGATGAATCCTGCAATGAATTGATGATGCATTGGCTGAATACACCAACAAATATCTTACTCCTAAGTGTATGATGAAATTGCATATCCAAAAAGCCCGTGACTTTTATAAGCCATTAGTTTGGTGAGGAAATGCACCAACAAACCCGTTACTCCTGGGTGTTTGATGAAATTGGATATCCAAAAAGCCAAGGTACTGTTAATTGGTCCTTCCTTTAACAAATACTTCACGCTTTTAGATATCCATTGCACTTTGTCAAGAAGATATTGGCTTGTGTTAACTCAAATTCCTTTTAATTGAATGGCTTAGACCTCCCTGAAGGGGAGGAAAGATTTATGCCAAAGAGACCCCCTTTTTCCTTATCTATTTGTCATGGTAACTGATTATCGCTTCAGAATGTGGAAGATACTGCGGTTGGATCAAGACCTCAAAGGGCACCCTTGCTGCAAGGCAATGAAGCTGATCACCAATGACATGCTATTATTCTGTACAGGTGATTTATGTTCAAATCAAAAGGTAATGACCATTGTCCAGCTCCAATCTTCATATTTCAAAGGAGTGGATGAGATTGCTAAGAGGCAGATTCTTCAGTCTTTGAGATTTAAAGAGGGGTTTTCCCATGCACCTACATATCATCAGCCAGATTGACTGGAATACAGATGCAACGCTTGATAGAGAAGATGACACACTGACTGAAGAACTGGATCACTTAGTTACTGTCATGCCGGTACGTTACAGCTCCTCAAATCTGTTATTTATCTTATTCTAATGTTTTGGAGCCAAGCTTTTATCCTTCCAAAGGAAATTATTCAGCAGACAGTCTCGATGTAGAAGATCACTTTGGACAGGAAAAACTAATCTCACTAGAAAGGCTTTCATCAGTTCGCGGCTTGAACCAGAGTTTATAGTCCAAAGAAGGAAGGTGGGCATGGACTGATTGACATACAAATTTGGAACCAAGCTGTGGTGAAATCTATGTGATAAAAAGACACTCTCTAGCTCTAGGTCATGTGGGTTCGGTGTGTTTAAAAATTCACTCATTAGAAAGTTCTCTCCTATGCATAAATTTTCATGGTATCTTAGTGAATTCCAGCACTTTAATTGCTTCCTTGTTCAATGTGTAGAATGTACAACTCAGTGTACTGATGTTGGACATTCTTATACAATTAAGAAAGTATATAATTGGCATCAATGATGAACATATATTCTTATCTATTGTATACCCACTTAATTTAAATTTTTAGTCATTTATTTAAATAATATTTGAGATTAGTTACATTATTTACAATTGTGTGCTTAAATTTTAATAATCTCATTTATTTAATTAAATTCGAGCAAAATGATAAATTTGTAGAAATATTGACATTGTTTTGTATTTTGACCATAAGTTTCTCATATGAATTCAGATTTTAGTGATCTAAAATGACATGGGAAGATTAAAAATGCGATCTACAACTTTTATTTCTAACAATTTTTCTTAAATCCAGTCATATCATGGTTGAAATTGAGATTTACTGTACAGCTGTGAATATCCTAAAATAATGGTTTGTTATGAAAGATTTTTTTTTTTTTCATAATCCTGTTGCCAAACAGAGATATACAGAGAGTAGCAAATAAAATCTACAACAAACCAAGGAAAGGTAAACAATATACTTGTGGGAAAAAAAAAGGATATAAAGAACTATACATATATAGTATGAGGACGAAACACAAAGAGATGAACAAGCATTGCCAAAAAGAGAAAAAAAAAATATTAGAGATCTAAGTGTTGGCAGAATAAATCAAGAACCGAAAGTTTTCCTTATTTTTCCCTCCCTACTCCACCCCACATGTAAATTAGAAAACAATTAAATTAAATTTAGCATTAATATAAATAAAAAGAATAACTGTAGTAAGCGAGCAGGTTCATGACACTGTAGGAAGTAACTGACCAGCTAAAGGAATCTTCATAAGTGCACTTCAATTGAAAAGTTATTGTATTTATTCTTAATTTCCTTCTTTTTATATAATCCTATACGTAATTTTAATGTATTCCTAAGTATACATATGATTTGTATTAATTTTTAGTAGCCATATTTTATTAAGTGATGATTTTAATCATACCTGAATATTACGGATTATGAATTATTATCTTTTGATATATAAATCATATTTGTGATTAATGTATAAATTCTAATCCTTTATATGAAACCTGATTAATTTACATTTAGGATTAAGGGTTCTACGTATTCAGTTCATTCTAGCAGGTTATTAATTAATCAAAACAAGTAGTAATTAATTTAATTCAAAGTCTTCACAAGTAACCAACTAAACTAAAATATGATTTATTCTAGTCAACTTAAAAATGCGGAGTTTTAATTTGACTAAGACCAATGAGATTTCTAAAACCTTAACGCAATTAATTTATATCTAGATTAATTAAATAGCAAAGAATCAATTTAGAGAATGCAGAAGTTAGCCTAATTATATAAAACTAGGAACCAAGAGAGTTAGTGGGTTGATTCTTTACGCTTAGTCTATTAAAATTGATTATTTACATATCCGTCACTTAATAAAAAAATCGGTTAAACAAATTTAATATAGATGTTGGGATGGAGAAGGGTAAAATATGCATATAATAGTTTAATTATTAATTAATATAATTTTATATTTTTAATTTTTATTTTAATTATTTATCTTACAGATTAATTTAGTTACTAGAGTAATTCAGTTATTAATTTAATTATTAGTTTTATTTCATTTTTTTTCTCATATAAACCCCCAAATCCTTGTTAATATTGTAGATAACAATTTTATTTTCTACTTTTTATTTTTATTTGTTATTTATTTATTCTATGCAATTAAATAATTTAATTATTTTACTTAATATTTTAGAGTTTAGAATCGTATCCTTCACATGGGAACGATCCTTTCTTACCCTATGCTATCTTTTTAATTATTTTTTGAGTTAGAAATAGGTTTAATTTAATACTGGTAATAACACGCTACCAAATTTTGGTGTCGGCTTATGCTATTTTTACTTTTAGGCTCTAACTTACTGAGTTAAAAAAAATGCGTTAATTTTAAAGCATTAGATTTTATGATATTGATTTTTCTTTCTTTCTTTCTTTCTCCTTCATAGATTTATATGCAATTTAGAGTGGTAGGTAGGATCATTAAAGAAATCACTGAAGAGGGCTTACGATTATTATATGAACTTGTTCAAGAAGCTATACATTCAAGAATATTATTTGAGAGAAATGGCTACACTCAAGCAGCTCTCTCAACCAAATGTGAAAGACCAACCACTCTGCATAGTCTGAACTAGCAAGACCTAATAAACTTAATTCTGGTTTCTTTAATATACTTCCTATATTTATAGACATGTAGGAGAATATCCACATAGGCAATTAAAGAAATTTTTAGTAGTTTACTCTACTATGACGCCTAAAGGTATAGAAGAAGAACAAGTTAAACTAAAAGTCTTTCCTTTCTCTTTACATGATTTAGCTAAAGATTAGTTATACTATCTAACTGCTAGATGCATTAATACGTGGGCTCAGTTGCTACAAACTTTTCTTGAAATTTTTTTCTTGCTAGTAGAATAGCCTCAATAAGAAAAGAAATATGAGGAATTATTAGAATTAAAATGAGTCACTATATGAATATTTAGAAGGATTTAAAAGACTATATGCTAGCTGCACTCAACATTAAATTAATAACCAATTATTGATCCAATACTTTTCTTGAAAGCTTAATAACCCATAATAGGAGTATGATAGATACAGCAAGTGGAGGTGCATTTGTAGATAAAACTTCTAATCATGCTAAACAAATAACCTCTAGTATGGCTGAGAATTCACAGTAATTTGGAACTAGGAACAATGTAGGCCACACAAACAGAATTAATGAAGCTGACGTGCAAGTTAATCAAGATCAACTTAAATAAAACGCCAAGTTGCTAATTTAACTACTCTTATATCTAATCTTGTTGCAGGTAGAGCTCAAGCTTGAGTTTGTGGTATTTATACTGATTTGACTCATACTACAAATGCATGTCCTTCTCTACAAGTTAAGGATATAAATGTTATTGGTGGTTTTACTAGACAACCCTTTAGGAAATTCGACCATTTTTCTAATACATAAATGAGGGTCGGAGAGATCATCCAAATCTCAGATATGGATCTCGGACAAATCCACTAAATTTTAATGCCAATCAAAATAATATTAGGCCTTCTTTCATACCAAATCCATCTCAAAACCATAACTCTGGTCTAGCACTAGATGATATAGTTAAACAATTAGCTAACCAAATTGGGTAAGTTCACACTTAGGTTCAAAGTATCAAAAGATAACAAATTCACATCTCCAAGAGCTAGAAACCTAAATAGGACAAATATGCACTAGTCTAAGTAATATAGAAACTCAGTTGTCTAGAAAGCTCCAGTCCCAATCCATTCCTAATCCTAAGAAAAATGCTAAGGCTATAACACTCAAGAGTGGAAAGCAATTAGAGGGACCTGAAGGTAAAGAGAGTGAGAAAGAATTAGAGGTGAAACCTACAATTAATGATAAGAAAGAAATATTAAGTGATGAAGAGAGTGGAGCGAACCATAAGAAAGATGATCTAACCTCTAAGGGTGTCCCCACTTTTAATGATCTCCCACCTTTTCCTTCTAGGTTTGCTAAATAAAAGAAAGAGACTATTGAACAGAAAATCTAAGAAACCTTTAATAAAGTGAAAGTAAATATACCTCTTTTGGATGCTATTAAGCTAGTACCCATATATGTAAAAAATTTCAAAGAGCTTTGCACCAACAAGAGGCAGTTTAAGAGTACTCAAAGGATGAGTATGGGGGAGAATATGTCTGCCATGATTGAAAAGAAAATTCCCCCAAAGTATAAGGCCCCAAGTATATTTACAATTTCTTGCAAGATTGATAATTTAAGTTTAGGAAGATGCATGCTAGACTTGGTTACTTCAATTAATATTTATGACTCTTTGAATCTAAGACCTTTGAGTAAAACTGATGTTATTATTCAATTAGTGGATAGATCAAATGCATACCCATTAGGAGTACTTGAGAATGTCTTAATACAAGTGAATGAATTGGTTTTTCCTACTGATTTTTATATTCATGACATGGGCGAAAATTTATGTGATAATGTGAAATTACTCTTAGGAAGACTTTTCTTAAAATTTCTAATACCGAAATTGATGTGCATGAGGATAATTTAATAATGGAATTTGACAATGAGATCAATAAGTTTAACATTTTTGATGCTATGAGATATCCTAGTAATGTCGGCTCTATGTGCTCAATTGATCTCGTTGATTTGATTGTTTAAGAAATTTTTTATGAGACTCATGAATGGATTGTTGCATGGGTTGAAGTCTACTGAATCTTTAGTTTTAAAAGAACATAACACCCTACCTTCTAATCTTAAGTATGCTTTTCTTGAAAATTTTGAGACTTTACCTATGATTATTTCTAGAAAAAACTCCAACTCGAGGATAAAGCATTAAGTGTGTTAAAGGAATAGAAAGAGGCCATAGGATGGACTAATATTGATATTAAAGAAATAATCCCAGCTTGGTGTATGCATAGGATTCTCCTAGAAGATAATGCTAAACCTACTAGAGAGGCAAAACGTAGGTTGACCCCTCCTATGATGGATGTTGTCAGGAAGAAGATCCTAAAGTGGTTAGATATAGGAGTAATTTATTCTCTATCAAATTCTAAATGGGTAATTCCTATTCATGTGATACCTAACAAAACTGGGATTACTATGTTAGAAAATGTGAAAGGTGAGTCTATCCCTACTAAAGTCTTCAATGATTGAAGAGTGTGCATAGACAATAGGAAATTAAATCAAGCCACTAGAAAAGACAAATTTCCATTACCTTTCATAGATCAAATGTTGGAAAACTAGGAGGACAATCTTTATTTTGCATCTTAGATAGGTACTCTGAATATATTTCAGTTGTAATTGCTCCCGAGGATCAGGAAAAGAGCACTTTCACTAGCCCCTTTGGCACATTCACATTTAGGAGAATGTCACTTGGATTTTGCAATGCTACTGGTATATTAAAAAGATGCATGATGAGCATATTTTCTGATCCAAGAAAATATAATATAGAGGTTTTTAAGGATGACTTTATCGTCTTTGGTGATTTTGTTGATGTATATCTCCATAGTTTATCTCGTGTTGAAAAGATACATTGAAAGTAACCTTATATTGAATTTTGAGAAATATCATTTCATGGTAGAAAAAGGTGTAGTGCTAGGGCATGTGAGTTCAAGAGGGTTGGAAGTTGACATAGCGAAAATGGAATTGATTAGCTCATTTCCTTACCCTACATATGTGCATGACATTAGATCATTTTTAGGGCATGTTGACTTCTACAAGTGCTTTATTAAAGACTTTTCTAAAATTGTTTCTCCTTTATATAATTTGATTTCAAAAATTATTCCATTTTTATAAATGTAAAAAGGTTTTCGATTATCTGAAAGATAAATTGACTACCGCCTCTCTTATTTGCCCTCCCAATCAGAATTTTCCATTTGAAATAATGTGTGATCCAAGTGATAAAGCAGTAGGAGCCGTATTAGGAAAAAGAAAAGATAAAGAATCTTACGTAATTTATTATGCTTCTAGATCACTTGATCCTACATAATGTAATTACACTGTGACTGAAAAAGAAATGTATGCAATTGTGTTTGCTTTGGAAAATTTTCGTTCTTACTTGTTTAGAACGAAAGTGATTACCTTTTCTAACCATGTTGCCTTTAATATTTGTTGAAAAAAGAGCGAATCAATGTCGGATGGATACCTTTGTTGCAAGAATTTGATTTCGAAATTAGAGATAAGAAGGGATTTGAGAATCTAGAAGTAGATCATCTAAGCATAATAGTGCCTAAAGAAGATTGGCCTGTGACTAATGAGTTCCTAATGAGCATTTATACTCATTGATTATAAAACCTCCTTGGTATGTAGATATTGTGAATTATATAGTGAATAAGACTTTTCCAAGTGAATTATTAAAAGGCTCAAAAGGATAAAATAAAAGCTGATTCTAAGTATTATTTTTGGGATGATCCATATATTTGGAAAATCTTGTCTTGATCCAGTAACTAGAAGATGTGTTAATGACTCGATATATTGGTCCATCTTAAATTTTTGCATACTTATGATGTTGGAAGCCATTTTAGTCAAAAGAAAACTGCTCTTAAAATGCTTGAATGTGATTTTTATTAACCCACTTTATACAGATATGCTTATTTATTTACCAAGAGTCGTAAGCAATGCCAAATGACTAGTAATTTATCTATGAGAAATGAGATGCCTCAAACGAGTATTATAGTCCATAAATTTTTTGACATGTGGGGTATTGATTTTATAAGCCCATTTCCATCCTCCTTTGATTGTGTTTACATCATTATTCCAATTACTTATGTGGTAGAGGCCAAGGCCACTAAATTCAATAATGCAAACTGTGGTGAAATTTGTAAAAAGCAATATTTTTAATAGATTTGGTGTACCAAAGGCAATTATTAGTGATCATGAGACTCATTTGTGTAATAGGACCTTTGATGCTCTTTTCGAAAAATATCATGTCACACAACGTATATATACTATATATCATCCCAAACTAGTGGGAAAGCTGAGGTGTCAAATAAGAAAATTAAATAAATTTTGGAAAAAATAGTCAACCCTAATAAAAAAGATTGGAGTATTAGATTAGATGATGAAATTTAGGCTAATAGAATAGCATTTAAAACTCCAATTAGGATTTCTTCTTATAAGTTGGTTTTTGAGAAAGCTTGACATTTATCAGCGGAGATAGAACATAAGTCATATTGAGCAATGAAGTAATGTAACTTAGATTATATGAGTACTGGTAGAGAAAGAAATTTACAATTGGAAGAGCTAAAGGAATTGAGGCTAGAGACATATAATAATGTAGGGATATATAAGGAAAAGACCAAGTCCTTTTATGATAAGATGATAACTAGGAAATTATTCCATATAGGGTAGAAAGTGTTATTATTTAGTTCCCAACTGAAGTTATTTCCTGGTAAGCTTCAATCATGATGGCTTGGTCCCTTTGTTATTACTAACATCTTTCCTCATGGCATAGTAGAAATAAAAGTTAGTTCCAAGCTTGAAGGTATTTCACGAGCTAGCACAAATGGAGGTAGTTGAAGATATTGATTTGGAGGCTGCATAAAAGTGAGAAGGATGTCGAGCCAACGACGTTACCCAAAAGCGCTGCTAGGGAGCAACCCAAAGAAAACCAAATTTTCTTTCATAAGCTCTATCTCTTTTGTTTATTTTATTTCATTTTTCTGGTTGTTTATAGTGCTTTAGGTTTTTTATGATGTGTGCGCTATTAATATGGGGATACCTTATGCTTAGTTATTATTATACCTTACCATAAGGGCAATGTAAGATTTAAGTGTGGGGAAGAGACAAATCATTTTCTATATTTTAATATTCTATTTTAAAAAATTAAAAAAAAGGGGGGCCAAGACAAGATTATTGTCAGACAAGTTTCTATAGGCTCTTTACCGTCAATATTGTGGAACCAAGATTTTTTTTTTATCGTAGTATTTCATTTCTATTTATTTGCTTAATTCACCTTATAAAAAATATTGCAAAATCAAATAAATGGAGAACAAGCAAGGAGATAAGAATGAATGATTAAAAACTCTATGTATAGAAGTAACGTTTTGCATGAGTTAGATGATGTGTAACTACTTCTTTAATTTGTATTATTTTGATAAACGTGACAACTCCTTGATACTCCATTAAAACAAATATCATTTCAGATTTAAGCTGTTAGTTTATTTACTGAGTTCTAACTTGTTTTAAAAAATTATTTTAACTTATCTAGCCTTGTTCACCCTTTTGAGATAGCAATCAAGATTTTATTATGCTACTCGTAGAGTAGGTTGGAAGCATACAATTAAATAGCGGTCCCGCTATAGCGTAGCGGCCGCTATTTAGCGGTTTTTGGGTCAGCCGCGACGCGAAATTACCGATATGCTACGGTTTTAAAATTTCACATTTATCGGCTGATAAATAGGTATCACCAATAAATCCCAATAAATCGGAAAATATCACTAATAAATCGGCGATTTATTGAGAATTCTTAAATCAACTGAAAAAAGCATGCATGATAATTTTTATTTATTTATTTACTATATATATCTTAGATCAAGTTACTATTAAATTATAATAAAGTATTACTATTTATTATCTTCACATTTACTATTAAATAACATGTCTTTTTCATCCTAAGGTAAATTTCGGGTTATTAGAAAAATTTAGCATATAAATGACTCACTCTAATACTTCTTATATGATATAAAATACTAGTTTATTGAATATTTATATTCAAATGATCAATAAATGATAATTAGTGTATATGGAGAAATAAAAATAAAAATTCACGCCGCGACGACCGCGACACATAATTTATCGTTTGCATTGCTCCGATACCGCGACACCGCGACCGCAACCGCGATTTAATTGCCTGGTTGGAAGAGAGAGAGAGATGGTGAAAAAAAAAGAAGAAAAAAGATGAAGTAAAAAAACAAAAACAAAAACTCGAGGTAGCGATGTGGAAAATAGGGGACGAAAAATTCCCTAAATCCTTGTACCAGGTAGGATAGAGGGTAAAACACGCCTACTTTGGTGAAACGTGGCTCATTATCTATGTTATGAATAGCATGTCAGATGGATAATACACACTCAATATGCTTATCAAAGAATGATGAATGTAATCTAATCGTATTTTCGAAAAAAAAAAATTTAATTAACTCACCATGATTAGCGACCAATTTGGTTTTTTAAATAATTATTTGTTGTGGAATGAATCTTAAACTAACGGACGTTTTTATCTTAAGATGCAAAGGATAGGAATTAGTATGACATCATTTGCTTGTGTATGATATGATTGTATACATGGAGGGTTATCGATTGATGTGTTGATTTGTTCAAGACAACTAAAGTTAAAGTGTCGGGAAATTTGATGAACAAATATTCCTATCTATTTTATGACCTTTTAGTTTAAGTTATTGGTAATTTATTTAAGTCATATTTGAGGTCAGTTACATTATTTAAAATTATATGCCTAAATTTTAATAATTTCATTTATTTAATTAAATTTGAACAAAATGATAAATTCATAGGAATATTGACACTGTTTTGTATTTTGTTCAGAACTTTCTCATATAAACTCAAACTTAGATGATCTAAAGTGTTATGGAAATATAACAATAAGATCTACAAATTTTATTACGAGATATTTTTCTAAAATCCAGTCATATCATGATCATAATTGAAATTTCATGTACAGCTATGAATATCTCCTAAATAATGGTTTGTTATGAAAGATTTTTTTTTTTTGTCAAATAGAGATATACGGAGAGCAGTAGATGAAATCTGCAACAAACCAAGAAAAGGTCAACAATATGCTTGTAGAAATAACTTTTAAAAAAAAAGATATAAAGCAATATATATATATATATATATTGTATGAGGACGAAACACAAAGAGAAGAGCACAAGAGTTTTCGAGAAGAAAAAAATATTAGAGATCGAAGTCCCTGCCGAATAAATCAAGAACCGATAATTTTCTACTTTTTCTACCTAATCCATCACACATGTAAATTAAAAACCTGTTAAATTGAATTTAGGATTAATATAAATAAAAGGAATAGCTATAGAAAGCGAGTGGGTTCATGGTACTGTGGGAAATAAGTAACTGACCGACAAGAGGAATCTTCGCCAGTGCACTTCAATCAAAAAGTTCCTGTATTTATTCTTAATTTCCTTCCTTTTATATAATCCTCTACTTAATTTTTATGTATTCCTAATTATACTTGTGATCAGTATTAATTTTAGTAGAAATATTTCATTAAGTGTTGATTTTTATCATACTTGAATATTACAGATTATGAATTATTATATTTTAATATATAAATCATATTTATGATTAATGTTTAAACTCTCATCTTTATATGAACCCCGATCAATTTTATAATTAGGATTAAGGGTTATAGCTTTTTGGTTAATTCTAGCAGGTTATTAATTAATCGGAACAAGTAGCAATTAATTTAATTCAGAGTCTTCACATGTAACCGACTAAACTAAAAAATGATTTATTTTAGTCAACTTAATAATTCAGAGTTTTTAATTTGGCTAGAGCCAATGAGATTCCTCAAAACGTAATGCAATTAATTTATATATAGATTAACTAAATAGCAAAGAACTAATTTAGAGAATTTAACTAGTATTAAAATACGGGAGTTAACCTAAAGTTAGGAACTGGAAGAGTTAGCGGGTTAATTCATTATGGTTAGCCTATTAAAATTGATTATTTATATATATGTCACTTAATAAAAAAAAATAGGTTATATGAATTTAATATAGATATTGGGATGGAAGAGGGTATTGTGTATATATATATATATACATATATATGTTAGTTTATTTATTAATTAATTTAATTTTAATTATTTGTCTTATAGATGAGTTTAGTTGCTTGAGTAATTCGATAATTAATTTAGTTATTAATTTTATTCATTTTTCCTCATATCAAACCCCCCAAATCCTTGTTAATATTGTAGATAACAGTTTTATTTTCTTATTTTAATTTTTATTTGTTATTTATTTATTCTATGTAATTAAATAATTTCATTTTTTTTTTGCTTCATATTTTAGAGTTTATAATCGCATCCTCCTTGTAGGAACAATCCTTTTTTACCCTACACTATTTTTTAATTATTATTTGGGTTAGGAATAGGTTTAATTTGATAGTGGTAATGACACGCTACCAATAACTAGTAAAGTTTCTTTTGTGGTTATCTATTTAGGTTCAATTCTTCGCAAAATCTAGAATGAGCCAGAAGGGCTTTACTACAGATTTGTCATGTGTCTCATGTGCATTTGGTGTTGTTGAGAGTGCTCAGCATTTGTTCTTGGAATTTCTTACAGTCAATTTATTTGGAGCAGAATCAGAGCAATAATGGGATGTAGATATGCTTTGGCAGCTGATTAAAGGAGTAACAAGCCCCATCTAAGTCCACCCGACAAGCAAAAGAGAAGAAATCCATTCCACATGCCTCGTTTGCCAGTTTTGTTGCTTTAATGTCATATGAGAGGTATGCTAGAATTTAGTTCTATTACACATAGTACTGCTACTCTTTTGAAACAACTTGTGTGGCTAAAACACAAGGTTACAAGGGCACTGGCAAGAAAACATAGAGACAGCGTATAAACACACATACACACAGAGCCAACCCCCCCCCCTTGGTCGACGAATAAATCATGGTGCATAAACTAGTCAAATGATATAAATAACATAATTCATAATAATCATTTTTGGTCACTAAAACTAACAGCACCAACCAACTCCACATGCTCCACCAAAAAAAAATGCACTATTAACCCCTTGGTAACAAATTCAGAGGTGATTTCGGTCTGGTGCTTCTGTGAATGCATAG
The DNA here is from genome assembly GCA_030549775.1 of Tamarix chinensis. Classification (NCBI taxonomy): domain Eukaryota; kingdom Viridiplantae; phylum Streptophyta; class Magnoliopsida; order Caryophyllales; family Tamaricaceae; genus Tamarix; species Tamarix chinensis. The sequence continues at coordinate 87,326,755 of CM060180.1, forward strand.
GTAGATAGATAAATAGATAGATAGAGATAGAGAGAGACAGAGAGAGAGAGATGGTTTCTACTTCATACTAACCAAGATGTATGATCAGTTCAATGACCATCCACAAAACCAGTATTTCAGAGGGCAATTTTTTTTTTTTTTCCCCTAGTAGTAGTTGAAACATTTTAAAACTCTTAGCCAGTCACGAATTATTATTTTCTTTTTTTTTTCTGTGAGGAATGGATTATCAAAGAAGATAAATACCTGTTCACGAGCAAACATTGTTGCTCTGAACTCTCTCCAGTCCAAGATTATACGTTGGGGCTTTGAACTTGCACTATCATTTGATTTGTTTCCACCAGGCAGATTTTGTCCTTTATGTTCATCCCTTTCTGGAATTGATCTGTCACCGTTTCCTGTAATCACATGGATGTTTAAGACCTTTTAAATAGGCTAGGGGCATCGTGATCAATTAAGAAATGGTGAGGAAATTGGAAAGAGAGAAAAAGATTAGCACAACTTGGAATAAACACAATGAACTCTCATTGAACCAAAAGTTTTAATCACCACGCGCACGGTGAAATAAAATTTAAACCTAAGCTGAGATCATTCAAGGGTCCATCTGGTCAAAAGTTTCTAGAGAAGCCAACTGTCAAACAGCATTGGGAATCATCGCAAAAAATGAATTAAATATATACATATAGATAGATATGCACACAGAATTTCCCAATGGACAGTATTTTTCCACTAACAAATTCAGTAAGCAAGAATGACCTCTTATAATTATTGGTGATTATGTGTTCATCACAGTAACTGGTGTATGATAAATAAATAATATTAAAAAAAACTTCATTTTAAGATGGTAATATATCTACTACAACACCCTGGATGATATGTCAGGAGTAATGCAGAACATGCCCCAAAAACATGGTTCCCCATGTATGAGGTATCATCGAGTAATGCCCCAAAAAACATGGCTCCCTATGCATTATGAAACATTGAGTAGCGTAGCACATGGGATTCTACACTTGTGTACATGATTGGCCGATTTGGCAACCACCCTTTACAAGAAACATCTAATGTGGATTAAGTAAACACCTATCAAAAAATAAATCAATAATGATACTTAGAACCCATTTCAACATTATACGGAAACTTTATTAACAAATTGGTTTACACTGAGGAACCAAACCAAGCACTATCCCACTAGAGGGTTGGCGACAGAAATTATAAGTGTCAATGAACTTTATGAAAACCCATGTAAACAAAAAAAATGCCTCCCTATGCATTACAAAACATTTAGTGTAGCCTATGGGATCTACACATGATTGCCCAATTTGGCAACCACCCCTTACAAGAACCTTCTACTATAGATTAAGTAAAGTCAACAATGATCCACACTTAGAACCCATTTCAACATTAAATGGCAACATTAAGGTAAAAAAATGGTTTGCATTGAGAAACAAAACCAAGCACTATCCCGAAAGCTCATTTCAACAAAAAGATGCATAGCAACAAATTTTTTGCAAAATTTCAAACCCATGTGATGTCCTGGTCACACATCTTCAACCTATAGGACCACTAAACTTTATGATATGATGATGTACAAGTTAAGATCACAAAGGGCTATGTTTAGAGATCTATTTCATACTATCATTTTTAGATTTTTTATAGTAATATTTAATATGGTTTAAGATATTATTCGGTCGCTCTTTTAGATTTGCATCATAGTTTATTTGAAGATTTGCAAAAATTTATGAATTTTAGGATTTGATAGTACTTCTATAATATCTTATATTCTGAAAACCTAATTTTACAAAGTAACCTTTTAATTATGGTATTTAACCTATATCTTACTATAATTTTTAAGATTTATGTAATATTAAAGGACTCTAGATTATTTTGATAAAAAATGAATACCTCAGATTATATTAAATTACCTACATTATAATTTTACGTATGGTATAAAATTGGTTTAAGGGAAACTTTAACTATAAAATTGATTCTTTTCATTGAATTACGTTATTCTTAACCTTTATTTCCTTAAGATTATTACACTAATAATCCATCTAATGATTGTTAATCACCCTTTGTGCAATTAAGCAAGATTAAAGGGTTAAACTAAAGACCGTTAAGGTCAACCATTTCAGCTGTCCAGCCTAAGGTGCATAGCCCGTCTTAGTCATCATTTCTCTGGCTTCCTATTGGAACAAACATCACCTACTTTATGCCTCCAGCTTCTAACAACTGATCCCAGCAACTTACACTCCTTTTTAAGCAAATCACTCAATCGAACAATCAGGAAAAGAAACAAAATCAAGCAAGCTCCTCACTTTCCTCTTTTCTTTCATTTTCCTTTGGTCAGGCAACACAAGCAAGCAGCTTCATTGTTCTTTCAATTCTCTTTATTTCTGATCTCAAACCAAGCATTAAGCACTCAGACAAGGATTTTTGAAGAATTGTCGAGTTGTATTATGAAGGAGAAAGTTTGAAAACGAGTTGACATCAAAACAATGATTTTTCTTTTAGGTTCAGATCGTGGATCTTGGTGAATATTGGAAGGGTTCTGTCTATTTTAAACTATTAACAAAGCTTCTTAATTATTCGTAAGCATCAATCATGATTTCAAAATGATTTAAGCATGTATGTTCAAGTGTGGCATGTATTGTAGATTTCCTTGGACCCTATGAACTTCTTGAAGATTGATTCTTTTTAATTCACACTTTGAGCATGATAATATAAGATCCTTAATATCTTAAGAATAATGCATAAATATATTTTCATCAATGTCTATGTATGTATGTATGTATGTATAGAGAGAGTGAGAGAGTGAGAGAGTGAGAGAGAGAGTATGATGGATGAAAATAAGAATGTTTTTGTACGAATGATTCTGTGTAAAGGCATATAAATGGAAGAAAAGGTTCTTAGGTTGACGTTTGATGTGTTTAAGGTGATGGTTGATGCATAAAACATCATGTTATCTTGTGCATAAAATATGCTTCAATCAGCTGTGAAATGTGTTTAGACAATATGTACAAACATTTCGGTAAATGTTGCGAGGTATCTTCCATGGTCAGATGGTGTACCATCAACTAGTAACTCTCAACAATGGAATGGTTTGTGTAACTATTTGACTGGTGCTGTATAATTAAAAATGTAAGTTTCTTCCAGTTGATATTTAGGCCCTTCCACTTAACTGATCACTATGAATAATGGACTGATTTGGGGACCATTCAACTAAGTTCCTCTTTTACTAAATTCCACAACAGGTTTTAACTTGACCATTGACAAATTGTATAAATCATTTGACTGGTTGGCGTGAACCTTCAACTGACTAGCCAAACCATTTGACTGATGCATTTAAAATTCTAAATTATTGAAAGCTTGATATGAACATTTGACTAGTGCATAGGATCATTGAACTGATGGTCCAGGAAACGTAAGAAATTCTGATTTCATTATTTGATGCCTGATATCCATTATTATGATATGGAATATTATCTACTAAGAGTGTAAAATTTTTTGTCAATATTTCATATTTTTTCCAAATTTCTGTTATTTTATTATCATATTTTCAAAATAGAAATATTTATTTATGGAAATGATTGGAAAATGGAAAAAAAATTGTGAGAATGGATGATATAGACATGATGCATTATACACATGCTGATAGGCCTAAGAGCTGTTTCAGTTAGCTCAAATGTGCCTCATGATATACTGAATATTGTGAAGTTAACATGAAAATTGACTAATAATTGATATGTATGCGATGTTATGTGATCAACTCTAATTAATACAATTGAACTTATAGAGGAACTTTTATTTGAGTTTAAATACCCAAGGGTTGCATGTGGTCATTCCCAGATTTGTGGGTTTTGTTCCATCTGTGTATTTTACAGACTAAGAACTGGTCTAAGCTCCAGATGCACTCTATTAATGTCTGCAGACTATACATAAAGACTGGTCACCTGATCTGCAGAGGATATGTTGCAATATAACCCTATGGTTCGACCACAATGTTATTGCATACGTGGGCTGCAATCCTTGATTGATCTATTCTCTGAATTTAGACTACTCACAAATAAATAAAATGGAATTATGTCATACGTGATCCCTGATTACAATATGATAAATAACAAATTACAAATTAGGTTCATTTAACTTGTCTTTTTCCATTAAGGTTAGCTATATATTTTTCATACAAATTAGGTCAATTTTTAAACTTAACCTTAGTTTTATACCCATTTTATTATAACTGTTTTACTTTTTCTTTCCATTATCCTCCACACACAAATTCATCCCTATAATACTAGCAATATTGCATAATATTCTCAGAAAATTTGGCTTTGAACTTTACAATCTAACAAACATGACAACCATACAATATATAGTCTGCAGAATTTTTAAAGAATGCATATAGGACCGTCGATGAACTAATGTATATAGTATCAAACATGTAGTATGTGCTATACTTACAGAATGTGTATATTATCTTTAGCAAACTTGCAGTATCCTTAAAGAACAAATATAGTATCTTTGACAAACTTGTACGTGTATAATATATAAGCATCTCTGAGTCACATACAGTACATAAAGGGAAGAAATCCCCTTTCAGGATGCTGCTCTGAACACCCAAGTAGAGCCCAGAAATGCTGGGATTTCATCTGTTTCCATGAGAACATCGAAAAGCTTACTATTACTTATGGTACTATGTTGATCCACTGGAGCCCACAGTCAATTATTTGAGCAGATTGTAAACACATGAAGATAGTTACTTGACCAAAACTTCAACCAAAGTGCATTTATCTCCGTGAACCCAAAAGTCTGTATTAAATATGTGACTGGAATACATTAGTGTATTTGATTTACGGATGATATTACTTGGATCTCTCAGGTAATTCTTATGAAAGGACATTATGAAGGTGGTCAATTATTCCAAAACTTCAACACCATGATTCAAACTCAATTCCAGACAAATTTCTTGTTTTGAAAACTGAAAGTACTTTGCCTCTACTCTTAATGATCATATGTTCCACGGGATTGAGCTCATAAGCTCACGTTGACACCCTAGAACAAAACAGGGTAGCTAAAAGGAGAATAGACATCTTCTTGAGATACCAAGATCTCTCATGTTTAATTTAGTATCCCCAAACAATTTTGGGTAGAAGTCTTTACTGCCAGTTATGCCATACCATCTCATGTGTTAAACATCAAATCACCATTCAGGATTCTTCTTGAATCATATCAAAACACCAAACTTATCTCTAACATCCTTTTAGGGGCATTTGGGTGCTCTGCCTATGTCCCTGTGCATAAACTTACAGGAAAACGCCAGATCCACCAAATGCATTCCCTCAGGGTATTATTCCAACCAAAAGGAGTACAAATGTTATCCTCCTATCAATAAGATCTTGCATATAAATGAATTGGTGTCCCTTTCTTTAAAAAATGACCTCATTATCCCAAACCTGCTACAGAGGGGGAGAATCCAGCCAAAGAACACCACTTTTGGAACAACACATTCACTGAGGAAGCTATATCTTCTGGGATTCCAATAATTCTGTCAACTTCAGATTCCAAACTTTTCCAGCAAGTGTACCAAATTCTGGTCACAAATGAAAACCCAAACTGAGCCACAAAATAATCATCTTACACGGATTAAAACAGTCCCCTTGTGCCTTCTCCAAAGTCCTTAAAAGATCTGGCTACACTCCATGCCCAGCAGATTGTGGGAAAATACATGTAAACTATTAATTCGGTAGATGTGAATAATTATTATTTAGATGCATGTTTAAGTAGATAAATTTTAGTGAGGTACATGTATATGATTGCTAACTCCATGGAACATTAAAATCATGATTGAAAACTTATAAGAGAGACATTTATTATTATATTGTTTTAAGTTCGCCATCACCTCCACCTATAACAGGGAGGCTTGTAATGTCCATTTCCAAGAGCAATAAGTATAAACAGAAAATTATTCCCATTTTCCACATGGTATCACAGTGTTAGGCTTCTATTTTTCTGGGAATTCAATTTTCTCATTCTCCTAAAGCTGATTCTATATTTTTGGTTCTTGCTCCATAATTTCTTTCCTTTTTCCTTTTTTTCCCGACTCGTGGTGGAGGTGGTAAAATCTAAAATTGCTTTCTCTGCTGATCAGTTCTTGATCCATGATAAACACATCCGAAGGAAACCACACACACTTCAAGTGACCAAACCCATGTCATGGAAAACAACTACTCTGCTGCTGCTGGGAACTGCCCCTAGTATTCAGGTACTAGCAATCTACTCCGCATCCTGCTAATGCCTCAGATATACACCAAGCACATGGGTCGATGACTCAGAAGCCACATACCATATGACATTTTCTTCTAAAAAATTTATCTCATATGTGACCTGTCATAATAGTAGAAAAATACCATAGCTGATAGTTCCATCAGTGCCAAGAAGATATCCTTGTTGATGATTCACTTACACTGAAAAAAGTTCTACCCACTCCAATTTGTTCACCATCCATCTAAAAACTTACCAAAGATGCTAATCACACTGTGGTTTTTATCCTTCTTATTTTGTTTTCCAGAAATAGGGTATGAGAAAGATGATTAGACATGCTATGGAGAGAGATGATCATTACAATTATGAAGAACCAAGCACACAAAATAAAGTTAAGAATCATTTTCCTTTGTCATCACTGTTCGAGATATTCAAATCCAACAAAGACAAGAGCTGGCTTTATCATCTTTGTCTCGGTTATCCATCACTCAATGTCCTTTAAATTTTGTCCCTGCATTCCTTTATTTTTTTTAAAAATGGAATAGAAGTTGTTGAAAGCCTTCATTGGTGTACAAACTCACAAAGCATAAATGTCTTGTTTTTCCAATAAGCATTAAAAGAACAACTCCTCCATTCAAACTCGCCCGTCAATGTTATTTATGGAGTATTGTAATTGTCATTGAAAAACAAATTGAATTCTAGTCTTGTGTTAAAAAAAAAAAACGATTCAAATGCAATTTAGAGTGGAATCAAACCATTTCAATCTAATAATGCAAAAGATTATTTTATTCATTTCCACATGTTATCTTAGCACAGCATCATTCATGAATCATTTCATGTCAACACTCCCTAACAATATATTGGGGTTTAACGAGAAAAAAGTTAAGCGCTTTTCATCCATTACCCAAGGCTTTCATCTCCAAAAACAGGTTCTAGAAAGTTAAAATGGGCAGTTGTGTTAACTCCATCTCACATTATCAATAAACTTCCTACAAGGGTGCTTGGTTTTGATAGCCTTCCACAAATCTTTCCAAAATTCTATCCCAACTTCAGTGTCACCAACAATCTTGTTGCCAAAGTATTTGCTGGTGTTGCCTCTATTACATAAGCAACTTGGGGGGGGGGGGGGAATTGATCTAAGAGTTCTCAAATGCATCTTTGTTGGTTACTCATTCATCAAAAGGGGTATAAGTGCTATTATCCTCCCACAAAGAGGTTTTATGTCTCTACTGATATTACCTTGTTGAAGATGCTCCATACTTTTATAATCCTGACCTTCAGAAGGCACGTGAATTTTATGGATGACAAAGATGAAGACTAACTTCTTCTTGATTTGCCTATGTCTAAATCGCCCACTCCTACTCTAGTCCAATCCACTTTTAATCGAGCTAACCCAATTGTCTATTTCTTCTTTTCCAATCTAGTCCAATTTTAATTCTTAATGAGCCTAGTGTCCTTGTTGCAGTAGAAAGTGATCCTCTATCTACACCCATAGCATAAAATTTAAATCATGATTGTTTGCATGTTTATTCAAGGAAGAATAGGCCACATTCTCAACCCATGCAGGTACTATCATCTGATCCAAACCTGGAGACGGTCGAAAATTAAGCCTTTTATACCAATTCTAATGTGACAAGCATGCAAATAAATAAATAAATGATCTTGCCATCCCCATCGCTTTGAGGAATAGAAACTAGGACTTGTACCCAACATCCTTTGTGCCTTTTCATGTCCTATAAAAGCATATCATGTAGTCATAGGTCCTCCTTCCTTACTAGCCTTAATAATATTTTCATTCCCAAAATATCTAGGGCACTAAGGGATGAGAATTGGAGAAATAACATGAAGGCAAAGATGGAGACTCTAGAGAAGAAGAACACCTGGGATTTGGTGAAATGACCTAAAGAATAATGAACAATTGGGCGTCAGTGAGTTTTTAAAAATATAATATAACTCTGATGCCTCATTGGAAAAAAATATACGACAAGACTTGTAGGCAAAGGTAATACCAAACATGTAGCATAAGCTACCTAGAAGCATTTACTCTGGCTGCAAAAATGATAGGAAAAATGATTATTCTCATCAACAGCCAACTTCAGATGGAAATTGCAAAAACTTGATGTCAAGAATGACTTTTTCCAGGGGTGATCTAGAGGAAATTTATATACATTTCCAGAAATGGAGAAAAAATAGTATGCAAATTAAAGAAGGTACTGTAAGGACTCAAAAAATCTCCCAAAGCTTGGCTTGGAAGGTATGCTAAGGTTATGTGGAACTTTGGTTTCAAACATAGCTAAGTTGATCATACCTTATTCATTGAGACATTCAGCTTCAAGGAAATTCACAGTGTTGTTGGTTAATGAGGATGACATAATAATTTCCAAAGAAGATATGGAAGGAACTAAAAAGTTAAGGGGTCTTTAATGAAAGATTTTGATATCATGAGCTTGGAAACTCTGATATTTTAAGTACCTCTGCGATAAGAGAGTCTTGTTCAAAAAAGGGTCAACAAATGATAAAAGATCAAGTTTCTGTACATTCTTGGGTGGAAAACTTGCTTCATGGAGAAGTAGATAACAGATTACAAGATCAAGTGCAAAAGCATAAATCAGGTCAATGGTGCTTGTGATTTGTGAGTAATGATGGACAAAGATGGATTAGAAGATCATAATATCAGGTGGGAAAGTCCAATGAGGGTTCTATTGTGATAGTAAGTCAGCTATCAATATTCACAAATAAGATGGTGCAACATCATTGTGCGAAGCATATAGAAATTGATAGGTGTTTTATATAGGAAAAACTCAATAGTGACCTAATTTGCACTCCAATTGTCCACATAAAGAATCAGCTAGCAGATGAATTCACAACGAGGCTGCTCAGCATAGTTTTCTAGAGTCTGGTTGACAACCTTGGAATATTAAATAATAAGTGGAAATACACATATAATATTAAATAATAAGTGGATGCAAGAATAATTGTTGATGATATGCATGTTTATTAAACAGATAAAAACAAATTAGGTAATTACATATGACATGGAACATTTATCCAAACAAATTAGGTTCCTGAGTGATAAATTTATGGTAGTCATTTATAATTAAGTTCTTTATGTTTTGTAGTCACCTCAAACTAAATAAGGAAGGCTTTCCGTTGGTATAAGCGCAAAAAATTTCTCAAGTTTCATGCAGATCATATTCTCTTTATCAAGCATCCTTTATCAAGCAAACTCTCTCTTTTAGTGTGTATGTATATGACAATGTTATGGTAGGAATCTTCATTGAAGGCATAGCCAAACTCAATAGGCTCCTAGCTAAGTGATTGATTTTTATCCTAGAATGGAAGTTGCAAGATCAAAGAAAGATATTTTATCTTTTATCTTTATAAGGAAACTAGAATGCTAGGGTGCAAAGCAGATAAGAATCCTAAGGACTAATTTGCAAAACTTGGAATTAGGAAGGGCAATGTATCCATTAACAAAGGTTGGTACCAAAGACTAGAGTGAAAACTTAGGCACTATTTTCCTCTCCGATTTTTTAGATTTTTTGAATTTGATCTAATATGATTAGTGCTGATATAATTAGTGTTGATGAGAATAAAAAAATTTATATTAATTTTAATAATTATTATTATTACAATAATTATATTAATAATTAAATAATTAATTATAATAATACTTAATCATATTGATGAGTATAATAAATATACTAATAATAACAAATGATTAACATAATGATATCAATAGTTATAATAAATAAAATTATATTTAAATTTATAATTATAATAATATTTATAATCATAATGACATTAACATTATTGATATTAATAATTATATTAATGATATTAACAAATATATAATAATTACATTAATAAACTCTATTCAGAATAATAATAATAATTATATCAATAGCCTTTATAATATATAATTTAATTAAGAATTATAATAACAATAATCATCATCATAATAATAATAATATCAATAATATTAATTGTAAAAATACTAATAATAATTTTTATAAAAAGAATTACAATAATAATAATAACAATAACAATAAAAATAATGAATAATTATAGTCATTGTTATAATATTAATTAGATTAGTAATTATAATAATTATATTAATAAGTATAATTATAATATTGATATTAATAATTATTATTATTATTATTTTTATAACATAAATAATTATGATAATATATTCATAAAATTATTAATAATAATCATCATAATTATTATTATAGTAATTATTATAATATTTATTAATAATAATTATAATGATAATATTAATAATAATAATAATAATAATAATAATAATAATAATAATAATTGGTATTATCAAATTTGATTAATGTTATTCTGATTATAAAGTGAGAAAAACTAAGTCTTATCCGTCTCAAACCAGACCTGAAAATGAATTTGTGGTAGTGTTGTACATGGAAACCATATGTCGAATACTTAGGTACCTCGAGATGACACTTGAAGAAGGGTTATATTTCCCTTATCTAGTTAGACTAATAATGATGTTGTGGATCATAGCCTACAAGCAAAGGAGAAGTTGCTAAAGAACTTGAGGTTTCACCTCATTAGGGCATATCAAAGGATGAAGTGCATGCCTAATAAGAACTTGATAGATAGGCTTGATTGGATTTATCTTAAGTTGAAGCCTTACAGGTAGCAATCAAAGGCATCTAGGAGCTTTCACAAGCTTTCACCTAAGCATTATAGGCCCCTCAAGTGACAGCCAGAGGGGGTGCAGTGGCTTATACACTGGCTCTGCTTTCACCCCCATACAAATAAATAGTAGTGTCGCTATAGCATATTGGCCGCTATTTAACAATTTATCTTAAGTTGAAGCCTTACGAGTAGCAATCAATTGCATCTAGGAGCATTCACCTAAGCATTATAGACCCCTTAATCGAGAGCTAGAGTGGGTGCAGTGGCTTATAAACTAACTCTCCTTCCACACCATACAATTAAATAGTGGTGCCGCTATAGCATATTGGTCGCGATTTAACAATTTTTGGGTCATTCACCATGCGAAATTACCAATATGCTATGGTTTTAAAAAATTTCATTTTATCGGCCGATAAATCACTGATGCATATCGAAATAATATCGCTGCTAAATCGGAAAATATCGACAATTTATTGAGAATTTTTAAATCTAATGAAAAAAACATTCGTGATAATTTCTTCTTATCCATTAACTAAATATATCTTAGAACAACTTAATATTGAATTATAATAGTATTGTTATTTATTACCTTCATATGTCCACTAAATATTGTGTATTTTTTCATTCTAAGGCAAATTTAAGGTTATTAGGACAATTTAACATATAATGACTCCCATAAATTCTTCTAATATAATATAAAATATTAATTTATTGAATATTTATACTCAAATGATTAATAAATAATAATTAGAGCATATGGTGAGATGAAACTAAAAACTCCCGTTGCGATGGCCACGACACATAATTTATCATTTGCGATGCTCCGAAGCCACAACACCGTGACTGTGACTTTATTGCATGCTCCACACACCCAAGATACATGTAGTTTTTCATGTCTCAATGCTCAAACAGTGTAAAAATCCAGCAAACAAAGTTGCTGACTTACTGGATTTTATGGATTATGCCTTTCCTTTTATTCCTAACTTCACACTCAATAGCAAGATGGTGAAGAGGGGTAATAAGGTTGATATTCAGATGCTAGCCCAACAACAGGGGGTTCCTTCTTGAAATTGCAACATGGGAATACTTCTATGATCTTCAACAAAAGTTCCTTTCCATCTGTCCTTGAGAAGAAGAATTGCCCAACTGGGTACTGTAACAGTTCAGTCTCAATTTCTGATTTTACAGGAATAAATGACGATAAAACGTGAGCTGAGGTGCAGATACAATGCTGATTGGGATTGATGTCATCAACTCAGATAGAATTAGGGTCAAGCTGGTCAAGGTATGGGTTTTTGAGCTACTGAAGATTCCATCGTTTGCTATATTGCACTGATTGTTAGTTGATATTCATTAAATCTGTTGTCCGATTCCCAGTCTTAGAGCCAGAGGATAGAGGTTGTTAGCCTTTGGGACAGCACTTCTGTTAGCTGCAGGTTAGCAGCTGGATGTGAGAGAGTATATCCTTTGATATATATGTAATGAGGCTAATATCTACATACAATAGAACAGCTTCCTTCCACTACGCTCTATTCTCTGTGCTGATTATTAATCTTCATTATTAAGCTTGTTACTCGTTTGGGTTTCCTCCATATCCCAACCTGTACGTTGCTTAAGGAAATTCTGAAATCCGTGAGTTTTCCCTTCCTCATTTCCATCATCATCAAATGAACAGGCAAATATCCTCTCAATCTCTGATTTGTGAAAAAGAATAATTCCGCCTTGCCTTACCAATCCGAACTCTATTGTAAGAGAGAGAGAAAGACCAGAAGGCTTTTATCTCAAGAGGAATTCAAGGGAATACATTCCATGATCACCACCCCTGGCCCCACCCCTTAAGATCGACATACAGAACCGTCGAAATTAGCATGTCAGCCCAGCTCAATAACTATATCAAAAGCAGTCCGATGGGAAATGGTGAGTACTTGACCAGAGTACCTGTGCTCCAAAAGTAGCTGCAGCGGCCACAATAACGACCCACATAATTTCCAGACCAAAAGATACATCCATGATGAATCTAATATCAGAATTGCAGTACCCCTAAGGTGATTTTGAGCAAACGATTAAGAATATTATTTCATATAGGCAAAATTGAATCAGTATGAGAGCATTACCTTCATCCTAAATTAGTATGGGGGGAGGCCTTTCACGACTCGAAAACTGAAACCAATTGACATGCCAAAAAAGGATAGACGAAACGCAAAATCTAAAATTACTATAAAAAAAAATTCAAGAGGTACCTGAGGAGGAGGATGAATCTCCAGGATTTTTCTTGCCCATAGATTTGACAATAAGAGCTGCGTTAGCATAATTACAACACCTTGGCTTGGATAGTCTGATCTCAAAGAAACGGCAGTGTTCGCCAGGATTCCCATATCCTATCCTAGTGAAATTCCAGCAAATCGGTTTGTCTTGAAATGAGTTTCGATAAAAGAGAGGGGAGATATTGCTGTACTTGACCTGTACTGACCGGGGATCCATACTTCTGTTTGGCTTTCTTAATGATGGGAAGTTTTACACGGCGACTGCTCTATCAAGAAAATCAACACCAAGTTGTTGAGCACTCCAGGAATTCGGTAAAATGGTGTGAGAAAATAGGAAGAAGATTGGATACAAAGGAGAAGGCCGATGAATATCCGCAACGGCTATGGGTAGGGGGGAGGCCATGTAAGAAAGAAGTGGAGACGGAGGAGAGAGAAACAAGAAGAATATGCTTTTTATGTAACCGCATGGAATAATTTCGGGGTCGGGGTCGGGGTCGGTCATTCGATAAACAGAATCCGATTTCCAGAGTAATGTTTTATCTGAACTTCGGAAGTTACTTCATCCATGTCTGGTTAAGTAATATAATTGAAAAATACAAGTTAAGAAAAAATATATATATGGGATTATTTCATTTCAGAAAACAATATTTTTTTATTTTTTAGTTAATAAATAAATGTCTGAATTTTTTTCTAAATTTCAGCCACTGAGTAGCAGAAGATAGCCGAAATATAATAAAACAAATATATTATATTTTTATTTCATACCATAAAATAAAATATGTATGGTATAATCTATATATCTTACATATTTTATACAACATAACATATTATTGATTATAAAATAAAACCTAAAACTAAATTCAAAACATATATGATACATTCACCTTTTGATGGTAACCAAACAAAATCAAATTAAGCAAATCATAGACAAACAAATATTAAAGTAATTAAAACAAAATATATCAAACAAAAAAAAAAAAGCAAATAAATCATAAACAAACTATCAATCAAACTTAAGATCATATTAAATCAAAGAATCAAAACATAATATTAATCTAATTGAAATTAAAAGCAAACAAGCAAATAGATCTAAAATAATGGCTTATATCCCGCTTCAAGAAAAACAAAATGATGAAACTCAAACTCATATTTTTCTTCAGCAAGTCACAGCAAGTCATAGAAACTGACAAAGAAGGATAGCACATTTTTCCTCTTCCAAAAATTAGAGCTAAGACCTAGGCCATTAGGAGAATCTCACTCACACGAGTTTGAAGTAACATAGCACCAAATGACCCCTAATTCCATATTTAGATCACAAAAATTATGACAGACCAAATTTCAAAGATGGGAGTTTGAACTAGTTCGATGAAGCAATTATTGAAGATCTTGACCCTAAGTCCTATCAATATTTTAGATGTGGAAAAGCAATGAAGTAAAGCGTCTCCTATTCAACTAGATTTAGAAACTTAGTATTCAACGAACTAAAAAAAGTTAAATATGAAAATACAACAACAACTAAATACTAAGAGAAAAAACAAATTGAAATAAGGCTCAAGCCTATACAGAGAGAGAGAGAGTATAAGATGATGGTAACCGAGGACGATGGAGTTTGTGCATGAAGTGTTGTTGCTGTTGAAATTATTATTATTGTTCTTCTTTGATTTAGTTTCACCATTATTAGTAATATCACTAGGCTTATGAGTACTCTACTTTTTCTTGTTAGAATTAGATTAATTAGATTTGATGTTCTTATTTTTTGCTACTTGTCTTGAGTAGATCTAAATAGGTGGATTTCTTAATCAATGAGGTTTTATTTTATCTTCTTGGAATCCAATTTCTTAGAGGAAGAGGAGGATGTGTAATACCCATCATAAAATCCTTCAAAATATATTTAAAGTTATGTTAATATAAAATAAATTAGTTTTAATTTAGAAAAGGGCTTGAAATTCTAATAAAAGTGTGAGTTTTTAGGCATACCGATTGACTATCAACTTGACTGATCGACTGGTATGCTCAGATATTGATAATTTTATTCTCAACATACCAGTCAACTAGTTTGCTCAAATCAATCTATTGATTATCCTTCAATTTCATATCCTTTTCTAATTTTGATTTGAATCCCTTTATAATATTTATGAAAATTTATAATTAAAATACATTTGTGCTGATCAGCATATTTTTGGTGATTTAGGATTATTTTTACAATATTTAGATCATTTTATGATTTGATTTCATTAGATTTTTCCAAAAAAAAATGTGAGGCATTAAAGTTTAAGCATGTTTTGAGTTCTTTGTTATTATACATGATTTTGGTAGTTTTGAACATGATTTTGTTAAGTGCTAATTATACCATATACCAATGTGATTATATGTGTGTTGTATATCTTTTTATATGTTTT
Source organism: Tamarix chinensis (assembly GCA_030549775.1). NCBI lineage: Eukaryota > Viridiplantae > Streptophyta > Magnoliopsida > Caryophyllales > Tamaricaceae > Tamarix > Tamarix chinensis. The sequence continues at coordinate 87,342,344 of CM060180.1, forward strand.
ATAACATAAAAGCATACCTGGATTAATATGGAAAAGTTAGGTAAATTTTGATAAGTGGATCATAGGTCTAGGTATTATTTTGCCCAGGCCAATCCATTAGTTTGTAGGATCAATCGACTTGTTGTTTGTGAACAATTGCTAGGTTTAGAATTCTTAATTGGTTGGTTGTGAGAACAATCAATTAGTTTGATAAACTAGTCAACTAGTTCCCATCAGCACTCGATCGATTTGCAAAACCTGTCATTTGGTTATCTTGTGACTAAAGTAGTATGGTCTCTACTTAGACCCATCAACTTATTTGATCAAACCCATCTACTAGATCCTATAAAAAGTTAATCAACGGGACCAACCTGTCAGCCTGTTTACTAGTTTTATTTTTATCTCAAGTCTTGTACAACCAGATTAGTTGATAGTACCTAGTGATTGATTGACCTATTGTAATACCCCCAAAATTTACTACTGAAAAATTTTATTTTATTAAAAGATTAGCAGAAACCAAATAACAAATTGTGAATTTTGGGGATATTACCGCCACACTTAGTACTATACCGGTTCACTTATACCATTCCAGTACCACGTACTAAGGCTAAATAATAAAATATCCATTGCTAGAAATTCAAACCATTTTTTTGTTTTTTTAAATCAGAGTAGCGCAAGTAGACACTTTACAAGATTAGAATCCACTAGTGGTGGTTACAAGAACAAGAAATACATTTAAACTAGAAAGTAAAAGTAAAGGGAGAACCCTAAAAGTCTGGATAATCCTTACTCTCTTTTCTGTTGCCCACTTGAGTAGCACCTAAAAAGACCTGCAAGGGACACTGGCCATTGAATAGGCAGGGGCCCCACAAAGGGAACCCTTCAGTACTACGGTACTGAGTAACCTTTTAAAATCACACTTAAAAGTAAGCCCGCAATGTCACACATGATACAAGCTATATACATATATAACAAGATGTGTACATATAACATTCACATAATTAACAATCACATCAGATATCAATAGGTCGTTATGAACAATCAATACCTTCGGGCCTTAAGCCATGTCATAGTGCAAAATCAATACATTCAGACCTTAAGCCATTATTCAAGCATCTATCGGATTTTATATCCATGTGAGTGCGGGAACTCCACTATTATAGCCAGTGGATCAGTCACTTATAGGGCAGAACGCACCTAACCACTATTATATACCCGTGGATCGGTCTCCAGGGCAAAACGCTCCTGGCCACTATTATTCGACGGTGGACCAGTCTGGCCCCGACTTACATGGTATTCCACTATAAGTGATTAGTATTTTTCCATAACTTTATTCACATACATAACTGGTTTTATTAAGCTCGGGACCCCCACTATTATTGCTGGTGGATCGGAATACATATCAACATCATCCAGGGTAACACGCTCCTAGGCCACTATTATGTCTAGTGGATCGGTACTCATAATCATCTACTAGGGCAACACGCTCTTGGGCCACTATTATATTCGGTGGATCGGTACTCATAATCGCTTGCCAGGGCAACACGCTCCTGAGCCACTATTATAACTGATGGATCGGTACTCAATATCATAATTTAACTAGGTCTGACTCATTAATCTTTCACTTTCATTATTCGTATTTTTCCTTTCTTTAATCAGCACAATAATTCCATTTATTTACCTTGGACGGGAGATCAAGAACCCAGGACACAAAGGTACACCGGTCGTATTGGTGCATACAAGCTACTCAGCACCCTTCAACCATAAACCCAGGGACGCAAAGATACCCTAGTCGTACTGGTGCATAAAACTACTTAGTACCCTACCGACGGGGACACCTAATCCATAAGTATGCATACCCCCTAACCAGGTCCGTAGAGCTAGATAGAGTAAGATATAGGGCCTTGCTGGGGCACAAAGGCACACCAGTAAATACCAGAATAATCGTGGGCTAAACCACGTCTTTAGGTTAGCGACCCCTAAAGAGCCACCATTCTCGATCTCGAGGTTTTTCGCTTTAAGTATTAGTGTCTTAATTAAAGTAATCATGAAAAGCACAATAATCAAATACTTATTCACTTCCAATCGTTCTAATATCATTAGTTGTTTCTTATTCATGCGGTTATCCAAGATAACATAAAGAAATCATTAAGGCCATCATAATATTATATAATTCTAAATTAGGATTCATTCTTGTGATTCTTAATTATTAAATACTCTTACCTTACTAATCAGCATTATTTGAGTCATATTATGAAATTCCACACCCACAGCAACATGTTAGGTACAAATTACTCATTTAACCCTTACTTATATAATTGCTAAGTCATCCCTTTCTTACTTGACAAATTACCATATTACCCCTTACTCGATTTAGTTTTCCAAGTTATCTCCTATGCTTTTTATATCACCATTTACCCCTCATAATTGTTACACTTATCATACTCCCCATTTGGTTGGTTAGATTACCGCATTGCCCATCTCCTTTGTTATAATTACTAAATTGCCCTTGAGTTGGATAAATTACCAAATTGCCCTTCTTCTTTATCATAATTACCATTTTACCCCTCTCAATTATTATAATTGCCATTTTACCCTTTTCAATTATTATAAATCCCAAATTACCCTTCTTCATAATTACAATTATTAATTTACCCCTTCTTCATAATTATAATTATCAATTTACCCTTCTCCATATTTATAATTATTAATTTACCCTTCTCCATTATTAAAATTTTCATAATGCCCTTTTATTGGTTAATTTATCAAATTACCCTTCTCTATTATCATAATTATCCAATTACCCTTTTTTAATCATAATTTAATTACCAATTTATCCTTCGTCGGTATCATTATTACCAAGTTACCCCTTACTCCCAAGTTTGCCATGAATATCCTTTTAATTTACAAAATTACCCTTCTACCCCTTACTTCCAAATTGCCATAATATCCTTTTATTTACAAAATTACCACAATACCCTTTTACTTATAAAATTACCATAACACCCTTTGCTTTACAATTTACTATTTTACCCTTTTACCTCCAAACTTACCATTTTTATCTTTTCTTACAAAATTACCATTTTGCCCTTCTTTTCCAAAATTACCATATTACCCTTTACTCCCAAAATTATCATAATACCCCTTTACTTATAAAATTAACATTTTGCCATTTGCTTATAAAATTACCATATTGCCCTTTTTACTCCCAAAATTACCACTTTACCCTTTACTCCCAAAATTACCATATTACTCCTTTACTTATAAAATTAATATTTTACCATTATTGCCATTTACTTATAAAATTACTATTTTGCCCCTCTACTGCCAAAATTACCATAATGCCCCTTTACTTGAAAAATTACCATATTTTCCTTTACTTATAAAATTACCATAATACCCCTAACTTCCATAATTACCACAATACCCCCTTTTCACTTGTAAAATTACCATTTTGCCCTTTTCCTTCAAAATTTCCACTTTACCCCCTTTATTACCCCACTTTTATTAAATTAACATTTCCACATGGAATAATAATATTAACACTCCATTAACAATATCCAACTCCACCAACTATTATATTTTAATATAATACATATTAGCACCCACACATATTAGGCCATAATCTAGCTCAAGGAATATTACTAAAATGCCCCTAGGTCTCACAATAATATTATTTATGCATAAATAGTCACAATAACATATTATGACATGGATAAGTATTTTAACACTTTCATTAATAATCAAGCTCTTCCCTTAGATAACATTTACACACACATAGCACATAAAATGACATACTTTCCTTTTTATTAAACAATACAAGCCAACATATAAATTATACTAACAACCATATATCAAACATAATAACATATTAAAAATCCTAATGTACAAACATACGTTTATCCATGCGTTTAAGTGGGGTTTAATGATTACCTTATATCCCGCAAAAATTGAATCTTACCGGTATCCCGGTCAAAGATTCAAGCTTTAAATAGCAAAATCAACACCTAAAAATAATATCAATATTATTATATTGGAAATAAGAAAATCAGAGCATAAGACCTTATAAAATTTACTTAATGAAGTAATTAGCTTAAATATTATTTTACCTTAAATTTTTTAATAAAAATGGTCCAATAATTACAATAACTTATACCGCATATGCAGCATGAGCTGCATGCAAAGATAATTAGATGAAGGCTCGAAGGGGAGGGTGAAGGAAGGTAAAATGGCTATTTTCGGGTTAGGGTCTTTAGGCTAGAAAAGAGGGCAGGTGGGGGAGGATTTAGGGCAAGGGAATGGTGTAGGAGTGAAGAGGGGGTGTAGGTGGTTGTCGGGGATGGGTTCATGGCAGCCGAGGGCGGCGGAGTCGACGGTAGCGAGGCGACGAAGGTGGCTGCTGAAGTGGGTCAAGGTGGAGGGGCTGAGAAGGAAGGAAAAGCGGAGGGAAAAATGAAGGGGTTTGAGGGCTTGTTTCGGTCAAAAATGTATGGGGTTTGTAGAGGAGGTTGCAGGGAGTTGAATGGTGGGTTCGGTGGCGGAAGAGGCGGCCGGATGGCGGCTAACGGCAGGGTTGCAAGTGGGCTATTGAGAAGGGGGAAAATGGAGAGAAAAATAGGTGGGGAGGAAGAAGGGATGCAGGGTGGCTTGAGGGGGTGTATTGTGGTGGTTTAGGGTTGTAGTATAAGGTGGCAGGAGGCACTACAGGCTACGGGTGTGGCGGTTGGAGCGGCGGAGGGGCAGTGGTGCACAAAATAGGGGGAAAGTGGAGGGGGAGAAAATGAAAGAGAAGGGGAGATCAGGGGATAAGGGCTTAACAATAATGGGGCAGGAAAAATGGCTGAAGGGGAGAAGAAAAAGAAGAGAAAGGGTAGGAGTTATAAGTGGCGGTGGTGGCAGTGTTTAGGGTCGCAGGGGGTGGTGGTGGTAGGGCGGTAGGGGATGTGGTAGGGTGGCGGGGAGGGGAGACAAAGAGGGGGGAAGAAAACAGAGTAGTGGGATGGTTTGCAGGGCTGGAAATGTCCAAAAATAGGAAGAAAATGACAGGAGAGAAGGAGGGCAGGTGGTGGCAGCGATTGGTGCAGGCGGTGGCACTAGGCATGGCATCGAACATGCAGGTGGTTGGGCATGGAGGTCGAAGAAGAAAGAAATAAGGGAGAGGGAGGGAGATTAGACCGAACTGGCGTAGGGAAAAGAAAAGAAGAGTTCGGCCGACCCAGGGTGAAGGGAAGAAAGAAAAAAAAAGGGGGGTCTGGGCTGGGTCGAGGTGCACGTGAGAGAGGAGGGGAAAGAGAGGGAGAAAGCAGATGGACCATCGGCCCAGTCAAACGGGGGAGAGGGGTAGGCATGGCAGCCCAAACCAGGACAAGAAAAAAAAGAAAAAGAAATGAAGGAGGAAAAGGAGAAAAGGAGAAGGAAAAGAAAAGGAAAGAGAAGGAAAAGGGAAAACAAGAGAAAATAATTTAATTTAATTTAGAAAATAATAAAATATAATATTTTTGATAAATTATTTAATTTAAAATTTTAATTTAATATAAATTAATATATTGGTTTAAAAGGCTAATTTTAGTAAAATATTAGTTTGAAAAATTATTTAAATAAAAATAATATGATAAAATAACAAAATATTTATTTTTAATTTATTAAAAACTCCTATCCACATTTATATACTCGAAAATGCACATAATAATTAAACTAAATAATTTTAAAAGCTAATTTATTTCAAATAAAACTATTTATTAAATCATAAGTTTTGTAAAATTTTGGGGGGGTACAACTATCCTCCTAAATTCACTATGTTTGTTTTATTAATTGATGATCTTGCTTTGTGACATTTATCTTGATCTTGCCATTTAACTATAACATTTTAATCATGATTTCAATCATTTCTAACTAGAATTTTTAATATTTTAGTGCCTTATTATTTAAATTTATTTTTCCCTTAAAACACCTAATTTCATTGTTTTTATGTTTTGGTTAATGTCTAGTGTCAACACTTAAAACACCCGGCTACATTGATATTGGAATTGAATGATGGAATCATAAATTCCATCCTTCATATACATACTTAGGGTTTGATTTTATTTTGTGCCATTTAACCTAGGTGCCCTAGTGTGGTGGATATTAAAGATCCCATAAAGAAGCTCCTTGGTAGTTGCATTATTGTAATGCGTGTAACAAACCTAATATGTCACCTCACCAAGGTTTCTAGATTCAGTAGACGTGGTGGTGGGAGTTGTAGTACTAAGTTTATCAAGTCCTCAAATAAAGATGTTGTTTTGGTTCCAAATAACTTGTTTTGTTGTGCCCTTTAACCTAGGCATCCAAGTGTGGTGAGTGTTTAAGATCCCATAGAAAAGCTTGTTGGTATTAGCGTAATTGTGGTAGGTGTTGTGGATCCAAAATTTGGTGTATGCTCCCTCACCTAGGTGCCTAGGTTCAATTAATGTTGAAGATTCTTTAGAAAAGCTCCCTAGCACAAGTGTGCAATGGTGGTGAGAGTTACAACCATATGCCAGTCCCCTTCATGGATAATGATATATTGTGGCTTGCTCTAAAAACTCATTTATGCGTATCCTATCTATCTTGCTAATTCAAATGTGTATCTACAATTTAATGCACCATGTTCCTCTTACTAAGTGTTGGCTAACTAGCTATATGTATTTTTCCTAATACTTCATCATACCGTTTCTACATTTGTGCAATCTTTGTGATGATTGAACTTCTTTTTTGGTGAGTAGAGGATGACTTATAGGGGTATGATTCTCAACTAGATTAATTTGAGGATGATGATATGGGCTTGTAGCTAGCCATTGTTTAGGGATCAATATTTAGATTTTGTTTGTTAAAAGTTAGGTTAACCATCTACATGTATTTTCCCATTGTGTTGGAATGTTTTTGTTATTTTGGTTATTTAAAGTCTTAGCTTTGGTCCCTATATTTGAATCTTATAACCTTACCTCATCTATATTTTCTCATCTCTTTATTATCATTGTTCTATTACCTTAGTATGTATATTTTATTCTATTATTCCATTTTGCCTTGCACTAGGCATAGGTTTGGTAATGATCATACCAATTTCATAGTTAAGGTGGTAGTAACATCTCTAGGTTTTGCTTTAATAAATTCTTCTGCATTTTTTTTAAAATAAAATTTTCTTATTTAAATTTTAGGGGTGGTATAATTTGGTATAATAACCTCTTTTATGTCTTTGTGAAAATAATTTTCTTATGTCTTGTTCATGCTTTTAAAATCTAGTGTATTCTATGAGAGGACATCAATTTGGGTTAGGAGTTTGCATTAAATTTTCTAAGCAAAACTAACTTGTGGTATTATATTCAATGTGATACCTCCATTTTTACTCTCTGTGTAACTAGTAGTTGCCCTTTTCTAAGACAAATTTGTATTTTGGGATCTTGATGGTTGCTAATAGGTAACAAAAGTGCTTTATGTATACTTTTGGGCCCTACTTGGAGTAGAAAATTTAGAGTGAGGGGGCTCCACAACCACAATCGCCACCTCATTTCCCAATGTCACCATCGAAGGACTAGCTTCAAAGGGTTTATCATCATTGCCTATTAATCTGAGAGCCAAGAGGATCTTGATGTGTTGAATTGTTAGTTGAAGCTTGTGGCTACCTAGAGAGTAGGGGAGTGGACATTATATTGTTCCACTTGTGGGGTCTTACTGATGAGTGGTGGAGAGGTCAAAATTTGACAAGAGCCAATATAGATCAGTGGAAGACTTTTGCTGAGATGCTTAAGGCTCTTGTCTAACCTACTCATCTTAGGGTGGCAAAAGGATAACAAGTCCATAGCTTTACCCTAGGCTAAGTGTACGATGTAGGAATAATATAACCATTACTTAAATCTAGTCCATTTTGCTCCAAAGGCTAATGTTGATGAGTAGATGAAGGTTCATGGATTTTAGTTGGGGCTGAGTATGAGACTTTAAGAGATTATAGTGAGGAATCAAGCATAGGACTTTGAGACTATGTATGATTATGTCTGAGATTCACCATCAATTGCATATTCCCATAGTGCCTAGTCATAAGGTAAGTAGAGGTTTGAAGGCAATCAACACCAATGGGGAGAGAAGTGATTCCCGGTAGCAAGTAGTCACCATTTGGGGTTTGTACCTCATTTTGGAGGGTAGTTGAGCCATCCATTGGAGAGACATTTTTCATTTTGGTGGTGTGGGAAGAATCCTTCGTGAGATCATTACACTAGTGAGTTGGTTTAGTATCATGGATGTGGAAAGTTAGGACATCACTAGTTTAAGTGTTAGGTTACTAGGGGTAATTTTCAGTAGAGGTAGGCATGTTCACTAGGTACCATGGCTCAAATGTCACCAATTCAAAGGGCTCAATCAATAGAAAGTGGAGCTAGCAGCACTACTCCATACCTTCTCCATGAAGTTGCCTAAATATGATATTGTTTAACTTCAGTGCTTCACATTCTCTTATGTCTACTACTTTTATAGATAGGGTAACTATGGTTCCTTTTTTTTAGGATAAAGACATTTATTATGCTCTTATCTAGGGATGACCTTCCATACACTTAGTTATACAGGGATGTGGCCTTAGTCATTAGTGGAGTTGAACTTCTATTAGACCTCATAAATATTGAGCTTCAAGACTTTGATGTGATTCTAAGAATGGATATGCTCTCAAACTATCAGCATGTGATTGATTACACATAGGAGCGTGTGGTTCTCAAGAGACCAAATAGATTTAGGGTCACCTACCAAAGATGCAATTCAAGGCCCTTAGTGAGGATGGATTCTACACTTGTGTTTGGTACATTAGTAGGGATACCTACCCTACTTGTGTAGCATTAAGGACTTGGGAATCAAAGATCCCTCAATAGAGGATATCCTAGTGATACGAGAGTTTCCTAACATGTCTTCCAATGAGATCTTTTGTATGCCTCCAATGTATGGGATAGGCTTCACAATAGATCTTCTACCATGGATGGAGCATGTGTCGAAAGCACCCTATTACATAGTAGGGACTGTGATTCCAAATTTTCATGTGTATTTGGATGAGTTATTGGAGAAGTGATACGTCCAATCGAGTGTATTATCTTTGGGAGCACTAGTCCATTTTGTTAGAAAGAATGATGGTAGATTGAGGCTTTGCATTGATTATCGAATATTAAAGCAAATCACATTGAAGAGCTTTTATCCTTAACCTTGGATTGATAACTTGTTCAATCAGCTACATGGGGCTAAAGTGTTACTGAAGATAAATATTAGATCTAGGTACCATTAACTAAGGATTGTCGAGAAAGACATATTGAGTACGTCTTTCAATATAAGGTATGTTGATTACGAGTTTACTGTGATTTCCTTTGGGCTCACAAATGTGCTAGTGGTGTTAATAATTCTCATGAAACACATCTTCCAGCAATACCTCAATCAGTTCATTGTGGCTATTGTCATGGTCTTCATCAATGACATCTTGATTTACATTAGGACCCATGAGGGACACAATCAACTTTTTGAGACGGACGATGGCACTCTTGAGGACATCAACTATATGTTAAACTCTCACAGTTTGAGTGTTGGTTAAGGGATATGACTCAAATTTAACCTACTATGAGGGTAAGGTTAACATCGTAGTAGATCCTCTCAGTAGAAAGAGTTCACACCCCAAGGTTCATTAGCTATTTCATATTGGATTTAGCAAAAGCTTTAGGATATGGGCATTGAGTTCATTGGGTTTAGAGATCTTAAGATGCGGATGAACACTCTAACAAGCATTCCAACCATCGTATACAAGTTATGGGCTAGTTAGCTAGGAGATGTTAAGCTCAAACAAATCAAATGAACTATAGCTGAGGGCATAGCAATGCGATTTTTGATATTTGAGGTTAGGAGTATCGTTTGTGAGGTATGTGGTGCATTTTATAGAACTAAGGGGAATTTAAGAAGAAGATTATAGAGAAGGGTCATCATGTACTGTAATACCCCAAAAATTTCGAAAACCTATATTTTAATAAATTACTTTTATTTGGAATAGAATTGCTTTTAGATTATTTATTTTAATTATTTTATGGATTTTAGAGTATTTAAATTCGGATAAAAGTATTTAATAAATTAAAAATGAATATTTTTTTTATTCATCATATTATTTTATTTGAATAATTTTCCAAACTAATATTTTACCAACTTTATCCTTTTTAAACTAATATATTAGATTATAATAAATTAAATTATTAAATTAAATAATTTATCAAGAATATTACATTTTATGATTTTATAAATTAATTTAATTTATTTCCCCTATTTTCTCATTTTTCCTTTTTCTTTTCCTTCTCCTTTTCTCCTTTTCTTCCTTCTTCTCTTTTCCTTTTTCTCCCCCTTGGGCCGCCCGCCTGGCTTGCTCTCCTTTCTCCCGCGCATTGGGCCTTCGGCCCGCCTCACCCCTTCTCTCCCTGACGCACGCTCCAGCCCGTTCCCCCAGCCCTGCTCCTCCCTTGCGTGCCGTCCATCTCCCCAGCCCGACCTCCTTCTTTTAATTTTCCCCCTGGACCGGCCGGCTCCCTTCTCTTTCTACGCCGGTCCAAGCCGCCCCGTCCCTTTCTTCTTCTCCCCTCTTCTCCTCCACGCCCGGCCACCTGCACATTCGACGCCATGCCTACTGCCACCGCCTGCACCCATCGCTGCCACCACCTGCTCCCTCTCCCTCTCTCTCTTCCCCCGTCATTTTCCTTCCTTTTTCGAGCCAAACCGGTCCTGGACCAGCCCCGCATGCCTCTCCCCTTTCCTTCTTCTTCCCCTCCTTTCCCCTGCCACCCTGCGATGCCCTGCCACCCTAAGCCTGCCATCCGATCAGCCCCTATTCCCCTACCCTTCCTCCTCTTTTTCTTCTCCCCTTTCAGCCATTTCCCTGCCCATTGTTGTCGAGCCCCTCACCCCCGATCCTCCCTTCTCTCTCTCATTTTCTTCCTCTCCCATTTCCACCCTATTTTGCGTCGCCACCACCGTCCGCCGCTCCTTCCGCCTCACCAACCCCCTACGCCGCCTTCTGCCACCGCCTACTACCACCCTGCACCACCACACAGCCCCTTCGAGCCCCGCACTTCCCCCTTTCTCCTCCTCTTCCTTTTTCTTCCCAGCTTTTCCCCTTACCGCCAAGCCACCTGCAACCGCCTCTACCGCCACCGTCCGGCCACCTCTGCCGCCACCCAACCCACCGTTCGACACCCTGCAACCCCCTCTACAACCGCCATCCATTAGTTAGCCGAAAACAACCCTTGAACCCCTCCATTTTTCCCTCTTCTTTTCCTTCCTTCACAGCCTTTTCCCTCGACCCTTCTTGGCAGCCGACTTTGCCGCCTCGCCGCCTCAAGCCGCCTTGAAACCACCCTTTGCCTCCACCTACACCCCCTCTTCACTTCTGCACCACTCCCCTGCCTTAGAACCTCCCCTAACCACCTTCTTTTCTAGCCTAAAGACCCTAACCCGAAAATAATAGATTTTGCTTCCTTCACCCCCCCTTTGAACCCTTCCACCCCTTATTTTTGCATGAAACTCACACTTCTCATGCAGCGTGAGCTCCCCTTCATTTTAAAAATTATTTGGCTAATTTTTAAGGTATAATGGTATTTTATGTTAAGTGTTTTATTAATTAAAATTTATAAAGTTTTATACTTGGATTCTTATTTCTAACATAAGTATGATGGATATTATTTTTAGGTGTTGAGTTGATAATTATGCTTGGTAAGATTTGATATTTTGCGGGATTAAGGTAACCGTTAATCCTCCCTTAAATATATGGAAAAACGCATGCTAGCACATTTAGGGTTTAGTATGATTTTATGCATGTTTTGTATGCTTAGCATGATATGTTTATGGTTCTTATATTGTTTGTTAAAAAGAAAAAGCATGATAACTTTTGTGCCATATGTAGGTATGTTAAATAAAGAAGGAGTTGGAATATGGGTAGAAATGTTAAACACTTGTTTATGATGTACCATGTTGTTAATGCATGAATGATGTTATTGTTTAAGGGTATTTTAGTAATTATGCTTATGAGGTAAATAAATCAATGTGTGTAGTTGCTAATGAGTATTATGTTGAAAAATGACAAGTTGGTGGACTTAGATGATAAAAATGAAGTATTAATATCATTATTTTATGTAGTGTTAGTAAATTCATAAAAATGGTGAATAAAGGGGTTGAGTGGAAATTTTATAAGTGAAAAGGGTATTTCGGTAATTTTTGAGATAAAAGATTAATATGGAAATTTTATGATTAAATGGTTAAATGATAATTTATAAGTAAAGGATAAAATTGTAAGTTGTGAGAAAGAAGGGTAAAATGGTAATTTTGGAAGTAAAGTAAGGTAAAATAGTAATTTGGATGAAGGAAGGCACTATGGTAATTTTGGAGGTAAAGGGGCAAAATCATAATTTCATAAGTAAAGGGTAATATGGTAAATTTTATAAGTGAATGGTGAAGTGGTAATTTATAAGTAAAGGGGTAATATGGTAATTTGGAAAAGAAGGGCAAAATGGTAATTATGTAAGGAAAGATAAAGATGGTAATCTTGGATGTGAAGGGGTAAAATAGTAATTTGTAAAGTAAAAGATGTAAGGTCGTAATTTTCATAAATAAAAGGATATTATGGTAAAATTGGATGTAAGGGGTAAAATGGTAATTTTGTAAATAAAAGGATATTATGGTAAACTTGGAAGTAAGGGGTAACGTGGTAATTATGATAACGACCAAAGGTAATTTAAAAATTAAATTATGATTGTAGAAGGGCAATTGGATGAATATGATGCTATAGAAGAGTAATTTGGTAAATTAACCAATTAAAGGGCATTATGGTAATTTTAATAATGGAGAAGGGTAATATAGTAATTTTGATTATGAAAAAGGGTAAATTCATATTTGTAATTATGAAGAAGGGTAATTTGGGATTTATAATGATTAAAAAGGATAAATGGCAATTAAAATAATTGAGAGAGGTAAAATGGTAATTATGATAAAGGAGAAGGGCAATTTGGTAATTTATCCAACTGAAGGGGCAATTTGGTAATTTAGCCGATAAAAGGGTAAAGTGATAATTGTTTAACCAACTAAAGGGGTAAAATAGTAATCATGATAATAAAGGAGGGTGATTTAGTAATTTATCCAACTCAAGGGCAATTTTGTAATTTTAATAAAGGAGAAGGGCGACTTGGTAATATAACCAACCAAATGGGAAATATGATAAGTGTAGTAATTATGAGGGGTGAATGGTGATCTAAAAAGTGTAGGGGATAATCTTGGTAATCTAAATTGGACAAGGGGTAATTTGGTAATTATGTAACCTAAAGGGTAATACGGTAATTTGGCGAGTAAGGAATGGATACTTAACAATTATATAAGAAAAGGGCAAATGAGTAATTTGTACCTAACACGTCTTTGAGATTGTGGAACATTAATATGATTAAATAATGCTGATTAGCCAAGTAAGAGTATTTGATAATTAGGATGGCCTTAATGGTTTCTCTGTGATATCCTGGATAATAATCTGAATAAGAAACGATTAATGATATCGGAACGATCGAAAGTGAATAAGTATCGGATTATCGTGTTTTTCGTGATCACCTTAATTAAGACACTATTACTTAAAAGTGAAAGACCTCGAGATCGGGAATGGTGACTCCTTAGGGGTCGCTACCCTAAGGACGTGGTTTAGTCCACGATTATTCTGGTATTTGCTGGTGTGCCTTTGTGCCCCAACCAGGCCCTATATCTTACTCTTCCTAGCTCTACGGACCTAGTTAGGGGGTATGCATACTTATGGATTAGGTGTCCTTGTCGGTAGGGTACTGAGTTAGCTTTATGCACCAGTACGACCAGGGTACCTTTGCGTCCTTGGGTTCATGGTTAAAGGGTACTGAGTAGCTGATATGCACCGGTACGACCGGTGTACCTTTGTGTCCTGGGTTATCGATCTCCCATTCGAGGCAAATAAATATGATTGATGTGCTGATTAAAGAAAGGAAATATACTATAATTGAAAGTGGAATATTAATGAGCCGGGCCCAGTGATTTATGATATTGCATACCGGTCCACCGGTTATAATAGTGGTCCAGGAGCGTGTTGCCCTGGTATGTGATTATGAGTACTGGTCCACCGGTTATAATAGTGGTCCAGGAGCGTGTTGCCCTAGTGTGTGATTATGAGTACCGGTCCACCGGTTATAATAGTGGTCAGGAGCGTTGTGCCCTGGATGATGAGTTATCTGTATTCCGGTCCACCGGCAATAATAGTGGGGGTCCCGAGCTCAATAAAATCAGTTATGTATGTGAATAAGATTATGGAAAAATACTAATCACTTATAGTGGAACACCATGTGAGTCGGGGCCAGACCGGTCCACCGGCAAATAATAGTGGTCAGGTGCGTTCTGCCCTGTGTGTTTATCTTCCGGTCCACCGGCAATAATAGTGGTCAGAGGCGTTCTGCCATGTGTGTTGACTTCCGGTCCACCGGCTATAATAGTGGGGTTCTCGTACTCACATGGATATAAAATATGATATTGATGGATTAATGACAGAATAATGGCTTAAGGCCCAAAGTATCGATCGTGACTTATAAAGTATTATGTTTGTCATTGTTATGTATGCATCTCTCATTATTTATATGTGTGTGGCTTGCATTGTGTGCCGTATGCGGGCCTGTCTTTAAGTGTGGTATTAAAGGGTTACTCAGTACCGTAGTACTGAAGGGATTCCCTTTATGGGGCCCCTGCCTATTCAATGGGCAGTGCCCTTGCAGGTATCTTCAGGTGCTACTCAAGTGGGTTACGGGAAGGAGAGTAAGGAATTTTCCGGTATCGTTAGCTTTTTCTCTTTCTCATTTAAATTCTTGGTTTTAAATATTAACGTTGTTAAAGTAACCACCGTTGGTGGATTTTATTCTTGTGAACGATTTGATGCGCTACTCTGATTTGTGTGTGTTGACTTTCTTTCAAGCTGTATTTCATTTTCTTAGCCTTAGCACTTGGTACTGGAACGGTATGAGTGAACCGGTCTGGTACTAAGTGTAGCGGTAATACTCCCAAGGTTCACGTTTTATTTATCTGCTTCCGCAATTATCTTTTAATAAAACGAAATTTTTCAGTAGTGAATTTTGGGGGTGTTACATGTACCTTTCTCCATCCATCCTAGAGAGGATAAGTTGTATAAGGATCTCAAGTAAATCCATTAGTGGCCTTATATGAAGTGAGAGGTTGTAGACTTCATTGATTGGTACTTAAATTGTCAGAAGGTTAAGATAGAGCCAATCATTTAACTATTTTAGTTTAATCTTTGGAGTTTTCTGAGTGAAATTAGGAGATCATGTCAATGGAATTCATAATTAGTTTACTAAGGACCTATAATGTTTCATATTCAATCTATGTTGTAGTTGAATAGTTAACCAAGTCAGTAATATTTATACCAATGAAGTTGACTTGGAGTATAGAATAAATGGCCAGAGCATATAGGAAGCACATAGTACAGTACCATGGGGTACCTAAGGATATTGTGTCATACCAAGATTTTAAACTCTTATCACACTTCATGTAGAAGCTACAAGTAGCTTTTAGGAAACAAATAAGGATGAGCACTTCTTTTCATCTAGCAACAAATGGTTAAACTAAGAGCACTTTTTAGACTTTGGAAGGATATGCTTCAGTTATATGTACTTGAGTTTCAAGGAAGTTATGAGGATCATTTAGATCTAATAGAGTTCTCTAATAACATCAATAATCGCACGAGCATAGGTATGGTACCTTTTGAGTAACTCTATGGGAGGAAGTGTTGTAGCATTTTATGTTGGAGAAACTTAAGTGTGACACTGGTGTTGGGACTAGAGATGATTAAGAACACTGACAAGAAGTTTAGGTTAATTCAAGATTGGATGATGGTTGCTTAAGACAGGCAAAAGAGTTATCAAGACCTACGAAGTTCGATAGATGGGTACAAGGTAGGTGACAAGGTTCTTTTAAAGTTCTTGCCAACTAAAGGAGTGATGAATTTTAGTTAGAAGGGAAAGATTACCTTGAGCTATATTAGATGATATGAGATTTTAGATCAGGGTGGATAGGTTGTTTACTAACTCACCTAACCTATTAAGCTTTCATGTGTTCATAATATCTTCCACATCTCTTAATTAAGAAAGTATGTGAAAACTCCATTACACATCATTTAGTTTGAGATGATTAAGCTTGATGATGCATTATCATATAAGGAGCGACCAATGAGGATCCTTAATACCAAGACTCATGAGGCATGTTTGAAGTTCGTCTCGCTAGTGAAGGTTTGGTTGTCACGCTATGAAGTTAAGGAAGCTACATGAGAATTTGAGGATGAGATCAAGATAAAGTGTCTAGAGTTGTTCACTTAAGTGCATTGTGCGAGTAATGCCACCTCTTTTAAGGGGGTAGTGCCCTTATCTCATGTACTAACTCTTGGGTGTTATTTTATTCTTGCTTGATAGATTAGGATTTTGTCATTTTTTTAGGTTTATAATAATATTTTATTTTAAAGGCTTGAGAGATCAAGTCTCTTTTATGAGGGTAGTGCTATAATACCCTATCCTAAAATCCTTTAAAATTTTATTGATATAAAATAAATTAGTTTTAGTTTTAAAAAGGGCTTGAAATTTTACTAAAAACATAAATTTTAGGTACACAAATTGACTAGGGTTCTTAAGCCTATTGACTAGTTATCCTATGATTTTAGATCCTTCTTTGATTTTGATTTGAATCTCTTTTCAAAGTTTTTGAAAACTTTTAATTAGGATGTCTTTGTGATTATAAGCATATTTTGATGGTTTGAAATTATTTTTACATTATATAGATGATTTTACAATTTGATTTAGCAAAAATTCCCCAAAAAGAACTTTAAAGGGATTTCTCATATTATATCTCTTCTCCTCTACTTTCCTCTCTCTTCTGGTAGCTATGACTCTAACTTGGACTTTCTACATCTCTTCCCTAACTTAACAACCCTCTGTTATGCCTCTCCCTAGTTAAACTCCACCTCCCTTACCTCATGATGTGTTTTCCTTACACTATTGTTACCCATAATCAACCCAAACCATACTTCCCTCTCTCTTACTTGTGGATGTAGACTATCCCTCCTCTATACTCCAATACCTTATTTATTCCCACTCTCTACCCACTCCCTACCACTAGCACTTTCTCACTCTCCCCTTTCCTTTATGAAAAAATTCCTAAGAAGTGGGAATTTCTCGATTCTTCTCCATTCTCTTTTCTACTAGAAAATACAGTCTTTCCTCTTATTCTCTTCTATTCTTGGTTGACTCTTATCCCTTATCTCTTATCCTAATCTTAGCTTTAACACTCCCTTATTCCTTATAAGTAAGGGAGGATTAAGGTTTTGAGAATGGGCGAAGGTTTTAGCTTCTTTGTTCTTAGAATTCTATTTTGAGAGATAGGTTGAGTTATGCCATTTTTTCTTCTTATTCTTCTTCTGATTTTGTTTCATTAAGTTTTGGAAAAATATTTTTAATTGATTGTATTCTTGATTCTCTTAGGAGTTAAGATCTTGGTAGACAACCATCAAGTTAGGAGTACTTTATGCTAGAAGAATTGCTTAGAGGAAATTCACTCTTATCCATAATATGAATAAGGTATTTTGTTGTATGTTATGGTTTCATGTTCTTAGTATATTTCTATGTTGTGAATAAATTAATTGAGTTATTAGATTTGATAATGTGGTAAAATTTTCATCTTTAAAGTTTAATCATGTTTCGATGTCTATGATGTTATGCATGGTTTTGGTATTTTTGAGGATGATTTTGGTAAGTACTAATTATAACATATACCCATGGATTCTATGTATATATTATGTATTTTTATGTGTTTTATGACATAGAAGCATGCTAATTTAATATGAGAAACTTAGGTAAACTTTGAAAAGTGGATAGCAGGTCTGGGTACTATTTTGCCACGACAAGTTGATCAGTTTGTTATACTAATTAACTAGTTGTGTGAACAATCACTCGATTTAGAAATTTTTTAGCTACTATTTGTGATAAAAGTTAATTGGTGTTATGAACCAATTGGTTGGTTCCCATGAGTCATTGATCATTTTTCAAAACCTATTGAATAGTTATCTTATGACTAAAGTGGTGTAGTCTCTATTTATACCCATTAACCAGTTTGGAACAACCTATCAACTAGTTCCTATAAGCAATTGATCGGTGGGACCAACCAATTGAATGGTTTGCTAGTTTGATTTTTATCTTAGGTCTTGTATGACTAGGTTAGTCAAATGGCCCTAGCAATCAATCAACTAGTCTTTTGGAATTTGCCATATTTTTTTGATTAATTGATTATCTTACTTTGTAACTTCTATCTTAATCTTTTCATGTAATTATAACATTTTTAATCATTATTTCAAACATGCCTTATCAAAATTTAATGAGTATCAACATGATAATATTGTAGTGCTCTATTTAGTTGAGTTTTGCCTTCCCTT
Source organism: Tamarix chinensis (assembly GCA_030549775.1). Lineage (NCBI taxonomy): Eukaryota > Viridiplantae > Streptophyta > Magnoliopsida > Caryophyllales > Tamaricaceae > Tamarix > Tamarix chinensis. The sequence goes on from CM060180.1 coordinate 87,360,813, forward strand.
AAGACACCTAACTTGGTCGCTTTTATGCTTTGGTTAGTATTTGGTGCAACACTTAAAACACCCAACTTGATTGATATTTGGAATTGAATAATGGAATCATAGAGTCCTTCCCCTATATACATATTTCGGGTTCAGCTTATTTATTTCCCCTTTAACATGTGTGCCTACTTCTAGTGGATTTTAAAGAACCCCTGGAAAACCCCCTTGGCACTAGCTTTATTATGGTGGGTGTAACAGACCCAAAACTATGATATGCCTACTCACCTAGGTGCCAAGGTTTGGTGGATGTTGAAGGTCCCATATAAAAGCCTTCTTGCACTAGAATAGTGTAGTGGTAGGAGTTACAATCTTACATTTGTCCCAATCTTATACAAAGGTGTTGTTTTAATTCCACAAAAACTTGTTTCTTTAGGCTCGTTAACCTAGGAGACCATTTGCGGTTGATGTTGAATATTCCAAAGAAAATTCCCTTAGTATTAGCATTATTGTGGTTGGAGTTGTAGACCCAAAATTTAGTATATTTCTATTAACTTAGGCACCTAATTTTGGTGGATGTTGAAATCCCTTAAAAAATCCCTTTAGCACTAGATTGTAACAGTAGTGGGAGTTGTAGTCCTATCTGAGTCCCCTTCAAAAATAATGATAATTTGTAGCTTGTTCTAGAAACTCATGTGTGTGTATTCTATATGCCTTGCTATGTCACATGTGTATCTATGATTTAATGTGCCCTATTCCTCTTACTAAGTATGGTTATATACCATGTTATTACATGACCTCACTATGCAGAATGAACCCTTACCATATTTTTGATAGTATGTTTTAATAATACCGATACGACATTTGTGCAATGATTGTGATGATCTAACTTTGGTTCTAGTGAGTAAAAGTTGATTTATAGGGGCATCATTCTTAGCATGAGTACATTAAGGATGATGATGTGGGCCATTAATTGTTCATTGGTTAGGGATTGAGATTTATATTTTATTGGTTAATTGTTAGGCTAGTTGTGTAGATGCATTTTTCCCATAATGGTGGGATGTTCTTGTTCTTACAGTTATTTATACTTTTGGCTATGATCCTTATCTTTGAATCTTGTAACCTTTTCTCATCTATATTATTTCATCTTGTTGTTATCACTATGGTATTACCTTTGCATGCATACTTTAGTCCATTGTTCCATTTTACCTTGTATCAAGCATAAGTTAGGTGTTGATCACACATCTTTCATGGCTGATGTAGTGGTAACATTCTCCATTTTTTCTTTTATAAATTCTTTTGCATTATCTTTTTTTTTTAAAAAAAAAATTTAGGGTTTTACTAATGTTATGCAATTTGTATGTGGTAAATTAGTTAGAAACCATGTATCATATAGCTGAATAATACTATTTATAGGCCATGCTTAATACCCTCAACTAATTATACATCACTGATGAAGGATTAGAGTTACCGTTACTTATGCTGCCAACTCCAATAATTTTTCCTTTTGAATTATCTCCAAAAGTGACATTTCCTCCATCATAGGGTGTCAACTTTAAAAGCATGGTCCAATCACTTGTCATGTGCCATGACAATCTTATGTTTAGGAGCCATATATGCCTTTTTGTCTTTTCTTTGAAGCATAAATACAAACAGAAATATCATAGTTTAGGTATTATGTCATTAGATCCCTTAGGGGTTAGTTACCAATAATTGAAGGATGTTTCCCTTAAGCATCCTATAGCTTCTTAGATTTTATATATTTAGAGTTTACACCTAATTTTCAAGAAGAGGATACATGACCATTATTTCCACACACATCATATGCAACAAGAGAAGGAGAGGCATAAGATTGATGAGCCTTTGAGGCCTTTATAAAAAGTTCCTAAGGGTTTGCTGTTTCATGATTTTCTTGTCACCATAACTTAGACCCTTACGGTTCTCACAATACTATTGAGCACTCAACAAGAAGTCCAATTCTTATTGACCTTTGGTTAAGGTGTAGAATATATATATATATATTTTTTAAATTGTAACACATGTTTTGAAGATAAACCATTTTTGTTTCAAGTTGATTGTGTTCACCTAGTGAGCAAGATTTATAAGACTCAAGTTCATCAAATTTCGCATTAAGTCTACACTTGTAATGATGTATATGATATTCAAGTAAGGCATTTCAATGTAACCATTTACTATGTTTCTCATTTAGGTGACCAAACAATCTCATCCTGGCATCTTTTTGTTTTTGTTAACTTATCATTATCATATAGAGTATCATGAATAACACATAACAACTCATCATCATAATATAGAAACTCATATTGTTTATCATCAATGTCTTCTTCATCATCTTAATTTATAAATGATGTGGAAGTTGATAGTCAACTACAAAAGCCATAAAACATAAATTAGGCACATGCTCTTTATCTTTGGAGGGTTCTCCTTCATTCTCTCCAAAAGTTTCTAATTCCTTTCTAGTAGCTTGTTTATAATTTATTGTTGTTCTTGCTGCATTTACATGTTGCCATTTGATGAGGAATCTAATTTTTTAATTCAAAATAATCCCGAATAGCTTTTCCATCCTTATCCTAATTATGGCATTTGATTTGAATGTCTTAACTTGTTTTCTACATATTCCTTATCAATTGAAATATGCTAAAATTATAGTGACCTCTTCCTCATTCATAGAAGCCTTATCATCATCATCATCTCCTCCTCCTCATATTTCTCTTTAACAACTTGTTCCATCTTAATTCATGAACCAAAAGATTTCAAAGATCTCATTCATATTCATTGGTTTCAAATCCTTTGCCTTTTCAATCATTCTCTTGGTAGGCCTCCATTCTTTTGAAAGTGCTTGCAAGAACTTCCTTACATTCTATTCTTTGGTGATTGATTTTCATAAAGCCTTTAAATGGTTGATAATAGTGGGCATGTGATTGGTGAGACCTATAATTTAATCTCCTTGCTTCATTAAGATTCTCTTGTATTCTCTAATGTGGAGAGAAAATTATTTTTGCTGCACTAGTATCGTCCCCTCATAATTTAGGGAAAGTTTGTCTCATATCTCCTTTGTGGTGCTACGTGATTAAAATTAATGATACTTTTTCACCAAGCCTACATTGGAGGATCATGATTACCTTGTTATTGAGAGTGAGATTCCTCTTATCAACATCTATAATTTCTTCCCTTGTGTTCTCGACTTGTACACCATTGACCTATTTTGTGATCTTGATTAGTCCTTCAATGATAATCAACCACATATGGTAGTCTTGTAATTTGATGAAGAATATCTTGATATTATTCCGATACGAAAATTTTTCACCACTAAACATTGGTAACTTGGTGGCAAAAATGCCTTCACTTAACTTTGTTAAATCCATCTATAAGCTTCATCTTCACAACTTATATTGTCAAACCCTTTGAGAAATCCTTTCTTTGATACCAATTGAAAGAACCCTAAAGTTGATGAATAGACTTAATTAAAATGGAAAATTAAATTTTTTACACAATATTTAGAGAGGTTCAAGAGCCAATAAATTCTCTACTTACACTACCAAAAGTCACCCCTTTGAATTTCTAATTTTTGTTTCATATTTCTTAATGATCTTCTCACAAAATTTATAAGCCTTACAATCTCAATGACCTTTTCAAGAATGATTCACAACTTAAACTATTTATCTCTTCTGTAAAACACTTATTTTCACTACTAAAAAATTTTATTTTAAAAACCTTGTAGGAGAGTAAAACTAATAAATACTTAGGAAAAACAAGGCCTTTTTTTTTCATGTTAGATACAAGGCATAAAACTAAACAAACCAAAACTAAATTAGACTGCATATATATCATATAAATACTAAAAGAAAGGATTTCAGGACCTCAACATACAACACTATTCAAATACATAGATTATATGACCATCAAATTAAAAAATATATAGGTAAGATCTAGCCCTAAACTTTGGTCCATCTAGGACTGCGCAAAAGACTCTAGATGTCAAACCTTTCAGAACCCATGCCCCATATGAGGTTGTAAAACTCCTAACCATCTATAAAACTTGCACATGACCCTCTACTCATAGGAAGGAGTAAATGGGCACATCGGTACACTTATTACTAAGTAAGATAATTAGGATACGTGCTATATCATGGTCACATTAGCCATAGAAAGTTCAACCATATATGAACCATCATGCTTGAAAGTATATCACAACATTATGAATGGAAATATACAAGCTACAAAGAAGAATATCCAACTAATAGCAACACTTCAGTCATTGAGGGACATAAATTCACCATAGTTCATTTTGACATACCTAATTTATTAGGTCATTTATACATATATAGGCCATTTTCTCCATTACTATACTTTTCCTTTTACTCTTATCTTTCTCTTTAGTCACATTCTAATTCCAATTACTTATTCAAATTATTATACAGATACTTATTCTGGTTATTATTGAGTGATGGACTGTACACCACCTTATGGTCTCATATACTATAGAAGTCTATCCAAACTAAAGGATAAAAAGTTAAGGATGAAGCTAAGTAACCACCAATGGGCATAAGTTCGAGCATTAGCCAAGTAATTATCGATGGACATAATTCCATACTAAAGCTAAAACCATCTAGGTAACCAAACCCTTTAGTATTAATACCCCCTTGTACATCATCAATGTCTAAAGTAGGTATGGCATCGGGATTTACTAGGATCCTACTTTAAGGCAAAGCTCAAAGGCACCATTGAACGTCCAAAGGCAAACTAAACCCTGGTATCTAATCAAGGGTTGAATAACCTAGACCCATGCACAACTCGATCATATTTTACTTCAATTGATTAGTATATTATTCTCAAAGTTATGTGATCATACAAAACCCATACAATATGCAAACATCGCATCCACATACTTATTCCTTCTTGATCATTACCATTTCCCAACCATGTGTGGAATTTCCATTAATTTTTACTCAGTGTTAGCCAAAACTTTTAGATTAATCCATTTCAAGCTAAAGTCTAGATTGCATTACCCCTTTAAAAACTTTAAGTGCTTATTTGGGTTTATCCCTTAAGGCCTTTACAACACCAATTGAGTATGCCCTAAATTAAGATCAATTTAATCCATCCATTAGGTTGTTAATCAATGTCAACAGATGTATTTCACTTGTTAAACAATTATATATTGTTGACCTCAAAGGTTAAGCAATATCATTTTACTTGTTTTGATGATAACAAATGTATCTTGGCAACTAATGCATTTGCTTAAGTATACATGTACATCAATTGATCTACATCACTTTAATCATACTCCAAAGTTGAAAATATAAAATAGCAATCAAGGTTCTAATTACAAGCAAACAACACATGAAAAAGAACCAAGACATGAAGTCAAAGGATAATATTGTGTCAGTCTTAGGTCTCTTGAAAGATTTAAGTTGCGAAAAGTTCATATTTCAAACAAAACTCTTTACAATACTTTGTTGAAAAATACTTGACCTGATTTCATTTCATAAACTTTTTAAAATTATTTTTAAAATAAAATGATTGGCTCTAGTCAAAACTAGTTGATTGGTCCTCATACTGATGGACTAGTTCAATTTGAAGAAAGCCATTAGTTGAGTTAAACTCAAATGGATTTATTGGTGGATAGAACCAATTGACTTGTTTTCCAAAACCGATCGACTGCTTTGACCAATCAGTCCATTTGTTTTACTCTTGCAGAAACCAAATTTATCTATGTTTAAACATATAGATCGGTTGTTCCAAACCAATCGACTGGTGGAGGAATTGTTGGACTGGTTTAACTAACCAGCCCATGGGTTTCACTTTTACAGAAATCCAGTTCTTCTCTATATGAACACATAAACTGGTTTTACTAAACTGATCGACTAGTTTGTTAAATTGATTGATTGATTAAATGAACCAGCCCATGGGTTTCACTCTTGCACAACCCATTCTTTTCTAGTTAAAGAGATCAACCAATTTTACCAAACCGATGGAATGGTTCATAACCAATTGACCTAGTTGGTCAAACCAATTGACTAGTATAATGAACACATCAACTATTCTCACCATATTAGGTTACTATTCACATATGGTTTTAAAACCAACTGTACACTCTGCATAACTGATAGACTAGTTAGAATAAACCAATAGACTGGTTCATATAATGATAACTTTCCATTTTAGTTGAAACATAAACAATTAACCGACCGGAACATACCGATCAACTGGTTCAGCTAAATTGATCTACTAGTCAACATTAAATGCTAATTATTTGCATGTTGGGTGAAACAACATTTTGTAAATTTATATCTAACAACTATACTATGAGGGAAACCTTTATAAATAAGATATCTCTGCATTTATTACAACTAAAATTTTAGATCATTTGATTGTCCAATTCATCTCGTACTCTAAAATCGTTCAATTGCTCACTCAAAATTTCCAAACTTTCATATTTAAGAGTTTTTACCAAAAATTGTTCTTTACTCACTTTTATTAGCCATAAGTACTCTCTAATTATAATATCCCACATGAAATCTAGTTAGATTACATCTAATCCAAAGTTCTCACTTTCATATCTTGTATTTTTGGTAAGAACTATCTATAATCACAAGCTCTTCTTCAAAATCTCTTAAAGGGATTAATAAGTGTTTTCCTATCATTCTTGATATATTCATGTGGTGAATCTAGAGAAGATAAATAGGTGAATTTATAAATTATCTCTTAGAGGGTCACTAAGATTGTAAGGCTTATAAACCCATAGAAGAGTAATCATCAATAAAAACACGTCACTATTTCATAATTCAAAAGGAGAACCTTTTGATAGTTGATGTAAAGAGTAATTTACTCTTGAACCGCTCTACATCATGTGTTAATTTTATTTAGTCATTTCCATTCCATAAAATCCTATTCATGCCCACTTTTTTTTTTCCACATATAGCAACATTGGGTATGGTCTCAAGGCATATCCTAGTTAAAAGATCAAATTAACATAGTTTAGCTGAGCTAGTCAATTTGTTTTGGCTAACTAGTTAGCTGGTTTTACCAACTAATTGATAGGTTGGGATAACCGATCCTTCAATTTATGCTAATTATTTAATTGGTTTGGCTCTCCCAAACCTAGGGTTCCATTAAAGTAATCGATCATTTTGGCCAAACCAGTCGATAGGTTTAAGTAGAGAGCAAACCAAGTTCACCAAAGAACTACCAATCAATGGGTTTGGGCTAAACAATTGACTGTTCTAAGGATTAGTTGATCAATTCAACCTAACCATTTGACCAGTTTGCCCTTTAACAACAAAAAATAGACATTTTACATGAAAATCATCCTTGAAATTGCTATTACATCCAAACCAAATTATATCATGGCATCATACAAACTATTTTTTAGCTCATAAATTGAAACATACTTCATATTTAATCAAATCGACCTAATTTCGATATAATCATATTTTTTTCTTAGAATTCATAAGTTCATCAACATGCATCAGCTTGAAATGAAATTCTAATGAAAATTTATAAAATCAAGACATTAATGAATACACCACATCTCATGGTTAACTAAGCCACATTTCAAAAGTAAGAACGACTTGGTGAAGACAAAATTTTTCTATAAATATGAAAACTCATCTTAGAGATTTTCAATTTCTAAACCTTAAAAAAAGAAGAAGTTAAAGCTTAAAAAATTCAATGAATTATTCCATAAATCAAAATTCAAATTAGGAGGAAAAAAAACTTACTAAGAATAAAAGAAAAATAGAGAGAATTATGTTGAAAGAGACTCACGTTCCTTATAAATCTAACCCTCCCATACCTAATGATAAAACAAAAATATATAGAGAAAGGGTCAATAGAGTGGAAAGGAACTAAAACTCTGCTCAAATTAGGGGAGAAATGAATACAAGGTTATAGAGTTGGAATATTTTGGTGCATAAAAGAAAAAGTGAATGAAAGGGGAGATTAGGGTTATTTATAGTCAATAACTCAATACAAATAACAAGTGTGGTTAGGTAAAGATCAAAAAACCCTAATTTCTAAATAAATATTTTGAGCTAAATAAATAGTTTTCATCAAAGATAGGTTGACCTCTCTTCAAGAGCTAAAATGTTGATTTTTGGAAAATGTAGATTGAAGTTGCTTAAGAAATGTCAAACACAAGAGACAAAATAAACGATTAGTGAGGAAAGATTCTCCCAACTAAGAAGAGATAGTTTGAGAACTGAAGCAATGAATCTAAAGAGTGAAAAGGAGAGAGGTGGCAGAAGACAAAGCTAAGGTTATCCTTTCCATCTATCAACCAAATCAAACCCTCAAATCAGTTCGAGGTAGAAACTAGGGCTGAATGCATGATAAAAAAGATTAAGAATTTTTAATGAAAAACTTGTAATGGGATTATCAAGATTCCATTATAGTATTATATGGTTTTCCAAAAAAATAAAGTTTCAAAATTTTACTTAGCTAGACAAATCGATCGAATGATCTAGCCTACCAATCAACTGCTCTATCGACAAGTTGATCAGTTCCCCAAATGAGTAGATGGGTTTGGTAGAGTAAAAACCCTTTAGCTGTGGCGACAAATCAGTTGATCAATCTACCTAAAAATTAATTTTATTCCATTTTTAAACTTATTAAAATCTAACTTTCCCTCAAATTCAATTATAGTTCCAAATCAAAATCAAACATTATCAAATTTTAATAAATACTATAATTTTTCATTCAAAAAACTTCACTAAAAGGTGGGGCATTACAAAAAAACTCCCTTAAAGAGGTTGTGTCCCCAAAGCTTACTAAAAAAGATTTAGGTTATATATACACATAGCAATTTAAATAGTACTTCAACAAGGTAAAATGGTACTACCCCCCTTCAAAAAATGGACTACAACACAAACATCATACTAGTAGGACACTCTAAGTATTTCACTTGAAGCTCCTCCTTGGCCTCCCAAGTGGCCTCCTCAGGTCCACACCAAGTCTAAAGGACCTTTACTAGCAGAACAATCTTCGTGCGCATTGCTCAGGTTTTTGTGTCTAAGAAACTCACTAGTCGTTCTTCATAAGTTAGAGACTTATCAAGATTGGAAAACATCGGCCTGATGTCATGTGATTGATTCGCTATGTATTTCCTCAATTAGATATATGGAAGACATTGTGCAAACACGATAATTCCAGCAGTAAGGCTAAATGATAAGTGACCTCGACAACATGATTAAAAACATTGTATGGTCCAATGTACCTTGGAATAGGCTTGCCTTTTTTTCTTCTTCTAAACAACATGTCTCTCTTAGTGGGAGAGACCCTAAAAAAATCTCTATTGTCCACCTCGTACCTATTAGTTTTTCTTCTCAAGTCTACATAGCTTGTCCATTAGTCTTTAGCAACTCTCATATAATCCTTAATCAATTATATATGCCTTATCATTTCCTCAATCATCTCTGATATCAAGACAATCATCTTGCTGATATCATTCCACCATAAGGGACTATGACACTTTCTCCCATACAAGGCTTAAACAAGTGTTATATTGATACTAGCATGATAAGTGTCATTGTAGAAGAACTGAATTAAGTACAGGCAGTTCTCCCAACTAACCCCAAAATCTAACACACATGCTCAAAGCATGTCCTCTAAAGTCTAAATGGTCCTCTCTATTTGACATCAATGCTAGGTGGAAAAAAAAAACTCACCTTCAATGCACTAAAAAAAGGTAGCCCAAAATGTTTGCCAAAATTATGAAAAGATTCTGAAGTCTCAGTTTGATATAATGTCTCTCAAGACCCCATCATAACATCCCCATTTTTTAGGGAAAAATTTTTTTCTTTATGAAACATTATTGAAGTGAAAAGCTATAAAATACATATTAAAAATGGGGTGTTACCGACACACCTGACATAGGACAGGAACCAGTCGCTTATCCTATGTTATATACAAGGCTTTTGAACCAAACCAACCAAAATTAATGTAGACTGCACTAAAATATATTATATAAATAACAAAATAAAGCATATTATAAAAATATAGTACCTCGATGGTCCGTAATGTTCAAATGCATGAGGAAATTAAGTCAAAGTACATGGTCTCAAATTATAGAAACAAAGTAGGATAACACATTAACCTTAGTCCATCATGGGCTGCTCAAACGTCTCTAGATGTCCATGCTTTCAAAACCTATGCCCCACTGCTAACAACTAACTATCATAAACAAACCTACACCTATCCCTCTACTCGTGGAAATGAGTCACTAATAAAATGGGCCCATCATTACATTTTTTTTATAGAGTAAGCGATGTTAATTCCTTAATAGAGTCATTGACACACAAGAATACCGCATAATACACTAGTCATACTAACATTTTCCGTGCATATTTCATATAAACAAGATGCATACTCTATTATTGTCACATTAGGCATAGGAAGCTCCCACTATACATGACTCATCATACTTGATAATATAACACAACATCATAGATGACAATATATAAACTACAAATTAGAATGTCCAACTAATACTAAGAATTCATTCCTCCCTACACACAATTTCACTATAGGCCATTTCCATATACCTATGTAATTAGGTCATATATATAGGTAATTATCACCTTTTCTATTCTTTTCCTTCTACTTTAATTTTTCTCTTTACTCACATTCTTATCCTAACTCCTTATTCAATTACTCATTCACATTATTATACAAATAAATGTGTAAGTTATTATCTAGTGATGGTCTGTGCATTACCCCTCATGGCTTCACATACCATGGAAGTCTTTCCAAACCAAAGGATATAAATTTCGAGTCAAATTCAAGTGAACACCAATTGACATAAGTAGAAGCCAAAGCCAAAACCACAAATGGATATAAGTTTAGGACAAAGCTAAAACCACCTTAGTGACCAGACCATTTAGTACCGACACCCCCCAAGTACATCATTAGTGTCTAGAGTAGGTAAACCATTAGGATTTAATAAGATCCCACCTAAAGGAAAAGCTAGAGGTCACCAATAAACACCCGAGTGAAGACTAATCTCCAGTAGCTAATTGAGGAGTAGGTAACTAAGACCCATACATAGCTTGATCATCTTTTTCTTTAAGGGATATGTTTACATGATTACACAAGGCCTATATATTATATAATCAAGGTAATCAGATACTTATTCCATCTTGACCATTACTAATCCCCAATCATGTGTGGGATTTCCATTAACGATTAATCAATATTAATAAAATCCCATATATTCCTCCATTTCAGGTCAAAATTTTAGATTACATTGCTCGTCTAAAACCATCAAATACCTACCTAGGTTTACCCATTAAGGCCTTTACAACAATCATTTTTATGCCATAAATTATGATCCACTTAATGCATCCATTAGGTTTTCCATTCATATCAATAGAACTATTTAACTCATTAAACAATCATATAGCATCATTAGGCTTAGTCTTAAGGCATATCCAAGTCAAAAGATCAAAATTACATAATATGGGCTAACTAGTTAATTAGTTTGGACCAACTAGTCGACTGGTTCATCTTGGATAATCAAGGTTTCCATCAAAACGATTGATTGATTTGGCTAAACCAGTTGACTATTCTAGGACCAATTGATTAGTTCTACTAAATTAATCGATGAGTTTAAGCAAAAAGTATGCTAAGGTCACGATAGACCTACCAGTCAATAGGTTGGGCCAACCAATTGAGTGCTGTAAGGACCAGTTACGGTTAAACAACATAGAATAGACAATTTCCATGTAAATCATCCTTGAAATTCCTACCAAATATAAATTAAAACATAACCTAGCATCATACTAACTCTTTTTCAGCTCATAACTGAGACATGCTTCATAATTAATCTAATTGACCTAATTTCTCTAAAATTATGCATTTTCTTATAAGTTATATATTAATCAACATGCATCAATTTGAAACAAAATTCTCATGCAAAATTATAAACTAGGGATTTATAGAATTCACCACAACACATGCTTAACTAAATCACATTTTAGAAGTAAGAATGACTTATTTGATGCAAGCAAAACTCTTCTACAAATATGAAAATTAAACCTAAAAGATTTTCAATTCCAAAACCTTAAAGAATACAAAATGTAAAGCTTCAAAAATCTAATGAATTTCTTAAGTAAGAATTTGAATTAGGAAAATACAAACTTACCAAACCTAAGAAAAAAATAAAGAGAATTTAGGCTAAAAAAAAGACTCAACTTCTTCTTAGATCTAACCTTCCCTTACTTAAAGGTATATAAGAAGGATCTTAAAAAATGATAAGAAGAGGGGAAAAGAACCAAAATTAAGCTCGAATTAGAGAGATAAGAACACAAGGTTAGAGAGAGATGGAATATTTTGGTGGATGAAAGAAAAATAAATAGAAGGGGTGATTAGGGTTATTTATTGCCATCAAATTGGTACAACAAAGAATATGATTAGGTAAATATTGAAAAACCCTACTTTCTATTATTTGAATTTGAATTGAATGGGTAGATTTTGTTGCAGATAGGCTAACCTCCCTTCAAGAGCTAAAAAGGTAATTTCTAAAAAATGCAGGTCAAAATCGCTAAGAATATGCTAAATATAATAGAAGAAATTGATGATTGGTGTGGAAAGAAGCTAGGAATTGAAGCAAAGAATCCATAGCATGTAAAGGAGAGAGGTGGAAGAAGATACAGTTAAGGTCATACTCACCTTTAATTTTCTAAATTGAACCCTTGAATTAGTTTGCGATAGAAGCTCAAGCCTAATGCATGACAAAAAAAAGGTTAAGAATCATTAAAGAGCAACTTCTAGTGAAACATTCTTCATGCATGCTACTCTAATATTTATTTCTAGGATACTTACTAATCATTCATCGTAAGTTAGAGACTCATCAAGCTCTAATTACTCTAACTAGATGACTTGAGAGGGACTACTTACATATCTTCCTCAAGTGGTACATGTGGAAGACATTATACACTGGCGACAATTCCATCAGTTGGGAGAAATGATTAGGGACCTCACCAACATGACCCACAACCTCGTATGGTTCAATGTACCTTACAACAAGCTTACTCTTTATATCAAACCTTATGATTCCCTTAGTGGGAGAGACCCTAAAAAGGACTATCACCTAGCTCTTTACCCTTGGTTTGTCTTTTTAATTTTGCATAGCTCTTCTGTCAATCTCAAGCTTCCCTCATACGATCTTGAATCAGCCAGACCTACCTCTCTATTTCCTCGATCATCTCTCATCCAAACATAATCATCTCATTAATATCAATCCAACATAAGGGGTTACAACACTTCCTCCTTTATAAGGATTCAAAATGATCTATCTTGATTCTAGCATGGTAACTATTGTTGTAGTAGAACTCAATCAAGTAGTGCTCCCAACTACCCCCAAAATCCAACACACATGCTCAAAGCATGTCCTATAAGGTCTAAATTATCCTCTCCATCTGACCATTCGTGGATGGGTGAAAAGTAGTCTCATCTTTAAATGAGCCCCAAAAGAAGCTTATAATTTTTCCCATACTTGTAACAAGAATTTAGAGTCTTAGTTTCACACAATATCTCTAGGGAGCCTATAAAATTGCATGACATGCTTCCTATACCACACTCCACATCATCTTCATAATTATGAATACTACTGACTTATTCAGGTAATCCACAACAACCCAGATGGAATCAAAACCATTGTGGGTTCTCGAAAGACCCACCATGAAGTCCATCAATATGTTGTCCCATTTTTCTTCTGGAGCTTATAGTGCTTGCACTAACCCTGATGGCCTTTTGTGCTTGATCTTGACCTTCCGGCAGATCAAACATCATGCAATAAACTCTATGACCTCCATCTTCATATATGGTCACTAATATACCTTCTTCAAACCCTTATACAGCTTTTCCCCTCAAGGGAGATGAAATAAGGACAACATTCTTCCTCTAGCATATTAGCTTTACCCACATGATAAGTTAATTCCAATTTATAATCCTTGATTAACTCCAACCATCGACACTATCTCAAATTCAACTCCTGCATGTTAAAATGTACTTGGGGGCTCCTACTGTTGGTGTAGAACTTGCACTGAACCCTATAGAAATAGTGCCTCAAAAAATTAAGAGCAAACACTACTACGGCAAGCTCTAAGTCAAGTGGTGGGTAGCTTAATTCATGATGCTTTAGTTGTCAAGAATCATATGCCACTACTTTCCCATGTTACATAAGCACACAACCAAGTCCATACTTGGAATCATCATTGTATATTCAAAACCATCAGATACACTTGGTAACAAAAGAAATAGGGTAGAAGTAAAACTCTTCTTCAATAGTTTGAAAGCTTCACCACACTTCTTATCCCACTAGATTAGCGTATCCTTTTTCACTAAGTTAGTTAACAGATGAGCTATCTTAGAGAAATCCATAACAAACCTATAGTAGTAACAGACCAATCCTAGAAAGCTATGTACCTCCTTGATAGAATTTAGTGCTGGCCCATTCAGAAACTGCTCGAACTTGGAAGGATCCATTGCTACCCCATCCTTAGAGATTATGTGTCCAAGAAATACCACTTGATCTACCCAAAACTCACACTTTCAAAGTTTGGCATGCAATTGGTGTGACCTCAATAATGCTAAATTCTGCCTTACATGTTGTTCATTTTTTTTCAATCACTAGAGCAGATGAGGATGTCATCGATGAATACCTTGACTAATTGATACAAGAATATTCGATAAATCTAGATCATGAGGGATTAACGCTCCCTATAGTAATATACTTGAATAGATGTGGCCTTTCCCCAACAACTCCTCTAACTAGGTCTTAGTCTCTTTCATCTCTATAGGTGTCATGTGGTATAGAGCTTTAGATATCTATTTTTTTCCTATAAATATGTCCACGACAAACTCCACATCTCGAATAGGTGGAATAGTTTGATCTCCTTAGGGAATACATCGAGATACTCGTGAATAACTGCAATTTGCTCTAATGGCACCTTAACTCCCTTGATATCTCAAATGCTAAACAAGAAGAGTAGATATCCCTTGTGAACAAGGTTACTCATCACGATTGCTGACACAACCTTTCTAGAGGATCTAGGTTCATACTTCCAATACAAAACTTTAACAACCTTTTGTCATCATAGAACCACATGTTCATGTGCTCAGTCGATCATCACTTGGTACTTCTCCAACATGTCTATTTTGATAATTACATCGAAGTTGAGCAATTCAAGCTCCATGATGTCTACCAAAAACTCTACTCCCCTAACTATCAAGTTCACCACTCTATAGAACTTAGAGCATGCAGTTATATCCCTCAAAGATAACATAACAAAAGTGGAAATTCTACTAGAAGGAGACAAGACAACTCTAGTTATGAATGTATATGACACGAAAGAATGTGATGCACTAGAGTAAAACAATATGCATGGTGGAAAAGGAGAGATAGTGAAAATATTGGTCACCATAATGGCTAGATGCTCTACCTCTAATTAGCTAAGCATGTTCAAGCGTCCTTTTGAAGGAACTCCTATGGCATTGGCTAATCTTTGACCTTGCTAAAAGGTATAAGGCTTCTAACCTTTAGGTTGGATAGCTTAACTGGCAACACTAGTTGGTGATGGAGGAATGCTGGCTTGAGTTTAACCTCTCTATGCACTACACTCATAAGCTCTATGTCTGACCATACCACACCCATGGCAAGTGACCTTGATGCCTCCACAATCTACTCTCGGGTGATCTTCTCTACAATGCTTATAGTGGTAATACCTCTCCTTAACATGTCCCCTATATTGACCGCTAACTTGAGGTACTAACCTTATACTTCTTCCATACATAGGGGTATGCTACCTCCAAAGTAGGCCTTTTTACTATCACTGAGATGCCAATGACCCTTAAACTTCTTCTTGCCACCTAGTTGGGCACTCCGAGATTTGATGACGTAGGAAGCCTCCAAAGCCTACTCTTATAGTCCCACCATGTATAATAGAGTAGTTTCTAGTAACAACTCTTGATATCTGATCCTTAGGCTAATCTTGAAGTAGTGGACCTACATCGCCTCATTAGCCTCTACCTCAAGGGAAATTTGGACTATGTCCATTAATATTGGTAGTAATCCTATATCGACATGCCTCCCTGCAAAAGAGTCATAAACTCATCGTACTTCTTCATATGGAGATAACTGGGATAGAAATAGTCACAAAGTACCTCAAGGAAATGTCTCCAACTTGTAAGCTCTTCGCCTCTATGCTGGATGCTCCACCACCGGGCGTTTGCTAGCCTCTTCAAGTAGTATATCACCACATTAACCCTCTTGCCCATAAGGAAACCACATATGGTGAAGGTCTTCTCCATGTCCCTAACCCATCTCTCTATAGCGTCATGCTCCTCTTGGCCCTTGAAGATTGGGGGTGATATGCCAAGCCCTCCTAAGCCAATTTTTATGAAACTAGTGAGGATACTAGCATCGATGATGGTTGTGGTGCTTGGATATAGCCTTATAACACCCCTATTTTTTTTTATGCCAAAAAAAGTTCATTTTAAAATATTTCTAGAAAAATACTAAACACACTTAGAAAAATATAGGGTGTTGCCACCTTATCTAATATAGGATAGGCTTATGTCACCCTTCCCATATTAGATACTAGGTTAAAAAACCAAACCAACAAAAAATTGAAATATAGTGTATATGAATAGGATATATAGGTGTTTAAAGAAAACATTTACACAATAGGGCCTCAACGAACCCCATCACAATCAAATATACTAGGTAAATTAAATTAAAATACAAGGCTATCATAATATAAAACATAGATAGGGCATGGCCCCATAACCATAGTCTATCACGTATTGCATAAAATCTCCAAATGTTGACTCTCTCAAGCCCCAAGCCCAAAATTAGGTAGGATAACTATTGGTCATCCCCAAAAACCTACACATGGCCCACTACTTGTGGAAATGAGTATTTAATCGAGCAAACAGGAACATTAGTAAACTACAAAATGAGTAAATGAATTTACCTTCTCAAAAAAAGTCACAAGCATACCAGATTTTATAATATCATAGAAAGTATACTTAACATGAGTTATGCTGATGCCGCATAATTAAATGTACCTCTCTATCTTGGTTAGGTAAAGCACCAGAATTTAATACCATGCACAAATCAAGAAATTTAAGATGCATTATGCTTGTCTTCATTGTACTATACCATAGATAGTAATATACACATACTATGCAAGTTATCCAAATGACAACTAGGGTTTATTTTTCAACTTGCTCAATCAATTAGGTTATTCATTTATCGTCATTATTTCTCTTTCTCAATCCTTCTCTAATATTTTCCATTTCGTCCATATCCTGATTTTATTTTTATCTTACTACTTCTTCAAATTCTTATCCAATACTTGTCCAAGTTATTATTTAATTAATCGTTCTAATTATTATCAAATTTCTTGTTCTAATTATTATCAAATTACTCATTTTATTGCTATCCAAGTACTCATTACAATTTTTTTATAATTAACATCAAGCAATAGACCGTGCATCATGCTATGGTATTATATACTATGGAAGCCTATCCAAATCAAAGGACATAAACTCAAGGCTAAAGCCAATTAGCCTCATTGGACTTAAGTTCGGGCTGAAGCTAAGTAACCACCAATGGATTAAGTCCAGACCAAAGCTAAGCACCTAAGTAACCAGACCCTTTAGTATCATTACTCTCTATTACATCATTAGTGTCTAGAGTAAGTAAGGTCTAGGGATCTACTAGGTTCCTGCTTAAAGGCAAAGCCCAAAGATACTAAGAAATGTCTGAAGGCAGACTAACCCCTAGTAGCTAATCAATGATCAGGTAAACCAAACCTATACATAGATGGATTGTCTTTCACTTTACGTGATCAATAAATTATTCTTGAGGTTATGTGATCACACAAGGCCTATACAATAAGTAAGCAAGACATTCACATATTTCCTCCATATTACCCATTTCCAATTATGCTTGCTCAATATTAATCATATCCATTATATTAATCCATCTAAGGCAAAATCTGTATCTCATCACCCTTTTCTCAAGATCGTCACATTTTATTTGCGGTTTACCCGTTAAGGCCTTTGTAACACCCATTGAGCATGTCATGATTCATGGTTCATTAAATCCATTCATTAGGTCATTGATCCATGGCAACATGGGTCTTTTACCCAAAAATAGTGATATAATAATCCCATATACAACCTCAAAGCATATCCAATCTAAGAAATTGAAATCACACAAACTCGCCAAACCAATTGACCGATTTGGTCTGACCAGTCATTTAATTATACCAATAGTCAATCGATTGAGCGAACTAGTTGACTAATTTAGCTAAACCAAACCCAAATTTCCTTTAAACCAGTTGAGTAGTTTGAGCATGCCGCTTGACTCTTCATAAACCAATTAATTAGTTATGCCCAACCAGTCAATGAGTTTAAGGAAAGAGCAAGGTAAAGGTCATTTTAGACCTATTGGTCAATGGATTCGGTTAAAAAACCAACTATTCTAAGGACTATTTAATTGGTTAGACCTAACCACTCGATTGGTTTTCCCTCAGACAACATATAACAGGAATTTTTATGTAGATCATATTTATAATTCTCTACCATACCAATTAAATCATGGAATAACATCACATAGACATATTTCCAGCTTACAAGCTTTGCATATTTCATCATTAATCATCACAACCTAGTTTTCCTTACAAATCATGCATTCCTCTTAAATTTTCATAGTTTCATCATCTAATATTAATATAAAAACTATATACTCTTACCAACATATAAAATCATAAATTTAAAGGTTTCATAGCATGCAATCTTATCCAATTTACATTTCAGAATTAAGAATGATTTACTTGATGCAGAAAAAACTTCCCTCAAATACAAAAGCTCAACCTTTGGAAATCCTTAACTTTTAACACCTAAAAAAAAGATCAAATTAGAAATCATTAAATAATCTTCCCAAATCAAAACTTGAATTAAAAAGGGCTATTTATAGCCAAAAATCAATACAATCTCAATAATGTTTAGGTACAGAATGAAAATTCCTAATTCTTACTATTTAAATTTGAGTTCAATGGGTGGATTTAATCTAAGATAGGATGACCTATATTTTAGAGCTCAAATTGTGATTCTAAAGAGGTTCAAGTAGATTAGTTTAGAAATGTAAAACATAAGAAGAGGAATGGAAGGTTTGTGCGGAAGGAGTCTCCCAACCGAGTAGCATCAAGTTTGAAATCAAAGTAATGATCCCAGAAGTGTGTATTGGAGAGAGATATAAGAAGATAAATCTAAGGTCATCTTCCCCCCTCAATTGTCCAAATCAACTCCTTAGATCAATTTGAGGCAGTAATTTGGGCCAAATGCATCATGAGAAAGGTTAAGAATCTTTTAGGAATAATTTAGAATGGGTTTGTTAAGGTTCCATTTTAGTATAAGCAAATTTTCCAAAATTTGAGTTTAGTAAATGTACTCAACTCAACAAACTAGTCAATCAGTTTGGCCTACCAGTCGACTATTCTACAGATTAGTTGATATTTTCCTCAACCAGTTGATCGGTTTGGTCAAGTAAAAACCATTTAGCTGAAACGATGAACTAGTTGATCGTTTCACATGAAAACTTACTTACATTAATTTTTCTAACCTCATTTCAAATCAAACATTATCTCAAACCCAATCATAGTTCCAAATCAAAATCAAACATTTGCAATTGGTATAATTTTTCATTAAACACATTTAAAAAGATGGGGTATTACAAGTCTTCCATATAGGCTCTGGTAATCTCCATGAATTCCTTGATACACTTGTAATAGCAGTTAGTAGCCATCGATTCCTAGAGGGGTTAGGAGTAATTAGAAATGATCCATTACCAAGTAATAATATGAGCACAATAAATCAATAGCAAAGCTATCCACAACACATTTCCCAATTTGAAAAATCTTTACATTTAACTAAATAATTGAAGAATTGGGAAATCATTTAAAAAGAAAAACATGTGGTATATGTTAGAACAATTTACAATTGGAAATTTTTTGAAAAAACTCTGATACCAGCCTATACTATCAACTTAAATAATTAAAAATTAGAATTATTTTAAAAGTAGCTCAAATACCAACCTGTAATACCCCTATTTTCACTATTAAAAATTTTCATTTTGAAACCACATAGAAGTGGAAAACGAATAAACACTTTGTAAAATGGGTTATTACCACCGAACCTAATATAGAATAGGTGCTAATCACCCGTCATATGTTAGATATAAGGCTGAGAACCAAACCGATCAAAATCAATGTGGAGTGCACTAAAACATGTTATATAAATATTAAAGGAAAACAAATTATATGAAAAAGGACCTTGATAGTTTGTAACGTTCAAGTACACAAGGAAATGAAGTTAAAGTACATGTTCTCAAATTAAAGAAATAAAGTAGGGTGTGGGCCCTAACTCTTGTGAGTCACGAACTACTCAGAAGTCTTTGAATGTCCATGCTCTTAGAACCTATATCCCACATGAGGTTTTTTAACTACTAACCATCCCCAAAAATCTATACCTGACCCTCTACTCTTGGGAAAGAATAGGTGATCAAGAAAATGAGTAAATTAGTATCCTTTATACTGAGTAAGCCAAGTTACATCTTCAATGGAGTCACAAGCACACAATATTCCTGCATAATACACAAGTCATACTAACATTTTCCATACATATTTCATATAAACAAGATACATGATGTATCATGGTCACATTAAGCATAGGAAGCTTCCATCACACCCGAGTCATCATCCTTGACAATATAGCGCAACATCGTTGATGACAATATACAAGCTACATAGTAGAATGTCCAACAAATAGTAAGGATTAAATCATTTAGGCACATAATTTCACCACAGGACATTTCCATCTACTAAATTTATTAAGTTATTTATTTATATATAGGTGATTATTTTCATTCAAATTATTATACAAATACCTTTCCTTTTACTTTTATCTTTCTCTTTATTCACATTCTTATTCCAACTCCCTTCATAATTACTCATTCAAATTATTATACCAATAATTATCCAAGTTATTAATGAGTGATGGAATGTGTAATGCCCTATGGTTTCACATACCATAGAAGTCTAAAAAAACAAAAGAACATAAAATCCAGGTCTAAGCCAAATAACCACCAATGGACACAATTCTAGGTTGAAGTCAAAACCCCTTAGGTGACCAAACTCTTTAGTATCGATCTCCTAGAATACCATTAGTGTCTAGAGTAGCTAAAGCATCGGGATCTACTAGGATCATACACGAAGGAAAGCCTAAAGGCACAAATAAACACCCGAAGGTACAAATAAACACCTAAAGGTAGACTAAAACTAGGTAACTAATTGAGGATCTGGTAACCTAGACCCACACATAGCTAAATTATCTATAACATTAAGTGGTTAGTATATTATTCTTAAGGTTAAATTATCACACTAAGCCAATATAATATGTAAGCAAGGCATTTGCATACTTATTCCATCTGAACCATTATCATTCCCCAACCATAAGTGAGATTTTCATTAATAGTTACTTAATATTAACCAAATTCCTTAGATTAATCCATTTTAGGGCAAAGGCTAGATTGCATTACCCCTCTAAAGCTAAAAAAAATACTTATTTGGGTTTACCTATTAAGGCCTTTACAAAACTCATTAAATATGCCATAAATTATGATCCACTTAATCCATCCATTATGTTGCCTATTCATGTCAAAAAAGGTAGTTAAGCAATTATATACCATCATTAGGTATGGTCTCAATGCATATCTAAGTTAAAAGATCATAATCATATACTGTGTTCAAACTAGTCAATCAGTTTGGTCTAACCAATCAATTAGTTTCACCAACTAATTGATTGGTTGAGCTAACTAGTTGATTAGTTTGGGATAACCGATTTATTGGTTGGCTTGGCTAAACCTAGGGCTCCCTCAAACCAATCAATCAATTTGGCCAAACTAGTTGACTGATATTGGACCATTTGATCATTTCTGCTAAAGTAGTCTATGTTTTTAAGTAGATAGAAAACCAAGGTCACTACAAGTTTGGCGATTTATGGGTTTTGCCCAACTAATCAGTTTTTTTAAGGACCTGTTGACTGATTTGACATAACTAGTGATCAGTTTTCCCTCAAAATGCATATAACAAACATTTTTCATGAAAATCATCCTCAAAATTCCTACCACATCTAAACTAACACATATCTTAGCATCATACAAGCACTTTTTCATCTAATAACTAAGAAATGCGTCATAAATAATCAATTCAACCTAATTTCCCTAAAATCATGCATTTTTCTTTGAATTCATCAGTTAATCAGCATGCATCATTTTGAAACCAAATTCTCATGCTAAATTATAAAATTAGGGATTTAATGAATTCAACACAATACATGCTTAGCCAAGTCATATTTCAAAAGTAAGAATGACTTATTTGGTGCAAGCAAAACTCTTCCACAAAAGTGAAAACTAACCTAAAAGAAATTTAATTTTGTAACCATATAGAAAAGAGAAGTTAAAACTTCAGTAATATATTGATTAATTATGATAAATCAAAATTCAAATTAGGAGAAAACAAACTTACCAAACCAAAGAGAAAAATAGAGAGAATTTATGCTAGAAAAGAGACTCAACTTCCTACTAAATCTGACCCTCCCTTACTTAAAGATAGATAAGAAGGAGCCAGAGAAAGGATCAAAGGAGTAGAAAGGAACCAAAACTAATGTTGAATTGGATAGAAAATAATATAAGGTTAGTGAGAGCTAGACTATTTTGATGGTTGAAAGAAAAGTGAACAAAAGGAGTGGCAAGCACTATTTAAAACTAAGAAATCAGCATAATAACTATTATGGTTAGGCACTGATTGAAAATTCCTGATTTCTACCATTAAATATGACTTGAACGATCATACTTTTTCAAAGGTAGGCTAACCTTCCTTTTAGAGCTAAAATAGTGATTTCTGGAAAAAATGCAAGTCAAATTCACTAAGAAATATCAAACATAAGAGGGAAAATGAACAATCAGCATGGAAGTAATCTCATAACTAAGCAGAGATAGTTTAGGAATTGAAGAAACAATTCTAGAACGTGTAAAGGAGAGAGATGGATGAAGACAAAGTTGAGGTCAACCTTCCCTTCAATTGTCCAAATTAAACCCTCCAATCAGCTCGATTTGGAATAATAAAGCTTATGAAGATTAAGAATCTTTAAAGAAGAACTTGGAATGGTTCCATTTTTGTATAAGAAGGTTTTCTAGAAACATTAAGTTTCAAAAATGTACTCAGCTTGATAAACAATTCTATCAATTTAGCTTACCATTTAAGTATTTTACCAACTAGTTGGTTAGTTCAGCACTAGTAGGTCAGTTCAATCAAGACTTTTTTTTAACTACAACGATAAACTAGTTGATAGATTCATGGAGCTAGTTGATCGATCCACCTAAAAACTTTTTTTATTCCATTTCTAAAAGTTATTCAAACAAACTTTCCCTTAATCTCAATTATAGTTCCTAATAAAAAATCAAACATTATCAAATCTTAATAAATACCATAACTTCACATTCAACAAACTTAAAAAAAAGATGATTTATTTGTAATACCCCAAAATTTTGATTAGCCTAATCCTGCATCATTAATGCCCTAATTTGATTCTAATATCAATAAACCTTATTTTAGCCTTAAACTAATTTTTTTAATCCTAAAACTTTAACTGAAATTGAAACCTTGACATGGATACATTGTAGTTTGTTAACCAAAATCAAAATCCTTTAAAATGTCCACTAATCCTAGTTACTTATAGCTAATCTAAAATCATCTAAACTAATTCTCAACCCTTCTCCTTTTCTTTTCCTTTTCTTTATTTCTTCTCCTCCTTCAGCCAACCCTAAACCACAACAATTGAAATTTTTGCAACTTGCACCGTCATCCATCACCTTTATGTACCCTTATCCATCATCCATCACCTTTCTCCTTCTACCATCTCTACAGACCTACACACCCCATGTGCACACTCTACCACTCTTTTTTCTTCCCTATTCCTTTTATCCTTACACAATACTCACACACACAACCATCCCCATCACCTACTATAGTTCCCAACACTCAACTATCTTTTCCACTACACCACCCTACACCATAGATCGCACGTCTCCCCCTCCCCTACTTTTCTTCCTTTATTCCTTCCTCTATTCACTCCACACACATATTACCATACATACATACATACATACATACATACATACATATATATACACATACTACACTATCCTTTCTCCCTCTTTGGCTTGCCTCTATTTTTCCCATTTTTGTGTCTAAAACATTATCCGAGCACCCCTTTTTCCTTCTCTTTTATCCTTCTTCTTCCTCCTTCTTTCCCCTATTTTTGGTCTACACACCATCCATTCCACCACCGTGTTCCACCTAGGCCACCACTCGCCCTTATCAGCCGGTGGACCAACCACCAAGGTCACCCTAACCTCCTTAACAGCTTCACTGGCCATCACCACAGACCACTGTCTTTTTTCCCTTCCTCTTTCTCTCATCTATCATTTTTTTTAAAGCACACAGCCTCAAGCACGACTGTGTAATACTAAAAATTTCCTATCGCACAATAGTGCAACTTTGCACTACTAGTCGTGTGTGATCTTTTCTCTCAGCCAGGAATCCATTGCCTATAGCACAACCGTGCAACTTTCCATTTTTGACCATGAACTCCTATTTTTACCCCCAAAACCTCCTCTAAATACCACCAAAGTTTTACCATAGCTCCACCACGCATTTATCTACACATCCACACATCTCAAGCTCCCATTTGACTACGGTTATTTCTATTTTTACCCTCTTTACTTGGTTTCTTCTTCAATTTAACTCTTTGAGGCTAATAAGAAATTTCATTATCTATTGTAAGCATTATTCCAGTAGTTTTGGTGGAGAAAGTCTAGGATTTGGGTGCTTAGAGCCCGATGTCCTGGTTGGTAAGGATATTATATGATGTTTAGGGTTTTTGGTGTAATTTTGCTTGTATGGTTATTGTAACACCCCCAAAATTCACTATTGAAAAATTTCGTTTTATTTGAAAGAGTTAGCTGAAGCAAATTATAAAATCGTGAATTTTGGGGATATTACCGCCACACTTAGTACCAGAACGGTTCACTCCTACCGTTCTAGTACTAAGTGCTAAGGCTAAAAGTATAAAACACAATTTACAATCCATTTTTAAATTAGAGTAGCCCATCAAATCATTTGCAAGAATAAATTCCACCCGTGGTGGTTATATTAACAACATTATCATTAAAACCAAGAATTTAAGAGAGAAAGACGAAAAACCCTAACGGTACCGGATAATTCCTTACTCTCTTTCCCGTTGCCCACTTGAGTAGCACCTGAAAAGACCTGCAAGTGGCACTGCCCATTGAATAGGCAAGGGCCCCACGAAGGGAATCTCTTCAGTACTTTGGTACTGAGTAACCCTTTAATACCAAACTTAAAAATAGGCCCGCAATGCAACATATAATGCAAGCTATATACATATGTAATAAGAGGTGCATACCTAACAATCACATATATAACAAGTTATAAGTCACGATTGATACTTTTGGGCCTTAAGCCATGTCATAGTGTAAAATCAATACATTCGGGCCTTAAGCCATTATTCCGTCATCATTCAATCAATCTCATATTTTATATCCATGTGAGTGCGAGAACCCCACTATTATAGCCGATGGATCAGTCACTTATAGGGTAGAACGCACCTAACCACTATTATATGCCAGTGGATCAGTCTCTAGGGCAAAACGCTCCTGGCCACTATTATTCGCCGGTGGACCGGTCTGGCCCCGACTCATATGGTATTCCACTATAAGTGATTAGTATTTTTCCATAACTTTATTCACATGCATAATTGGTTTTATTGAGCTCAGGACCCCCACTATTTTAGCCGGTGGACCGGAATATATACATATAATCATCATCCAGGGCAAAACGCTCCTGGGCCACTATTATATCCAGTGGACCGGTACTCATATCATAAGTTAACTAGGCCCGGCTCATTAATCTTTCACTTTCGTAATTAGTGTTTTTCCTTTCTTTAATTAGTACAACAATTATATTTAATTGCCTCGGACGGGAGATCAAGAACCCGAGACACAAAGGTACATCAGTCGTACTGGTGCATACAAGCTACTCAGTACCCTTCAACCACGAACCCAAGGACGCAAAGGTACCTTGGTCGTACTGGTACATAAAGCTACTCAGTACCCTATCGACAAGGACACCTAATCCATAAGTATGCATACCCCCTAACTAGGTACGTAGAACTAGATAGAGTAAGATATAGGGCCTAGCTAGGGCACAAAGGCAGACCAGCAAATACCAGAATAATCGTGGACTAAACCATGTCTTTTGGGTAGCGACCCCTAAAGAGTCACCATTCCCGATCTCGAGGTCTTTCACTTTAAGTATTAGTGTCTTAATTAAAGTGATCACGAAAATCACAATAATCAGATACTTATTCACTTCCAATCATTATGATATTTTTAGTCGTTTCTTATTCAGGCGGTTATCTAAGATAATACAGAGAAGTCATTAAGGCCATCATAATTCCATTCTAATTCCGAATTAGGATTCGTTCTCGTGATACTTACTAATTATCAAATACTCTTACCTTGCTAATCAACATTATTTGAATCATATTATGAAATTCCACAATCACCGCGACAAGTTAGGTACAAATTACTTATTTACCTCTTACTTATATAATTGTTAAGTCATCCCTTCCTTACTTGACAAATTATCCTATTATCCTTTAGGTTGCTTATTTACCAAATTACCCTTTACTCGGTTTAGGTTACCAAGTTATCTCCTACGCTTTTTAGATCACCATTCACCCCTCATAATTGCTACACTTATCATATTTCCCCTTTGGTTAGTTAGATTACCGCATTGCCCTTCTCCTTTGTTATATTTACTAAATTGCCCTTGAGTAGGATAAATTACCAAATTATCCTCCTTCATTATCATGATCACCATTTTGCCCCTTTAGTTGGTTAAATAATTACTAATTTATCCTTTAGTCAGCTAAATTACCAAATTGCCCCTTTAGTTGGATAAATTACCAAATTGCCCTTCTTCTTTATCATAATTACCATTTTACCCCTCTCAATTTTTATAATTGCCATTTTACCCTTTTCAATTATTATAAATGCCATTTTACCCTTCTCCATTATTATAATTATTAATTCACCCTTCTCCATATTTATAATTATTAATTTACCCTTCTCCATTATTATAATTACCATTTTACCCTTCTCCATAATTATAATTATTAATTTACCCTTCTCCATATTCATAATTATTAACTTACCCTTCTCCACTTTTATAATTACTATATTGTCCTTCTCTATTATTAAAATTACTATAATGTCTTTTATTGGTTAATTTACCAAATTACCCTTCTCTATTATCATAATTATCCAATTACCCATTTTTAATCATAATTTAATTACCAATTTATCCTTCGCTATTATCATTATTACCAAGTTACCCCTTACTCCCAAATTTGCCATAAACATCCTTTTATTTATAAAATTACCCTTCTACCCCTTACTTCCAAATTGCCATAATATCCTTTTATTTATAAAAATTACCATTTTGCCCCTTACATCCAATTTTACCATATTACCCTTTTGCTTGCAAATTGCCATAATACCCCTTTACATCCAAAATTACTATTTTACCCCTTTCTTACAAATTACCATTTTGGCCTTCTCTTCTAAAATTACCATTTTATCCATTACCTCTAAAATTACCATAATACCCCTTTACTTATAAAATTATCATTTTGCCATTTAATTATAAAATTACCATATTGTTTTTTTGCCTCAAAAATTACCATAATACCCTTCTTTCTGACAGCTTACAATTTTATCATTTTACTTATAGAATTATCATATCACCTCTTTCTTTTGAAATTACCAAAATACCCTTTTGCTTACAAAATCACCGTTTTACTCCTTTCTTTCAAAATTACCAAAATACCCCTTTACTACAAAATTTCCAAAATACCCTTTTTACTTATAAATTTCCACTTAACCCCTTTATTACACCACTTTTATAAATTTACCACCGCTACATAAAATACTAATATTAGCACTTCATTCTTATCATTTAACTCCACCAACTTGTCATTATTCAACGTAATACTCATTAGCAACTACATATTTTAGATCACATACTTACATAAGCATATTACTAAAATCCCCTTAGACAATAATATTATTCATGCATTAGCAACATAATACATCATAGACAAGCATTTAACATTTCCATCAAATATCAAACTCATTCCTTAAGTATCATCTCTACACATGGCACAAAAGCTATCATAATTTTCTTTTCTTTTCTTTTTATCAATCAATATATGCAACCATATATATATCATACTAGGCAACACAAAACATGCATAAAATCATACTAAAATCCCTAATGTGCTAGCATACGTTTTTCCATGCATTTAAGGGAGGTTTAACAATTACCTTAATCCCGCAAAAATCGAACCTTACCGGTATCCCGGTTAAAGATTCAAAGCTTTGATTAGAAAAAACCAATACCTAGAAATAATGTTAAAACTTATCATATTAGGAGTAAGAAAAACCAAAGCATAAAAATTTATAAAACTTAATTAATGAAACACTTAACTTAAAAGGCTATTGTACTTCAAAATTTTATATTAAAATACTAAAGTAGGCAACAGCTCATACTGCTCATGCAGGATGAGCTGCATGCACAATAAAAAGGAGGAAGGCTCAAAGAGGGAGGTGAGAGGGGGAAAAATGGCTATTTTCGGGTTGGGGTCTTTAGGCTAGAAAAGAAGATAGATGGGGGAGGTTTCAAGGCAAGGGAATGGTGCAGGAGTGAAGAAGGGGTGTAGGTGGTGGCTAAGGATGGTTTCACGGCGGCAAAGGGCAGCAAAGTGGCGAAGATGGCTGCCGAGGTGGAGAGGCTGGGAAGGAAGGAAAAGAGGAGGAAAAATGAAGGGGTTCGAGGACTTGTTTCGACCAACCAATGTATGGGGATCGTAAAGGGGTTGCAGGGTGTCGAATGGTGGGTTTGGTGGCAGCAGAGGGTGGTCAGACGGCGGAGAACGGGGCAGTTGCAGGTGGCTTGGCGATAAGGGAGAAAAGTGGGGAGAAAGGAAGAAGCGGAGAAAGGAGGAGCTACAGGGGCTCGAGGGTGGCTTGGGGGGTCTCGTGGTGCCACAGGGCAGTAGCAGGTGGTGGAAGAAGGCGGCGCAGGGGCTGGGTGTGGTGGTTGGAACGACGGTTGGCGGCGGCGTGGAAAAAAAATAGGGAAAGATGGCAGGAGAAGAAAGGGAGAGAAGAGGGAGGTCAGGGAAAGGAAGATGCTCGAAATATAGGGAAGAAAGGAGGCTAGAGAGGTGAAGAAAAAGACGAGGGAGAAGAGAGGGGGTAGGTGGCTGGTCGGTGAGAGGACGAAGGGTGGCAGGGGAAAGGGAGGGAAGAAGAAGGAAAGGAAGAGGACATGTGGGATAGGGATGCAAGGGTTAGTTTGGTTCAAATTAGGAAATAAAATGTCGGGGGAGAGAGAGGAAGAGAGAGTAGGTGCGGTGGCAGGTGGCGGCAGTTGCAGCGCGGCTCGGTGGTGGCAGGCATAGAGTCGTCAAGGCTGGTCGGTCACGAGCAAGGAGAAGAAGAAAAAAAGGAAGGAGGGCGGAGCAGACCAGATGGTGTAGAGGAGGAAGATCGGCCGGTCCGGTCTGGGAAAAGAAAAATAAAAGGGCATTTGGGCTGTGCTGGACGGGCGTGCGAGGAGGAGAAGGGGAAGAAACGGGCCTGTGGCCCAACGCGCAAGGAAGGGGAAGAAACGGCTGGTGCAGGCGGCCCAAGGAGGAGAAAAAAAGAGGGAAAAAGAAGACAAGAAAAGGAAAAAGGGGAAAAGGAAAAATAGGGAAAATAAAATAAATTAATTTATAAAATCATAAAATGTAATATTCTTGATAAATTATTTAATTTAATAATTTAATTCATTATAATCTAATATATTAGTTTAAAAAGGATAAAGTTAGTAAAATATTAGTTTGAAAAATTATTTAAATAAAAATAGCATGATAAAATAACAAAATATCTATTTTAATTTACTAAATATTCCCGTCCAAATTTATATACTCAAAAATCCCTAAATTAATTAAATTAAATAATTTTAAAAGCTAATTTATTTCAAATAAAAGCTATTTATTAAATTATTGGTTTTCTAAAATTTTGGGGGATTACAGTTATATGTTCTTTTCATGATACTATTGATATATAATGTAACATGTGTTTATCATGATATTTTGTGATGATATGAATCTTATGTTGAAAGGGAGTAATAATGGGTGAGAGGTACCATTATATTATTATTTTGTTGTGATAATGTCATAATTGTGGAAGTATATCCTATGGTATGAAATATAGGCTTAAGGATATTACACCATTGAATGAAAGTATGAAAGGGTAAGAGGTGCCATTATTATTCTGTTGTGATAATTTCATATTTGTGGAAATATATCTTATGTTATGAAATATCGGTTAAATGAGTTTTGATAAATGGACTTAAGAATTATCATGAGGCATGTTGATAAATTGTGGACTTATAAACTAATATGTGTGGAAGATACAAGATTTTATAAAGTAAAGATTTTTATTTGTGCTAAAGGGTAATATGGTTATTATGGGGTAATAAGAAAATCTTAGTATTTATGTGTTAGGTGGACTAAAATATGATAATAATAGCATGAGGAATTCTTGGAAGTATTATCATTATTTAGAGTCCTTAAATGATTTAATAGATAATTTGGAGTAACTATCTTATAATGATAATATTATTATTCCATGTATAAGATCTAGAGTTTATATGGATTTCTAAATACGTTGTTAATGTTTAACCTTATGATGTTATCTATCAGAATTGGTAATCATGTAAATTTTGTAAGAGATGTTATGACAAATTTGTGGAATTTGGGTTTTGGATATTTCTGTGAGTAATATATCGGGATGAGATTATTACTACATGTGTATGAGAATTAGATCATGCATTTTGGGTATGATAATAATGATAGGATTTGGATATGATATAATATAATTTGTGTGAAATCATCAATATGGGAGAATGAATACTAAAGGGTATGTAATTAGGGTTTAAAAGGACTTAAGGACTTGTCTCTATGTTATATGTAGATTTGTTTTAATGTGTTCTTTGCATGAGAATTAATCTCGAATAAGATACTAATCATTTACAGTGAAAGAACACGTGATTAGGGCTAAGGTGATCTATATATATATATATATATATATGTATTCCCACTCTACTAGGGATAATAGTAGCTCAAAAGCATTTTACCCAAAAATATGTTTTTAGTCTCCATTCCATTGAAAGAAATAGTGGCTTGGGATCTTTTTGCCCCTAGAAAGTACTTAAGTCTATTCCATCGGATTAAGAATAGTGAGCCTCTTACTCATCATGAATTGAAAATGTATCATTATAACCCATGGAAAAGATACTAATGATTTAAAGTGGAAGAATACATGAGTCAAGACCAAGGTGATCTATATATATATATATATATATATATATATATATATACTAGATGATAATAATGGCTCAAATGTGTTATCCCTGAGATGGTGTTTCAGACCATTCCACTGGTTTAAAAATAGTGGGGTTCCTGCACTCAACGTATATAAAAGAATGAAAATAGATTAAACTTAATAAAGGAATCTGGATCATTTTCTATCTTATGAAATTTTTTACTTATTTGTTCATTCACTTATTATCTAATGTTGAAGCATGTGCTAATCATATCCATGTTTTGATAGTTTTTCTCCCTTGCTTAGTACGTAGCCTACTAACCACCCATTTTATGGGTGCTACTCATAGCTATGAGTAAGAGGCACTAAATCTTATGTGCATGTCTCAGAAAATCAATTAGATGATTATGCTGCCTATGATGTCCTATGTGGGGATGAGTGACTTCATCTATGTTAAGGGTTGGCCAAAGAGTAATTATTATCCATTTGATATATTTAATTGGATACCCTTTTTGGAATCTTGATCTATGGTATCCCTTCTTTTGTATTTTGTATTATTAACTTGAAGTTAGGCTCCAAACTCATTATTGTATTGTAAATGTTCTAGCCTTGTGATTGATGAAAGGATGGTTGTATAAGCCATAATTATGTCAATCATGACTATAACCCTAGTATTTTACTTAATTACTTCCATTGCAAAATAAAAATTTTCAGTAGTAAAAATCAGGGTGTTATATTATTACACTAATGTGATTGCATTGGCTAGTTGCTCTATAATCCACATTGTCTTCATCAGAATGAATACTACCATCTTATTCAAGTGATCTACAACAACCCCGATGAAATCAAAACCATTATGGGTCCTTAGAAGACCTACATCAGAGTACATCGATATGCTATCCCATTTTATTTCTGTAACTTTAGTGGTTGCACCAACCTTACCTACCTCTTATTTCAACCTTAACCTTTGGATATGCCAAACATCAGGTAACAAATTCTACCACCTCTCAATTTATACGAGGCCACCAATATACCTATTTAAATCCTTTTATAGCTTGTTCCCTCTAGGGTGGACAAAATAACAAGTACAATGTCCTTCCTCTAGGATTTTCCTCTTATGCTCGGCACATCCTTGGGGTATACACCACCTACCATGGTATTTGACACCACCATCCTCATGGATTTGAAAGCCTCAACTGTTGCCTTATCTTATGCCCTAATTTATTCTTTTGATATTAATATCACCAAGTTAATTAGCTTAGATTTCTTCAAAGATTGAGTGTGACAATGAGTGCACTCATTATTGCCTCCAGAACACTAGTAGTGATTAGCTCAGACTCCATCTTCCTAAACTCTTAGCATAAATGATTTGATAGTACAATTATGATCTAGGAAAGTAACATCATCTGGTTAAGTGTGTCTACAACTACATTGGCCTAACCATTATGGTAGGTCAATTCTAGGTCATAATCCTTGACTGACTCCAACCATCGATATTATCTCAAATTCAACTTTAGATGAATGAAGATATACTTGAGGCTCTTATGGTTGGTGTACAACTTGCATCAAACCCCATACAAATAGTACATCCATATTTTAAGAGCAAACACTACTGCGACAAAGTTTAAGTCATGATTTAGGTAGTTCTATTTGTGTTGTTATAGTTTTCAAGAAGTATACACCACCACTTTTCCATGTTGCATCAACATGTAACTTAACCCTTTCTTAGAAGCATCATTTTGTACTTCAAAACTATGAGATCCACTTGGTAATGTGAGCATTGTGTTGTAGTAAAATTCTTCTTCAACACCTCAAAAGCTTCACCACACTTCTTGTCCCACTAGAATCACATTGCCTTCCTTAGTCAGTTATTCTACCAACGAGCTATCTTAGAGAAATCTATGATAAAATTAAGGTAGTAAATGGTCAATATTAGTATGTTGCACACCTCTTTGATGGAAGTTGGTACTAGCCATTCAGAAAGTACTCACACCTAGAAGAATCTTCTACTACCTAAACCTTAGAGATTTCTTGTCTAAGAAAAACCACTTGATCTAGTCAAAACTCACACTTTAAAAGGTTAGCATACAACTAGTATGACCTTAATAATGCCGTAGTCTACTTTAGATATTGTTTGTGCCCTTCTTGATCCCTAGAGTAGATAACGAGGTCATTGATGAACACCATGATGAGTTGATCTAATAATGGTTGAAAAATGTGGTTCATAAGGGACATGAATGCTACCGGCATATTTTTAGTATGAAAGGCATCACTATGAACTTGTAATGCCTATGTCTTGTCCAAAATGTAGTCTTGGAGATGTCCTACTCTGCTATCCTCAATTACTTGTAGCCTTATCAAAGATCAATCTTGGAAAATACTTTGGCTCCCTTAAGTTTGTTGAATAGGTCATCAATCATTCAAAATAAAAATTGGTTCATTATCGTAACCTGATTCAACCCACAGTAATTGATGCACAATCTCAAGCTCCCATCCGATTTCTTCACAAGTAGGACTTGCACTCTCCATAGTAATATACTTGGTCGAATGTAGCATTTTCCTAACAACAGCTCTATATGGGCCCTAAGCACTTTCATCTCTATGGGTACCATACTGTACGAGGCTTTAGATATTAATTTTGTTCTTGCCAATATGTACACAGTAAACTCAACATCTCAAAAAGGTGGCATTCTTGGGAATTCCTCAAGGAATATGTCATAATACTCACGGATCACTACATTTTATACTAATGGCATCTCAAATACCTTGGTATCATGAACATTATATAAGAAAAGAGCATTTCTCTTGTAAATAATGTTGCTTATTACAATTTCTATCACAAACTTTATAGAGGAGCTGGGTTCAAACTTCTATTATAAGACCCTAATACCTTTTGGTCCTCATAGAACTACATATTCTTATATGAGTTTTATAAATGCTCAGTACTTCCCTAAAATGTTCATTTTAAAAATTACATCAAAGCCACTAATTCAAGCTCCATGAGATCTACGAGAAATTCTAATGCCCAAACTATCAAGGTTAACTCTTTATAGAACCTAGATAATGTACTTCTATCCTTAGAAAGCAACACAACATAAGTTAAAATAGAACTAGAAGGAGAAAAGGCAGCTCTAGTTACGAAAGCAAATGACACTATAATACCCCATATTTTTGTAAAATGATTGAATGAGAATTATGCCAATTTTTACACATTTGATATTGATTTAATGTCATGATTGTTTTTGAAACAAATTTTAGTTTGGAATAAGGTTGAAAAATGAGATATATTGAGTTTTTCATATGAATCGATCGAATGGTTCCATGAACCGATTGACTAGTTAGTCACTTCAATAAAATAGGTTTTCTTGACTAAACTGATAGGGCTAGTTGGGTAACCAATAAACTAATTTGTAGAATAATCAAATATTAGGTCCAAATCGATCAACTAATATTTCAAGTTGGGCATATTTCCGAACTTTATTTCTCTAGAAAATTTCTTATACCAAAATGGAACCTTACCAACCCATGCCAAATTGCCCCTAAGATATTATTATCCACTTTCATGATGAATTTAGCCTAAAATATTATCTTAGAATTATCATGAGGTTAATTGGTACAATTAAAGAGGAGAGATGAACTCACTTTGTCTTCTTCTACTTCTCTCCTCTACGCATTTCTTCGATCACTACTTCAATCCTAGGCATGATTCTAAGCAGTTGGAAGATTCCTTCCACGCTAAAATTTCATTGCATCTCTTGTGAATTCCAATTCTAGCCTAATTAACCTAAATTATTTAGAAACAACAATTAAGCTTTGGATAATAGGTTGGCATATAATGGATGAAATTCATTCTTTATCTTGAATTCAAAAGGTTAATATTAGCATATAAATTACCCCAATTACCGCTTTTGTGCACTTTTCTTTCATCCACCAAAATCCTTAACTCTTTATATTCACCCTTTCTCTTTATTGCACTTCGAACCTTTTAATCAATTTCTTACACTCTTCTGATCCTATCTCTAAATCTCTCTTATTTTAATTGTTAACCAAGGAAGAGTTATCTTTGGGGAAAAGATTGAGTGGTTTAATTAAGCATTTCCATATTTTTTTTTTACCTTAAGTGTGGTATGTGATTCTTCCTTTTTTATTTAAAATAAAAATTAATAAGGTTTTGTATGAAATTCTAAGTTTAAGATTTTTTGTTTAAAGGTTTTAAAATTTGAAATTTTCACACATTAAGATTTTTGGTTTAAAGAGAGTTTTGCCCGCATCAAGTAAGTGATTCTTGGTTCTAAAGTGGTTTATGAGTATTTTTGCATGATATGAGTTTCTTTAAGTTAATGTTATAAGTTCCAATGAATGTATATACCTTGTAAAATTAATTTGGATGGGTGGATTGGATATTTTGATTAAAAACCATGAAACTTGAGAAAAATGGGATGTGTTGATTAGATGATAAGTTATACTAGTTAATCTAATCAGAAATGTGCTATACTATGTTAATATATGATTCAATGCGAATAATTATGATTTATTAGTATGAATCTGCATGAAAATAATGGTATGATACTACTATAGGGTAACCCAATCAATTAGTTAGGTCAAACCGATTGATTGGTTCCTAGAATAGTTGGTTGGTTGACCCAACCCATAGATTGGTAAGCCTATAAAGACATTGGTCATGCTCTATACTTAAATCCATTGACTAGTTGGGTAGAATTGATTGACTAATCTATAAATAGTTGATTAGTTTTCCTAAATTGATTGCCTCATTTGAGGAAATGCAGGGTCTGGTTGAGCCAAACCAATCAATTAGTCAACCTAAATTGGTCGACTAGTTGGTGCAACTAATTGACTGGCTATGCTAGACCGATCAACTAGTTTGACTTTTTTTGTGCTTTATTTCCTTTCGGTTTTTTTATGATTTGAGGCTATGTATAGGACTCTCCTATGAGTATTAATGGGATAAAATATAGATTTTATCATGGATTAAGGGCCTAATAAAAGGATTAAATAGATCATAATTTATATCCTACTCTACGAGTATTGTAAAGACTAAATAGGTTTTCCACTCATGACATGTGATGGTTCTAAGGAAATAGTAATAAAGCAATACATGTTCTTGAATAAATTATTATGACGGGCATGAATAATATTGGAGAAGAATAAATGAAAACCACATATGGTTGTGAAGATGAAAAAAGACATTCATATGGAATAAACATGGAAAAATCCTTGTTTCCTTTTATATGGGCCTTATATGATCACTTATCCTCACAAATAATATACTCATCATGTAAAGTTAAAGATAATTAAGTTGTATATGGGTTTTAGTTATCCAATCCTTAATTAGTTACGAGAGGTTAGTCTACCTTCAAGTGTTTATTAGTGCCTTTGGGCTTTACCTTTGGGTTGGACCCTTAAAGGTCTTAATGCCTTACCCACTTAAGATACTAATGATTCACTAAGGAGTATCAATACTAAAGGGAATGGTTACCTAGGTGGTTGGATTTTTCCCAGCCTTATGTTCATATTAGTTGGCTTTGTCTTAGACTTATATCCATTATGGTGATTGGCTTTAGCCTAAACTAATGTCTACTTTGGTGATTGGCTTTAGTCTAAACTTTATTTCCTTTATTTAGGTAGGCTTCCATGGTATATGGGACCATGGGTAGGTGCATGATCCATCAATCAATAATAATAAAATATAGATGATAAGTAATTGGTTGATAAAGACTGGGATAATGAATAAGCGGATATGAATAATTGGATACAGATGGAAAATGGTTGGATGAGAAAAAGGATGAAAGCTAGCTTGTATACTTGGTTAAGGGCTTAAGTGTCTAATTAGTTATTGAATTAAATGTTTTCTAAATATTGATCTGTGTCATATATGAATAAGGGAATGGTATAATCTAAATGATTGAGCTATTGGAAATAAACCTTAGTGGTTGCTTGGATTTAATCTACTAGTACATATGTGAGTACCTATGTGATTATATTATGAAACCAAGCATGATATATTCTACATTGTTTGAGTATGCATTATAGTATGTTTTAGTGTATTCCTAACTTTATGTTTATGACATTAGCATGATGCATGTTAAATATTATATCCATGTACTATAGAATTTGCATACTTATTTTCCATAGAGGGAGAAACTTTGCTTATTTAGTACATAGTGTACTAATGTGACCATTTTCTCAGTCACATGCTCATTTCTATGAGTAGAGGACCATGTGTAGTTTTTTTGGGATAGATAGTAGTGGGCCTACCTTAGTTAAGGGCTTGAGAGTGTGGACATCTAGAGATCTTGTGGGATCCATGGCAGATTATGGTTTTTATTTTGTTGTCCTACCCTAACTTAATTTTAATATAGCTTTATACATTTATCTACTTGTATTCTTGTCACAATTTAGTCAGGGATTGTTAAGGTATTTTGATATAAACAATCTTTCAAAGTGTTTATGTAGTTTATATCCACGCACTTTGTTGTTTTTAAATATATTTATTGGTTTTAGTCTTGTATCTAATATGGGGTAGATGATAGACGTGTCTCCTATGTAAGGTATGGCAGCAATGCCTTATTTTTCTTAGGTGTATTTGATCTTTCTTACTATTTTAAATGAAAATTTTCAATAGTAAAAAATGGGGGTGTTACAGATTGGTATTGGAGATTTTCTTAACATCACACTACTTTTGAAAATAATTTTGTTGATACCCCAAGTTTTGTTCGAGTATTTTTACTAAAAATGTGTTGCCTTCAAAAATGACTTTTAAAATGATACCATAGGATGGTATTTCTAAGCCTTTTCTCTTGATTTTTTGGAAATGTCTGAGAGTGAGAGTGAGAGTGGGGTTGGGAATGTGTCATACACAGTATTTGTTATGATTGTTGTGTGACTCTTACTACTTGGTAAGCTGAATTTTGTCCCTAATTTCTTCTAGTCTTTAGCACATGATGGTCACTAACTGTTGCTACAAGTGCATTGAAGCCTTCATGGAGATTGTCAGAGCCTACATAGAAGGCCAAATTTGAGCACCTCGACCACTATCGGTGCTAGTAGTGGCACCTACTCCAGAAGATTGGCTTAAGGGCCTAGGCATTATCATTTACTGATCTTTGAGCATCAAGAGGACACTAACATCATGGAAAGACGGGTTTAGGGCATGGAAATGTGCTACACCACCTACAGTTTCCCTAGAGACAATAGGGTTGATGTGGCAGTATATTACTTGAGAGAAAGGGCAAACACATGCTAGAGGAGCATCAAACATAGGGATAGAGAACCTACTAGTTGGGGACTATTCTTGGAGGAACTACGAGCCCATTTCTACCTGAATCACCTTCGCATGAAGAAGTATGATGAATTCATAATGCTTCAAAGAGAGGGATGTCCATCGAGGCATACTACACTCAATTTATGGACTTGGTCCATTTTGCCCTAGAAGTGGAGGTCAATGAGGTGATGTAAGTCCACCATTTCAGGATCGAGCTGGGGATCCAATACCATGAGCATTTGGTGGGAGTTACTCTACTAAATATGATAGGGATGTATGAGCAAGCCTTGGAAGCATCTTGAGTCATTTAGGCCCAGAGTGCTCAGTTGGGGAGCGAGAGAGAGTTTAAAGGTCTCCAGTATCCCAGTGACAGAAAGAAGGCATTGTTAGGAGGTAGCTTGCTACCTAGATATGGTCAAAGCATGTGATTAGTACCCTTAATTGGAGGGTTTTCTTGCGGTCATGCCGAGGAGAGGCACTACCACTACAAGTTATGTGGGACAAATCACCTAAGGGTAAGCTGTAGTGGTAACAAGGTAATGTGCCATGGATGTGGCATGGTGGGGCATAAAGCCTATGAGTGCCGGGTTAGTATTGGCAGCATCTAAAGGATATAGACTAGAGCTCAAAGTACCAAATCAATCCAACATATATAGCCATAGACATAAAGACTTCCGTCATTGCCAAAAAGTATAGCTAGTTGAGCTAACCAACCCTAAGGTTTTAGGCTTTTCCCTTTCTAACAAGAGAAAAAATGAACTAGTGGAATGGCAATTTTGTCAGCAGGATGTCTAAACGTGATGAGCTAGGAAGAGGTAGAACGTTAAGCCGATGTGGTGACCAATATGCCTACCATATCTACATTTTTTGCTTTTGTATTATTTGACTTTAGTGCATCGCACTCCTTTGTGTCATCCGCTTTCATAGCTAGAGGTACCTTATCTCCTTCCAGTAGTAGTTATTCTTCTATTATGTTGCCTTTGAGGGATAGGATTACATGCTCTAGGTTTTATCAAGCAGTTACTCTAGTAGTGGGAGGGATAGAATTTCCATTAAACCTCATAAAACTTGAGTTATGTGATTATGATGTGATTGTCATGATGGACATGTTGGGAAAGTACTGAGTATTGATTGATTGTGCATAAGAATGAGTGGTTCTGTGAGGACCAAAAATTATTAGGGTTTCATACCCGAAGTGTGAATCCAATCCCTCTATATGGATCATGTGAGATACAATGAAGCTACTGAGACACCCTTAGAGCAGATAGTAGTGGTATGTGAGTTTTCTGACGTATTCCCTAATGAGATCTCAAGAATGCCACTACTTCAAGAAGTCAAGGTCACTATAGACATATTGTTAGGGATAGAGCCAGTGTATAAGGCTTCATATTGTATGGCACCTGCGGAGATAAAAGAATTCAAGGCTCAATTAGATGAGGTTTTGGAGAAGGGTTACATCAGTTCAAGCATATCGCCCTAGGGATTGCGGGTTCTATTTGTAAAGAAGAAGGATAAGAACTTAAGGTTGTGCATCGACTACTGAGGTTTCAACTAGGTCATGGTGAAGAACTATTATCTATTTCCAATGATTGATGACCTATGCGATCAATTCAAGGGAGCCAAGGTGTTCTCCATGATTGATCTTCGGTCAGGCTACCAACAAGTAAGGATAGTAGGAAAATATCCCTAAGACTACTTTTTGAGCAAGGTATGACCATTATAAGGTCACAGTAATTCCTTTTAGACTCAATAATGCACTAATAGCCTTCATGTCCCTTATGAACAAGATCTTTCATCCATTCTTAGACCAGTTCATTGTAGTGTTCATTGATGACATCTTCATCTACTCAGCAACTAGGAGATGCATGAGCAACAATTGAGGTAGAATTTGGCATTAAATTTGTACGCCAAACTCTCAACGTGTGAGTTTTGGTTAGACCAAGTGGACTTCTTTGGACTTATAATCTCTAAGGATGGAGTGGCTGTAGATCTTGCAAAGATTCAAGTTGTTTCTAAGTGGCCTACAAAGATTAAGGAGGTACATAGATTTTTTGGGTTAGGCAATTACTACCATTGATTCATGATAGATTTCTCTAAGATAGCATGACTATTGACTCAAGTTTTGAAGAATCCTATGCATTTCTAGTGGGATGAGAAATGTAGTGAAGCCTTTGAGGAGTTGAAGAGGCATTTGAATTCAGCTCTAGTGCTCATATTGTTAAGTGATTCTGATGGTTCTGAAATGTACAGTGATGCTTCCAAGTATGGTATGGGTTGAGTGATGATGCAACATGGAAGAGTAGTGGCTTATATCCTCAAAAAATAAAGTCACATGAATAGAACTATCTAACTCATGACTTAGATCTTACTGAGGTAGTGTCACCCTTAAGATCTAGATACATTATCTGTATGGAGTTTACTGTATGTTCTATAGTGACCATGAGAGCTTTAAATACATCTTCATTCAATGAGAATTAAACCTGATATAATGCCGATAGTTGGCGCTGGTTAAGGATTATGACTTAGAATTAACCAACCATCAATGTAAGGCTAATGTGGTGGTAGATGCACTTAGATGAAAGTCATCACATTCTTTGAGTATGATTATATTGTCAGATAATATATGTTAAAAGATCAGTAAGCTAGAGATTAAATTGATTACTATTGGAATTCTAGAGGTAAGAATGATGTGGTTTTATCAAAGTAGCTGGAAGGTTGGATCGAAGATTGATAATAGAAGATATCACCCCATGAATTGATGCCAAAGAAACGAGGTAATTTGCAGGATTATAGGTGAGGAAATTGATTACCAAAGATGAAGGTGCTTGACAGGTTTGAGTTGGTCTTCAAATGTGTCGAGTTTGAATACTAATTGAGGAAGTTAATATCCTAGATTTCCTTGCCCAATGTTGACCCAAAAAAGAGGATAGACTTCAGCTAATGTGGCTCAAAGTTTGATAAAAAAAATCATATTCATTATTGATTAAAAAATCTTTCTTAAAAGTGATGCACACAAGGGTATATATAGGAGAGAAGTTCCATCTTGAACCTTCGAAGCTTCCAGCAAGCTCTTCCTTAATTCAGCCCATTAATCATGGTTGAATTAAGCCCATATTAACCTTAATCCAAAGCATAATATCATTAGTTAAATGATACTAAGGATTAATATTAAAAAGCTATACAATTAACTAAGATATATACATGAAATTATATCAAACCTTAACTTACATAAAATACACTTAGGGTTAGGATTTACGACAAGTTAATACAACTAATGAATATCATCACTATATCTTCTTGTTGTAAAGTCTCATCCCATGTATGTCATAGTATTGCATGCTTTGAATACTTGTACACATTAAAGTGTATTAACATCTTCTTCTTGTAAATATGTGACATACCTAAAAGAACAACTTGAATATTTTTCAATATCAAGCATATAAGAATTATCAAGAATATTTAACATGATAGGCTCCAACATTAAGAAAGCTAAATCTTCCTTACCTTGAAGATTAATATGAACATAACAAACATTAGGTTCATTGGATGCTCCTACATCATTCTCCCCAAGTTGAGAAGAATTTGCCCTCAAATTTTCATAAGAATAATAAGGAGACAAATCACCAACATTAAAATTTCTTGAAATTCCACCATAAGAATCTAGAAGTTCAAGTTCATAAGCATTATCTCCAAACTTCCTTAGTATTTTAAATAGACCATCAGCTCTTGGCATTAGTTTATTTTTACGTAAATTAGGAAATCTTTCTTTACGAAAATGTAACCAAACTAAGTCACCAGGAGGAAACACATAAGGGTTTCTATGCTTATTTGCTTGAGCTTTATACTCGGCATTGGATTTTTCAATATTATTTTTTATTTTCTCATGAAGTTGTTGAAAAAAATTATATTTTATCTTAAGCTTCATAATTTTACAATTCACCTTTTTTTAACGAAATCATGTTAATAGGCATGTGAGGATTCACACCATACACCACCTCAAATGGACTAGTCTGAGTAGTACTAGATGGACTACGATTATAAGCAAACTCTGCATGAGCTAACTTAACATCCCAATCTTTAGTACTTTTATTAACTAAACCTCTTAATAATTTACCAAGAGTTCTATTAGTTACCTCAGTTTGACCATAAGTTTGTGGATGATAGGAAGTGCTAAATAACAATTTAGTACCAAGCATATGCCAAATAATAATAATAATAATAAGCTTGACACGGAGGACATGAACTCAAATGCCCAAAATTTGTAACAAATACCTACATAAGTAGGATCCATAGAAGCTAACTTAGACCATTGAAATA
Organism: Tamarix chinensis; assembly: GCA_030549775.1. Lineage (NCBI taxonomy): Eukaryota > Viridiplantae > Streptophyta > Magnoliopsida > Caryophyllales > Tamaricaceae > Tamarix > Tamarix chinensis. The sequence continues at coordinate 87,403,997 of CM060180.1, forward strand.
AACCAATTCAATTAGAGTTGAACACTTTAGAAGGTCCAAAAGTAACCATTGAATACTTTTTTAGATGGAATTGAATACAATGGCATGAGTCACAATCAAAAGTGTAGGCATTGGATAGATTACAAGGTTAGTAAATTCATTGTCTCAAAAAACCAAACTTGCTATTAAATTCGTATTTCCCATGAAGCATATCTATTGCACTTGAAATTTGGTCCATGTGTGAAGGGGAAAAAAGAGTTTGCAATATAATCATTGAAGGCTTCATCATGTACACTAATAAGGCCATAAATGCATCAAGATTTGAAAGGTACGAGTTATGTCGCCACCTCCTGTAGCAAAGGATAGCTCAATCAACCTCTATGAGAATAAAGGACGAACTCTGTCAACCTCTACCACTCCCCACATGTCACAACATGTAGGATTGTCCTTCTCCTATGGGTCGAGAGTGCACTTATGTTGTTAACCATAAGTCGATCATACAACAATAGATTCAATTATGCAACTCTCACAATCAATTACCTAATGAATAACCTTGATTAGAGAAAATATCTAAGCCCTTACATCAATTGTGGCAGGTAACAAAATTAAACAATGGACCTAACCTTGCTTCACACACTCAGTATGTTATGTTTCACCTTCAAATAAGCAACCAAATTAGAGTGAGATGGCTGAAATTATAACTAAATGTTGGATCTGAGTTGTTCAAAGGGTAAAGTGTATTTCTCATATTTGTTGAGATTGAAAATGAAATAGAGAAGTGAGTTGTTGGAGCAAGTAGTGAGTTCGGACAAGAAAGATGGAAGCTTGAATGAAAGTGAGATAGAAATAGAGAACCAAGGCTGGTTAGAATAGTAACTAAATGAAGGGTAGAGCTAGTAGTTCATGCCCGGTGTTTTCTTAGGAGTAAAAAAAGTGTTTTTCACATAACAACCGTGGTTCTAAAACATGTTCATCTCAAACCAGGGTTTTAGTTCCTTAAATGTATAAATCTTGAACTTACTGCAGCCCATTTGGACATGGATTACATATTTTTTATGGGTTTATATGCATGCAAATGGTGGTAGTATTAGTTTACAAATTGTGGGCCATAGTGTTGGTTTGAACCAATGATGACCTTCCTGTAGTGTTTCTTTCCATATTTGAGCAGGTATTTTACATACGATCCCAAGCTTTATCCCAAAAAAATAATACACATTTGATAATTTTTTTAATAGGAAAAAAAAAGTACACTTCTTTTCAATGATTAGGTAATGCACATCTTTTAATTCAAAACTAACTTCATAGTTATTACAAGAAAATAATAAAGTTCAAAGAATTTATTGGATCTATTAATTTTGTATGTAGCTTAAAATGCCATATGTTCAATAACCTAATTTGAACCTGGTAGTAAATCACTAAATCAGTATTGCATTAACAATACTAATTTGTTTACCAATTCGGTTTTCAAAACTATCATTAAGACTGCAAGTGCAACCATCTAAATCATAAGGATTGCAATGGGACTACATGCATTTTCCTGTAATTTACCCGGCCAAAAAGCATAAATTCAAAAATAAATCTACAAACGCCGTATGCAATGCTGTACAGGAAATCACATATCGTATTATACAAAATTGAAGGTGCTCTTGTTCCCTATTGGACTGCTAATCTTTGTAGATGATCCAGGAACACCTCGAAGCTGACATCGTCAGTGAAGATGGTATCACCACCAGGAACAAGAGGAGTATCAGAGTTATATGTCGCTGAAGGATTCAACTTTGCGAGAAGGAAACGGGCCTGAAAGATATCAAAGTCAATTATGCAAAAATAACCGTTGCATTATCATATCATTTAGGCAACTTGGAGCTCCTCGTAATATGATTCAGAAAAATTAGAGCAGTTGTTCATTGCATACACAGACATATCTTTGACAAATATTTATCGGTTAACAGATGTAGCATGAACAAGCTGCATTGTGCCCACAAAACGGAACTAATCATGTTGGCAGACCGCGCCAAAGGAGTTACTCGAGAGCACAATCCTAGCAACCAACCCAGGATTGAATAATGCAACCAACCCAGGATTGAATAATACAACCAAACAATAAAATATCAGTACCGCAATTCTAAAATACGGCCGTTTCAGAAAATCACATATTTATCGCAGCGATATTGGCCAATATTTACCAATATTTGTTGTGTAAAAGAATTAGAAAATCACGCTGTGTCAACCACGATTTAAAATATCATTCGCGACACCCCGGTACCGTGACAGTACGACCGCAACCACAATCGTGACCATAACCATGGTTTTTTTGTATGAATACAACATGTACAGTTTGCTGCAAATAAGTCCTTGCAAGCTAAGCTACTCAGCTCAGCTCATTAAAAGTTACTCGTTTGTTTAACTAAACAGGCTGAGCCCCATTTATTTCAAGCTTGTTTATTGAAAGAGTCAAGGCCGAGTCAAGAGGCGTTCGGTTCAACCCAACTCATTTACAGCCTTATGCATAGGGACATGTCTGCATACTCACATTATAGCAGCAGTAAGAATGCACAAATGCATACGTGAAAAGTCCAAAAATCTAAGGTGTTATACAGATACTTCAAAATCTTGGATTAGAATTTTGACGGTTAAAGTTTTCAGGTTTTTTAAACATGTTTCTGCTCTACAAAAATGCTTCTAATTCGTTTGCATGAAATATGCAAAGCTGCAGAGAGAAAAAATAACTGACAAACATGATCATCAAGTTTAAAGAAAAAGTTGCACAGAGAATCATGCTTGTAGATCGTTTTCCATTTCCAGTCATTAATATGCAAATAAAAGTATTGACTGATTATCACGTACATCCTTCAATATAAAATCTAAAGTCAAATGAACTGTAACATGTTTTGTGAACGTTTTAAGTCAACAGAAGAATTAATATTCTCTATAAGGTCGTTTTAAGTTATTCTAAAACAGAAGCAGCAGTGTTGGAAAATTCCCGACATCTGCAGAACTGATGTTTGATGGGAAAATCCCAAAATGATGTAAAACTGGCATTGACAAGCGTTGGATCAGCCAATCAGACTTCAGATGCATCTTGTCAACAGATGATGAAGCATCCAGTTTCACCCCAATCTGGAACTCAAAGTCTTGTCTGTTCCATTTTAACAGACGTCTGATGCCTACATTTCCAGTTTTAATTAAAAAATAGCCATCTCTGAATAATTTGATGATGTATCATTTGTACCCTAAGGCTAATCATTTGAAAAAGACTAATTCTTTCTAGATATGAAGCCCAAAGTATGGACTTCTGAATTCATAATGACCATCTATCTTTTGTGAGCAGCAATAATCTCACACTTCAATGTTCATCAATCACCCTCCTACTTGTGATAATTGCTTTTACTCTTTAGATTAGCTCTTGAACATCCTCACTTCATCTTTCACTTAAAATTTATTTGATTTGGGTATTTCTTGTAATCACTGTTTTTAGGGCCACAGTGTTAAGTTAAATACAGGGGTTCAGAGAATTATAAAAGATTTCTTTAACTTTCAGATGTTACACACCACAACAGTAAAGTGCGAGAGAAATAAAGAGAGAGAACCTTTCCAGTGGATTAGTGGCTTATTGGAACCTTTAGTCGTAGATTAGTGGCTTATTGGAACCTTTAGTCGTAGATTAGTGGCTTATTGTCGCTCAGTTGCACAACTACAAGACTTTGGTCTGGGAAAGCTGCTGCAATTAGTTGATGTATATTCCTGTTACTAGAAAATATATGCAATATTCTGATAAGTCAGGAAAGCTTGTCCATTTACTTCTATCTTGCTCTCTATTTTCTATGTTTCGTCTTTGTTTATTTTTATTGGTTCATTGGGGGGGGGGCACCTTTTTCATCCTATGGATGTTTAATAATATAGAAAGAATCAAGTTGATACAATGCATCCCTAGTTCAAATTAGGAGAATTCATTGCACATAAATTCATTTGTAGCATCAGATATGATGCAATCTACATAGATTTGCATTAGGAAAATATCATGCTCTTATAGTTTATTGATGTTGCCTTTCTCATCATGAATTTGCTAAAACTGCAATAACAAACAGCAATACTTTGTTGAACAAACCCTAGCGTTGAGTCTGAAAATATGGTTAGCCTAATCATCATTGTCAAGTTTATTTTTGCCCATACGCTTCCTCTTGTAGGAAACCACTTACAAAAGCAATTCGTACTTCCACATGTAGAAGAGTAAAACCCATATATAATGCAAATCCACGAACCATGCACATAACCTCGAGAGTTGAGGCTAGCTATGAGAGTGAAAGTTTTCTCAAAATAGTTGCCTACATCATAGTTTAAATCCAAGAAACCAATCAAGCATTATTTCTCACCATTGCTCCTTGAAGCATGTCATTTCTATGCGGCTTTTGATACAACTTCGTAGGTGTATTATATGAGTTCATGCCATATTCTATGCTTTATATATCTTTTTGTTCGAGATTATGCTTCGTGGCAAAGTATTACAGGGTTTGAATAATTTGAGGCTATTTGGAGCAAAATCCCAACAAAAAGATTATTTGAATGACAATGGAATGAATGGGTCAAGCTGGCACACAATTTTACTGCCATTTGGAGCAAAGAGCAGTTAGTTGACCCGGGAAACACCTCAATATGGACCTGAAAATATAACCATGGGATATGAGTAGCACATCACATTAAAACTGCCCATGAAAAAATTAATCGGAATATGCATTTCCAGGAGAGAGCAGAGGGAGTTGGTGCGCTACAAGGGTCATGTTCTATTTTTTCACTGATTTGCAACTTTCATTTTACAGAATCTTTTGGGCCTACTTAGGGATATGTTAGAAGCCTATGTAAGGTCATACTTTTCTCATTTTTGTACGTAGAGACTTAAAAGGAAGCATTAGATTAAGGTGGATTAAATTCAAGAGCTTTCTCTAAGTTTTTTGGTTTTCATCAAAGAAGCATTCAATACTTCAAGATTTTTCTTCAAGATCAATATTTTATAAAAGATTCAGGTTTTCTATTCAATTTGAATATGTTCTCTTTAATTTATATTTTATGTTCTAATTCTTTCATGTCAAGGGGATGGTGAAACCCTAATCTCTATTTTGTTTGATCAATTGAATGCTTGATTCATAATTAGTCCATGTATTTAATGGGTTATGATGATAATTACGTGATTTCTGTAACAACATTAAAGAATAATTGTCTAACTCGTCCCAAAGCATCGTCTTTTTTCCAAACTAATAATTGAAAATAGAACTATGTAGTATGAAAGAGTTTGTTAGTTATATATTTATGTTGACACATAACTAGTAAATAAAAAGGATCAAGTAATGGATTAATTAGGAGTTATAGTTGATTAATGGTAAATTGAAACTCCTTGTAAGCTTTCTATTCATTGATTAACTCTTTCTGAAATTCTATTTGTCTTGGTTTTTAAATTCTTTGTTTATCTGATTTTTAACTGAAGCAAATACTTTTAGTTATCTCATGGCTATGATTTTTAACTACTTAAGAGTGTTGAGTTAATAATTGATCTATATGGGAACGATATTTGGTACTACCAATACTTGGGCAACTGAAATCAGAATATACATTTTTTAATCATTCATCTCCGTGAAACACTAATCACATGCTTATTCTAATTGCTTGCAATATTTAGATTTCGCTTTATGTAATCAAGACCAATTAACATTGTTAGAATTATGTAGAGTGTTCAGTTACATAGAAGGTCCAAAGATGTAAAAGAGATTACCAGAGCTCGTAGCTATAAGTTCAGCACTGCAATAATAGAATGAGATAGATAAATCCACAAGAATAACCTTTAATGGAGTAGAGCTTAACCAATTATTTCTATCTAGCTCTCTGTTTTTTTATTATTGGTTTCGATCATTTTGTTTGGTTGTTTGAGAAAGATAAAAAGTGACTACCAGTTCACATCCTGAGTGCATTAAGTATTCCTAACACTGGATATGTAGTTTTCAAGTGGATTAAGATAGTTCAGGGAGATTTTGAGCACAGAGTTAATCTTCGATTCATTTGTCCCACCCATATGAATGTAGTTTAAGGGGCTTGATTATAAACGGATGATTTGAAGGAGGCTCTATAAGTGCTGTTTTCTCTTGTTGCACTTGTTATAGAGCACAACTGAATAGCTCTCAAAAGGAGTGATTCGTCCATAACTATTAGGGTAAGTATATTTCTGTTATGAGACTCTTTCCCCATGATAGAGGCTTGCTCATATTTGAATATCACAAGGAGGCTGATCGTCTTGCAATTTAGAGATGACTCTTATAATGTTGGGTAGGACTACTACCCCCGCCCCCCAAAAAACACACTAAAGCTCGCTTAATAGGGCCACAGGCTTCATATCCCATTTGTCGATCCTATGCTTGACCAATGTAGGATCATAACATACCACCACACTTACACAAGCCAACAATGCCATACCATCATCACTACTTACACTGCACGATTGCACCACTGCTAGATCCTTGGGTAGAGCTCACACCTAAAAGCTAGCTTAGGAGGAGATGGTACACTTGGGCCATATATACTAATAACCAATCCCATAATAGAACAATGTGGGATTATAACAAAGACACTTTAGTCTCTTGTGCCCCTCACCCCCCCCCCCACCATGGAAGTGATGGTCGTCTAATCTTGATTTATACCTTAAAGTTTGGTGGATTATTATGCCCCTTCTGGTCAAGTTTCCTGTGTAGCATTTTACTTTTCTTTAAGCAGTATTCATACTTGGTAATTGTATTGGTAAGTTGTGTGCTGATTATGCCAATGCTTCTTGGAATCAAATCTCATTGCCTAGAGTTTTTCTAGAAGTAGATGTAAGCTAGTCTAACATAGATTTTATTGAAAATAAACTTTTCGGAGGCTTAACAAAGAAGGAACCAGTTGTGTTTTAGTGGAAACCAGAATATTACACTGATTCTGATGTAAAGGGGCATGACATAAACAGCTGCAAAAGGAAGCTTACTCAGGGGGTACTTCATGGCTATAAGATGGAGAATGTGTAGCTGTGCAGGCAAAGCCTTTAGAACTATTAATAAAGGCGCTAAACCAGCTGGTAATGAACGTTGGGTTCCTGAAATCCTCAAAAGACTGGCAGAGGGGACAGACTGAACTATGGTCAGCGACATAGGCAATAAAACAGCAGCGGATCTGCAATAACTAATTCTGATCATGCTGGTCCTAGCTGCACTGCATTGAAATAGTTTCTAGTGCTTGATTATTGTAGGTGAGATACCACTCGGGGTCCCATTTGCTGACCATTGATTTACATAAGATAATATGGAATTTTAGCAACAAAACTCCAAAGCGAAAGGAGGTAGGAAGGTTCTAAGGAAAAGCAATATTAGTTTGTATTTTCCAAACGACTATATTAACACACAAAAAAAAAGAAAAAAAAAAACAGGTGTTTGAGATATGTTCATAATGAGCATTGGTTGGCAATTATAATACTCATGTCAGTTGTCGAATATGGGTAGGCTGGGAAGGAAGAACATTTCATGTCCAGCTTCTTGATGCTGGTGTCTAAGGAATTTCTTGTGAAGTCCTCGTGAATAATGGCATCATTTCTTTCTTGCTCTTTTTCTGTATGCTTTGCATTCTGGGATTGATAGTGGAGTATGGTTATAGCTGGGTGCTTGGTAACTGCTAGAGCTCGAAAATGTTGACCCAACCCGCACAACATCCAACCCAATAAAAGCCGACTTATTCATCAACCCAACCTGACTTGACAGAACCAAATTCAATATTAACCAATTATGATATTAAAAAAAAATACACATCTTATTATTTATTTAAAGCTTTTAAAAATATATTATCTAATAAATTTTACTTATTTTCATTACTTTTATTGTGGACATACTTATTTACCAACAATATTATAATTTTATCATATATTTTTGCATAAAAATACTATTAAAAAGTAATAATAATAAAAAAAGAGCAATTAATAACACATTATTAATCACATGTTTATATAAAGTCAAACTTAATACTTACTTACAAAGTTGATGAGTTAGGTTAATATTAGTGGTCAATGTCCGATTAGACCCAAATTCAAAGTTACTTGATCTAGGATTAGCTCAACCTAGACCCGACTAGGGATGGCAACAAATTGGGTACCCCCCTATCCGTTATCAAAACCCGATAAAAAAACCTATACCCATATCCGTATCCAAATCCAACAAAGTATTTTTTTTTCCTCCATATCCATATCCGTTTACATATCCATTGGGTTTCAAGTAAAACCCATTAAGTTTAAAGTAAAAACCATTTAATATTGGAATTATATACTTAGATTGTTAAAATTTAATTATATCTTCACTTTTAGCCTAAGAAAATATACTTAAAGTTATATAAATAAGGGTAAAAATGTAATTTTATATTGGGTAAACGGATGCGGGTATGGGTATAGAGTTTAGGATCCCTTACCCATATCCATACCCAAACCCGATAGATATTTCTCCCATTCCTCCATATCCGTTTATCCATATCCATTTACACATCTAACAAATAAAACCCGCCGGTTTTTGGGTAAAACCTATCCGATTGTTATCTCTAAACCCACCCGACCCATAAAAATCTAAAAAGACCCGATTCATCAGTTATTGTATAATCTCAAACCTCGAACTTGTTTCAAACCTAAATAACCCAAACACCTCTCGACCTAGCTTTCTAGTCACTTAATCCTAGCCCCTATCTTATTCCCAAACCATACCCAAACCCCCCATACTCCCCCCCTAGCAAACCCATACCTGACCTGTTCCAATTACCTTCGCACCAACCCCCATCTACGAACCTCCCCCCCCATACCCATTATCGACCTCAAAGGAACCCTACTCACTATCCAAGTTCCCAAACAACCCGACCCACAAAATAACTCTGTCAACAATTAATGATAACAACCTAAATGACGCCTACATGCATCCTGGCCAGTGTCCACTAAGCCTCAATCAAATGCAAAAACAGTGTCAAAATGGCTTCAAGTCATGCATTCAATAGTCAATAATTAGGCGTTATCATGATCAATTCTCATAGAAATAATAATAATTTTAAAAAATAAAAATAAAATAAAAGAGACTTTGAAGGGGTCAACTATGGTGTGCAATGGTGCCCAGCGGTATATTTTGTTCAAATAATGATCTAGGGCTCTAAGACCTCTTCACACAACCAAAGGGTTGAGCATGAATCTTGAAGATGTTTAGACAAGTATCATAGAAGTTACTAAAATTGCAAGGTGGCAAGGCAAGAAACTTCCAGAAAAGAGCAAGAAACTTCCAGAATAGAGTAAAAAAATTGTAAGCTGCCATTGGTAGGATTAGAATGCCTAATAATCACCACTTTTTATTAGCAAACGAAATTAACTAAGTGATTAAAATTTATTCTTGGAGAGCGATTTAGATCTATTGGGTATGATAATTTAAGATTCAATTTTTCCTCTTGGCTATGAGTTGGGCATGACAGGATTCTTTAAGGAGAAGTTAACTTGCGGTGATAAATATAAATAAAGGGAAGAGAGACTGCATGGGTATGATAGAGGCAGATTAGTTGTCATTAAGGACACGGGTTTGGATAACCTAGGGCTCATCTGAAACAGGCAGCACGATTGTCGGCCCACCTTTTGAGTTTATGACAGTATGTGTTAATAGGTGTGCCGTTGATTGAGATTGTGAAGTTAACCGTGAGGTGATCTCTACTTTTCTTGTTGTCTCAGAAAAGGCATTAAAGAGCAATTCATATAGTTCGGGCAACAGTATTAGATTGCATAACAATATCAAAAATGTCCAGAGAAATAGATCCATGTATTTTGTGATAGGACAATATAATCAAGCCCATTCCATTCATCATCATTAGAATCAGGAGAAAAATGACCATCAATGTGGCCTGCGAGAGCCAAATTACGAGCAGTAACAAGAAATAACTCACAACATTTATTGTAGTTAGAACCTTGCAGATCAGATCAAGGGTAATGGGAACATGAGTTGATGATAGCAACACTGATCTGTGGAGGAAGGAGAAGCTATGGGGAGGTGGTAGCTTTGACACCCATGAAGGGGAATGAAATAAGTATGAGTAGATGGGAGTAAACGGTGGCGATGAGAAGCATAATTCAGTTCTGGTATCTGTTAACATGATAGAGAAAGATACTGGCAAGACTTGATGCTTCAGGGAATTCATTGTAGTATATATATGTACAATGTAGTTGGAGAATGGCTACAAATTACAATGTAGGAGAAATATTAGGGGTTAATACTTCTTGTAATATATATTCAATCATTAACCAGTAGATCACATAAATATCTGAAAAACAAACCAAGACAAACCAAAAATCAGGACAATCCCTTGTAAGAAGAGAAAACAATTCATCCCAAGTTCTCCATAACAACCCTTGAAACCAATGTCATGCTTCAGCAGATTGACAATTAATCCTCATACACTAAATACAAATGTGATATTAGAAAGAACAAAAAGAATCAAACCAACAACTCAGGAAAAATCTTAAATGAAACATATCGCTTATCAAGAATGAGGAGAGAAAACCTAATTATGAAAACTATCAAATCCTAAATAAAATAAGCATAACAACTAATCAACAAGTTCATCCACATGATAAACCCTGGAAAAACTTGAAATCGAATATCAAAGAGAAAATTGCCAACGAAGGGCAAAATAAGTTTGAGAAGATCAGCAAGTGCTACCATGATGGACGGCATAACCAGACATGGAAGGGGTCAAAAGGAGTGGCAGAGGGACACAAATCCCCTGCTCAACCAACAAGAATAACAGAGAGAATTTTGAAAAGTGAATCTAAAACTTTAGCGGCGGAGCAATTGCTGAGATAACTTTCAAGTTCAAATGTGCTGATCTCATGCAACAATGAAGAAAGATGAACAGCTGACAAGGAGCACAAGGTCAGAGCAACAACAGATAATGAGCAATGAGATTGGGAGCAACAGAAAACAAGTCAGAGCAGTAACAATGAGATTGGAGTAGTATCAAAAAGGAAGAACATATAAGAAATGAGCAGGCTTCTAAACGACTCGCTCCTAATTATCACTAATGGTTGTCATTTTATAGGGGTCATAAGAAAGATAAGAGAAAGAGGGAGAGAAAAAGAGAGAGAGTAATGAAAGAAAAAGAAAGATGTGCATCAAAACTAACAAAAAGGAAGGACATGTACAATGCATATGAAAGTGAAGGCTACCAACTAGCAATCTAAGGTGCAGAAAAAGGCAAAGGCAAAGGGAAGGCATCGACAAGGAAGACAAATGATGTACTAAGTAAAAAATCCACACAGAATGTAAGTCTGGTCACGTCAGTTTTTGTTTTTACATTATTGGTGCAAAACTTTCATGACAAATCATTGGCTCCATAAGCATTTTCATACCAGAGCTTATTGGGGAGGCAAAATGGCACCTGAATACTATCTTTGAGCTTCAAATGTCCTGTCCATGAGTTTAGTAAAGAACTTGCATACTCTTTGTAAGATTTCAGTGTGATCAGTTTGATATATGTTGGGTGCTCTTACACTAGGAATAAATAGTTTAAAAATACCAGAGTTCATAGCAAAATGCATTGAGTGTTGTGCAATGAACCTGTGGCTTCTACATTTGATCAGTCTTTTACTTGGGTTCCAAGCCATAGTGTTGTGGTGGTCAAGCAAGTTGCTGATCAAGTACTCCTCTAGGGGAGGATTTGTTTAACGTGCAGCCAATGGAGAGATGTTTCTCCCCAACTTAGCATATCATATCATACATCTTTTAGAATTGTCAGTACTTCATTCTGGAATAGCAGTCACAGGCACGATTGTGGTGTTCCAGTATCAGAGGCAAGGACAAAAAACAATATATCACTGTTGTCAAATCATGACTTTTTATGGGTAGATATCAGCCAATATTGGTACATAATAGCAGTGCAACAGTAGATATTGATGTGCATTGGTGCGTACCAGCTGCACCACGTTTCTTTGTTACTAAAATCCAATAAATATCAGTTGTACATTGTGTACCTTCCAATAATGTATTCCACAACTCCATTCTCCCCTTTACCCCATCCCATTTAACCTAGTGTGGAAGAAACCATTTAGCTTCCTCAACATAGTGCACTACCACTTTTGGTCTATTGTTCAGCAAGTATGGAGAGCTGATGTGAGTGGAAGTTCTTTGTTACAGAATTTTCAGGTCGTCATATTTTTAACAAGTGAACTCCAGCAACTGAACTGAAAACAATTTTGTCATATCTTTATTATAGACACTAGAACCATTTCAATCATATCGCATCAACGGTCCTCTGCACTCTAGCTTAACACAGGAGGATAGGCATGCTTTGAATGAAGTCAAAAATGGACTATGCAGCAGAGAGCTTCTATTAGCAATAATCCATAGCATACATACATAAGAGGATAGGAATAAACTTTGTTCAATGCAGATGTTATGGGAGAAGAGCCATAAACACGATATCCAGACTTGCTACTTCTGACAATAATTCTACAGCTTGTATCATCTTTCTTAATTCCTGCAGTCTACTGTACTGAGCTATCACAAGAACCTCACCCAATCCTGCCTCGTAAGCTTTGCTAGAGACAGTGAGTTGAGAATTACCCATACAGATCTTAAGAAGTAAATGAATTTTCTTTGAGCTTTGGAGTTACAATAAGAGTCCAAGAGGTCAAGAATAATTCATGTTGTAGAGTGTAAAATATATCAATAAAAGTAGAGAGTTTGATAAATCCAAAGGGACCATTTTTGGTGACCGAGTAAAATAGAATCTCGAATGACTAAATCATCACAATAACATAAAATTTCTTTCTATACACTCTTTATTTATGCTTTGTTTTTGTGCTTAACCTTGTTTTGAAAATGATTGTTAGAGTTGAATTTTTAGTTGACGAGTCGATTTGCCCCCTCTCGTCTTGGGCAATTAGTTATTGATAGTTCCCAACAGTTATCAAGATAAGGAAGATATATTTTTCCTGTGTCTTTGTACTCAAAATCTGAGGTACTTATCCGCAACAGGTTCAGACAATGCACTAGCATGGAGGGAAGGACTCTGCTACAAGATGGAAACGAAGAAACACGAGAGGAGATCAGAGAAGGCTAAGCTGTTGCATATTGTTTTTACAATTATATATTCTATACAATCTGACTGCCTGGGAACCAGGTTGTTTCACATGGTAATAAACTATAAACAACATTATTTGCAGGCAAATTCAGGACATTTTATTAGAGGGTCGAATTGTGATCTAAAAGAGCCATATGCTCCTATTCTGGGTAAGTTTGAAAGGTTTGCATATGCTTAAACTTTATAAGTTCTAAATCATGTACTTAATGCCTATGGTTAGTAATAGCATGACATTAGTTTCCTTTAAAAAGAATACAGAAATTCATCAAATCAATTCGCACAAAACCACCATTTGATAGCAAAAGGCCACATTAAATAGCAATACCTGGGAACCATATTGGTCACAAATGACCAAACGAGGTACTGGAAACCTTTCCTTCATTAATGAATCGGCATCATCTCGAGGTGCTTGCAACAGTTGGGCAAAGGGCTGAAATCATAGAAAAATCTATGACGAAACAGATCCACAAGATATAGCACAAAGAAGACAGAAAATAATGAATAATGGAGCAGATGTATTGCAACGTTTGGCAGAAAGTGCCATAAGCTGCTTTCCTTCCATGATCACAGATCCAGAATCAATGACACATGAAGCACAAATCTATGTTTTATTTTACGCTCCCATCTTCTCATCATCTCACCGAGGCACCATTCTTTTTCCCTCTTGCAGGAAAATTGATAAAGCAGATACTAGTCAGAAGGTAGTCATCAAGAACCTCATGAATTTAAACCAGAGCATCAACTATTACTCCGTCCAATTTTTCTCCGCCAACAAACCAACAACCAGACAGTTGAGACCTCATGCTTATTTAGATTGACTTTTTCCAACAAATTTTACCTTGTGTTGGGGATCAGTGTGGTATCCAGCTTTCCGCCACTGGGCAATCGTAGCACCATGGAATAGTACAATAGTAAAGTATGAGTCTAGAAGTAATATCCTGTCCCCAGCTATGGAAACCACATCCAGAAGAGCAGGTTCAGGGGCTGAATGGAGTGAATATGAGATTAATGATGGCTGAATCATAACCACAGAGTTGGTGACGTTTTCACGATTAAGAATCATTCTAAAGTACGCCGTTTCATCTGGACTATTGTTAAAGACCTGTACCATTTTATGACCGCCACAAGTAAGGCCATTATCAAGTCAATGGTTAACCCAATAAATTAAGGTACACACAGAGATGTAAAAAGTATCTACCTGAACAAACTGAGAACGTCTAAGGTGAAACATAAACTGGGGAAATATAGACAACCGTGGGGATAAGCTGAAACTTGAAGGACTATCTTTCTGATAGTCACCAAACCTTGAGCACAAGCGAATGAGAGATCGATCAAGCCACCTAATAGGATCAAACTCAGCCTGCATAACAGAGAGTGGGATTGATTGTTAATTGCAATTTAGAGTTGCCACTCCATACTAGATCTCAGCCATACAATGTCAATAAACTTATAGCAATTTTATGAACCGGCATAAATTTATGCAAAATAACTAGTAGGATTCCATTACAAAAACTTGTTTCTAATTAATTAATTAATATAAAAACATTTAAATTAAAAATTAAAAAAATTCAAAATAAAAAATAAAATAAAAAAGAAAGAGGACAGCGTGAAGAATACTATTAAGCTGACTAAATGTTCTATCTTGTCTAGAGGGGTAAAAAATGAACTTTAAACAAAGCTAACAAATCATTGGGCCTGGGGCATCAGATGTTACAAAAGAAAGGATTGGCATCTAAGGAGTTTCACTTTCATAAGAGTTAAATGTTATTTTGGTCTCTCTAGAGCAGAAGTTTAACCAAAATGGTCCTTGTATATATTTTTTCCTCCGAATTGGTCTCCCTACATCAAGTTTTTTCTAAGACGGCCCTTTGCTGATGTACGCTAAACTCGTGACCTAGGTTTCTCCAAATTGGCCTTATCTAACTAATAACATTAGATATTTTGGTTTGCATAACTCATGGAAGGATGTACATCCACGTGGACCTAAATATCCAAGTGGAACTTCTTATAGTTCGGGCTCAGACTACGAATCAAATGGCAAGGAGGTAATTAGACCGCATCATTCTCAGCCACTAGAGAAAAGTCTAACCTTGAACTTTGAGCCTGCTGAGAACCACGATGACATAAATTTTCATCTTCATCCCCCAAATACTCAAAAGGGTCTACATCAATATCTTCAATCTTCTCATCAGATTCTGTTGGTACTCTGATCTTGGGGAACTCAGACTGAAACATCTATTTTACTAGCAGCTTTCCGGCAGGCTAGACAATAAAGATGAATATGGTTACGCTCAAATATAACATGTCATTAACTAGGAAACTCTAGCCGATGAAGAGCAGGTGCAACAGGAGCTGATGCATAATTTATTTAAGCTGGGGCAAGCAAGAGCACAAATAGCAGCAAGCAAACAATAACTTTTTGCTTAGCTAAGTTGATAACAACAGCAGCAAGCTCTTCACCCACACTTTCTAGTCCATCATCATTCCTAGCCCATTGTTTGCAATATGCCAAAGAGTCTAAAAATCTTCATTCCTAGCCATCTTAAGATAAAAAAAAATAATAAAAAATTTTTTTTTTTAAAATAACAAAAGTTATGTTTTTGGGTTTTCCCTTCACGGTGGATAAATTATTTTACCAGATTTTTTTGATCTAATTCAGATCTATGTAAAAAAACAACTAGAGAAATAACTAAAAGCTTTGAACCCCTAAATCTCAACAGCTGAACAAGTGAAGACTAAAGAAGTAGCAACAATCAGCAACATTGGAGGCACAATAGGCCACTTAAAAACCACTGATGTTAAACGAGCAGATGTCAAGGAATTGGTGATGATAAGGTTCTGACTTCAATGAGCAGGTGTCATTGAATTTGGCTCGAGTCTTCAAACAGAAAGCGGGGAGTACCAGTGCATCAGCAATGATGGTGCTTTGCAGAATCGAAGGTCTTTTTTGTCAAGGGTGGCTGCAGGATACTACTCAATTGGTAGGGCAGCAGCAGAAATCAAGGTTGAACTTCAATTTGCTGGCATCTTCAGCTATGGTGGTTCATAGGTTGGACAAGGTGCTCGTGGTGGCACCGATGGCAAAGCCTCAGTCAAATTCCAAACTGGTGAATTAAGGAGTGCTGGTGTCTTGGAATTTGGCCGGAGACTTGGTGCATTAGAATGGTGGAGGTAACTACTAGGGTTAAGGTTAGGTCTCTGGTACGATTGCAGGTGATGGTGGATGATTATTTTTGAGATTTGATTTTTTCTAAGCACCAAAATTAGCAACTAGGATCGAGTTTTGACTTCAATACCATACTGATGTAGGCTCAAAACCTCACTCAAATTCTTATTAATGCAACTCTGGATTAGGAAGTACAATCTAAAGTCATACATTAGCCAACTTAATGCCAGAACCTAGCATAATGGAACAAAATCAAACCAAATATAACAATATCAAAATAATATCAAATCAAAATAAAATCAAGTAATATTTTATCTAATACTATTAGATCCTTGATTTAACTGCATTTATGGAAGAAGATGTATCCATGTGAACCTAAATATCTAGGTGGACGTGAACCTCATGTCTTATAGTTTGGACTCAGAGTTCGAGTACTACAGTGAAGAGGCGTGTAGATTGCATCATTTGGCCAGTCAAATTCACTCATCTCACCCCTTAATTAGCCTCCTTTCACCACAATTACTTTTTTTACTCCATTGATTGCTCCCATAAATAAAATTTCTACCACTTTTACTTGCTTAAAAGGGGAGAGTAGTTATGAGAAGACGTTGAGTGATTAAGAGAAGATATGTAACTTGATTTGACCGATCAAAGGCACTATTTTAGAAAGAGAAATAAATGAATGATCTCAAAGGAACAAGTTCAAGAATATAAATAAATTTACAATGGCACTTTTAGATAAACCAAAATGACATTCAAATCCTTTATTAATTAGATACTATTGTCCAAGTCATATCTAGCTACTAAAAAGGGAGGAAAGGGCAAAAAATAACAGCATTTCCGCACAATAGGAGTTAAAGTAAGCGTTCCAGAAATCTGCTACATTTTACAAAGAATGGTTAATCAGGGCCAAAGAGAAATGAGTAGAATTGTCTAGAAAAGCACTCCTTGAATTTTTTTAACCTATCTTCCATGGTTGAATCAAATACATGGAAAGATGGGTAGGCTACCTTCACCCGTGTCCAATACATGACACGAAAATAAAATCACATATATATAGGCTATAGAAAAACCAATGTTTACTAATTTACTATGGCGAAAAAAATTAAAGATCATAACACGACAACCGCAACATTATATTCATCATTCACGACATCCCAATAGTTGCCTCCACTTCCATCCCCTCTAAACACATCAACATGAACCAAGGTTCGTCGGCAACAAATTATCAACCCTTTTACGGAAAAAGCTAGGAAACATCAATCTCGCTAACAATGTGCATGCAAGACTCGAGGTTGCTAAACTCAATGCAAGTGACCATCAACTGTTTCATTCAATATGCATACTCGATCTGGGATAATCTTAGTAAAAAAACAAATTATTTGATTCCGAATATCCATCCATAACTCCAGTATAGCCATCATGCTTTCTTAGAATTGTACATAGTCCAAGACTATCACTAAAAAATACACTACACATGGTATTTCTTGTGAATAGCCAAAATGAAAGCTTCCATCTCTGAGACAGTCCATGTCACAAATATAATTTGATTTTATACAAGATGTGGAAAGACATTCTTTGAGCTTAGGATGAGAACTTCAAATGATACACATAGGTATACCTAGATTTTGTACAGTAACAATGCAGTAAAAAAGAAGTCACAGAAGAAGCTGCATACCCAAATGGACAGGACTACAAAATGGCAAGGATCAAGACACAAAAATAAAAACAAAAAATTAAAAATAAAATAAAATAAAATAAATCTCTTAAAGATCTTGAACTTTAACAATTTAGTGTATGCCGTATATTACCTCTGTTTCCATTTTAAAAGATACCAAACGTGCAACTGTCACGGCCGCTGCTTCTTGATCAAATCCAGCAACCAAGTCCTGAAAACATTTGACATTATAAACAGCTGAGACTTTAGACAAGAAATTTTGAACAGTGGTTTAACACCATGACATCTATTGACACTCCCCAAAGAATATCCCAAGGCAATTTTGAATATACAGATATCTATTGTCAGAAAGAGCACCTTTATTTCTTAGGAATTAAACATCCTAGAGAAAGTATTTTACGGTGCATTCCAAAGAAGAAAACGGAGGAAAAAGATGAAAACTCAAATACAGTCTCAATCTTCCCTTTTCAAGAAAATTTACCCACTGGAAACAGAAAAATAAGTAGCAAGGAATTAAGTTCTAACAAAACAGTGCCAGCCATATGCAGGCATCTTTGATGAGGCTAGAATGCCATTGAACATACCTAAAACTACATTTATGATTCAACGCTTCATCATCTTTAAAATCTCATATTGAAGAATAACACGGAGGATTGTCTTCTAGATTAAAACTCTTATCCACATGAGAATATGTTGGGGTCCTTGACTATGGGACGGGCCTACCACAAGACCCACCTAGGCATAGTGATCCAATTTTGTTCCCATCATCTAAGACTCAACTTTATTAATAAGCAACGGGGCTTTGTTTTTGCAAATTAGTAGCATGGCATAGTTAATTGGTCTTTTTTATGATTAAATTTTGTCAAAGGCTTTATAAATTAGAGTTTATAAAGGGCTCAACCAATTATCTTGTAATCAACTATAAATAAGAGGCTAAGTCGCCAAAAATATTCTCTAGTTCTCACAAACTGTAATCCTATTCTCTAACATGCACTATCAACCAATTTAATTAACTTAATACTCTCCCAAACTCATTTATTTCCATTAAGACTATCACTAAATCATCCCATGACCTTAACACATGATGTAGGAGCATCCACGATCACATTTTATATTATTTTTTTTTGTTCATTGCAAGGTTCAAGAAAGACCATTACATAGTCATTTCTTTCTAGCAGGCTCAGGCTGTGGTCTTGGTTTGACTTCCTATCAAACTAAAGCATTCTTAAACTCAAAGGATAAACGATCCGTAAGCATAAGGTCTAAAGATTCAAGGCATCATCAAGTCATCTCAACTCAAACATGGTCCCAACTCCTACACAGTAAGCCCCAACACAAGCAAGCAAAGGAATCATCATGTGCAAACAAGGAGGACAAAGCATGTTTCCATGAGTCAAGATTCAAGCTCCATAACACAGCTACTGTAGCAAATTGCGTTATTTTTGGGCACAAAATTACTAGCCAAATCAAGCCACACTGTTGAGTAGTTTATGTAGGAACAAACGGCTCACAAACAGCCTCTAATGATTTGAAATTGGCACCAGCAGCGGCAGCTAAATTTAATGAATTGATTGGCATCATTTTTTAGCAAGTTATGCACCTTTTTGGAGTTTGTTGGTCACAAAAATAAAGGAGGGCACCAGACAGAAGCAAAGGAAGAATGTGGCAGTGACTTAGGACAACTAAATCAGGGGTAAGGCATGGGGGACGTGACTAAACAGGCCTTAGGACCCCTGGCTACGAGATAGTCCATTTTTGGGACAATGTTGGTGCTGAACTCAATACAATAAGCAACAGCTTAAGGACAATAGCAGATGTCCATTTTATGGAAGGATTTGGCAGCACTTTTATGACAAGGACTGCTGGTTGTACCATGTAAATCAAATCTTGTGTAAGAGCATGGGGAAAACACTTTTGGACTGATTAGGTATAGAAAACAATGGAGGCAGGAAGGGCAGTAGCAATCAGTGTGGGAAAAGGTACAATAGTGTTTTATATATTTGTCAGCAAAGATACTTTTATTATTGAAGTCAGATCTGATAAAGTAACTTAACTTGTAGGTTTAGTTAAAATCAACTTGTAAGTATGGGATGGGCAGGCCACTCAAGTTTGACAGCCAGAGAATTCAATGCTTGATTAGCTATTGGTTAGATCTAAACTAGGAAGGTTAGCTCTCTTTACATGGCCTTTAGTTTGGTCCCAACCAAGTCAGACTTTTTTATTATTAAATTGTATCTGAGACAAACCTAACAGCTTTTTATAGTGTGTTAGAGTTTGTATCTGAATAGACAGAACCTATTTGGTTGCCCCATTTTTTGCCCCATTTTCAAGATTGGAACGGTCAAAGTTAAGTGAAAACTTTGATTGAATTTTACCTACAAAATCTTAGCTTCTTTATGCCAAGAGTTGTAAACCTTGATTGGTGATTGTAAGATGATCCAAATCATTTGATTGATCATTTTCCCTCTCTTGTATTCCCTATTTCTGTTTTTCATTTTCTGTGGAACTCAACCCCAGTCCAACATTGATCTAGCTTGACCCAATTCGTATCCCTTATGTATCACCACAGTTATATCCTCGGGTAAGGATCGTAACAAATAGGTATCAAAGACGTATGCAATGGTTGTAGAAGCCCTAAAAAAATCAATGCAATCATGAATCAACTTGTATATGACATGGGTTGTAGGATGAGGTCAAAAAAGAGCAATTTTGGGAAGATGGCATCAAGAACAGCAACAGGCAGCAACCACATGTTGGCACTGGTTGTCGACGATCAGCTAAGCCACCCAATGCCTAGCTATTGCCACCTTTGTTTTCCTTTCTCCTACAAAAGGCACCACTCCATCTATCATTGACCATCAAACCACTAGCCTTGACAAGGGATCCAACAGTTGCATAGACTCTATGGTCTGAGGGCCTCATCAACCCCCACCACCACTACGAAACAACCACCAAACCCTAATGCGTACAACATCGCCATCACAACTCCTCCACTAAACCTTCAAATCTCCATCATTGCCCCCAAAAACAATAAGAAATCCTCCACCACCACACCCCAGCTAAAAAACCCCCTCTAACCCATCGTTAACCACCAACACTTCAGGCCCCTTCACAAGAAGCATTGACCTACCCAACTATTCACCAACCACCACACCACAACCAACAAGCCCTAAACTACATAAAAAAAACCCTATCACTTCTCAAAAAACTATTGACCCATCATCAAAAGCCTTATCACTACTCAAACAACTATCAATAGCCTTTATCATTCCATGCCCAGCCCCCATGCCAACCTCTACCAAAATCATGGCTTATGCTAAGCCCCCACTACATGCCAAAACTTAACGGCAATCCTCTATCGCTACCTACAACCTTCACCTAATGTCAAAAACATCCAATTAAATATCAGTCTCAATACGCGATATAAACCGATATTTATCAGATATTGACATATTGATTCAGCCGATACGCAAAATTAACGATTGCAATATCAACTGATATATCAGTAATATTTACAAATAGTATGGATAGTTGATGACATTTGTTGATCTTTGTTATAAAAAAATATATATATAAAAATACAACGCGACAAATGAAACACATAATATATCATTAGCAACACCCCAATACCACAACACCGCGACTACAATTTTATTGCCTGATTGAGAAACATCCCTAGCCACTATACTACCTCCACCAAGATCATTATCAAGCCTTATGCTCCTAAACACCCTTCATGACCTCAACTAAGCTTCAGGACTACATGTCGCAAGTTGATATTATGTCATCCATGTAGCATCACTTGTCTTGTGGCCAAAAGGAAACTTTGGATAATATTGAGGGCCAACCCAACATAGTTGGCAATCTGAGGAATAGATCATCATAGAAGATGGAAGAGTCGAACTCCCATGAGATGAACTTCAGAAACACTTTAGGATTCTACCATGGTAGCCATATGGGTCACCGAGCTCCCCACTACTGATTGGTCCACCAGTTTGGCCTCCGTTGTCTGGAACCATAGCTTGACACTTCTTGGCACACTATCCAAGCTTTATATGCTAGAATAGTACCACCAATCATATGTTTCATACTAAAATACTACATGAATCTTATTTTGACGGCATACATGTGAATTTTCAAGCACCTTACATCTAAACCCTAGTTTCAAGTTGCGCTTGGAAAGCTAAGGTACTGCATCTCATTATGAGTAAAGGGGCTATACATTTAGAAGTTAGATAGGTTCAATTTTTGGGCATAACAAGGATGACGAGTCAAGCAACACACTAAATCCTAGAGTCACTGGGGCTAAATTGCCCATACAAGGCCAGCAATATTAGCTTAATAATGCACTAAATTTCAAGTTATGCTATGTTCAATCATGGGCCAGCAATATTAGCCTATATCAGCACTTGGCATTCTTGATCTCACTCACTACATGGAACTATTGGTCATGTGGGACAGATTACCTCCAAGTCAAGCTACGACAACGTTTATACCTACATTTGGTTGGTCCTTTCTTTATTATGACTTTGAGAACAAGTTCGTTTTCAAAGGGGAAGTATTATTAGGCTTCTTGATCATGGGCCAAGCCTACCAACAATGCCACTTGAGCTAACTGACCCATTTTTTAGGTCCTATCATGTTACACATCAATTTATTATTAAGCAGCAGGCCTTAGTTACTTGTTATTTTTTATATATTAGCGCTTCAAAAAGGCTTTATATATAAAGGTTTATAAAGGGCTAACATGTGATGACCATATAATAAGAGGTTAAGTCCTCAATAATAAATGAGTTGTCCTAACCGCTAATTCCTCGTATACACACTTAGTCAATTAAACTAAAATAATAATCTCGCGAACTTGTCTAACTCCATGGGAACTATTACTAAATCATAACATGATGCTATGATGGCAAGATTCTAGGGCAAGGATCATAACATAATATTGGTCCAATTGAACAAAAATCTTACACACATACATGCATTGGAAAGTTACTCAAAATTGTGGTCTTTGGGTAGAAAATGTTCAATAAATGGATACAATTCATGTATCTACTATTTGGTATTTATAGTGTTGTTTATTCAAGAGTTCTTAGTTACATGACTCATTGGTTTTTAGAGGACCAAATTCAACATAGAGATAGGTGAAAATGTTTTGTTTGCACGTTTTGATAATTTGTATGTTAGGTATAAGTATTGGGCTTTAGATTTAAATAGTTATGGTGTGGCTAAATTTGGGTAAGGTGGGTCATTTAGACAAGACTTATGTATTACTCGGGATGGTTATTCTTCTAATTCACCAAGGTTGAGTCGATTCCTAATTCGGGGGAAACTAAATTTCAAAGGGGTAGAATTTAACAAAACTATCCCTAACATAGATAGTATTCCATGCAATCCTTTGTTTCATAGCATATCATCACTTGACCCCTTTTTGTTACAAAAAATGATCAATTGAGTATCTTATCCTCAATATATGTAAAGGGAAAAGGAGGAAAAAAGGAGAAAACATGAGACAAAGCCTTGTAAAGGGTAAAATTAAAATACTAGATATGAAAATAGTTACTATAAATTTTTGTAATAAAATGTATAGGTGGCCATCTACTAACAACAAGTTGGGTAATATAATATAATCTTTGTAATAAAGGCCGGTGTTTTGTAATTTAGACAAGTTGTGGGTGCTTTTCTTCATCTCTTTTCAAAGTTAGCCTTTGTTAAGGATTTTCAAGTACCAATTGTTTTGAGTTCTAATAGCCCACAATTGGTCAATCAATCTAGGTGACCTTAGTTATAGGTCGAGAACACTGTCAGCCTTGTTAGAGTAAAGCCCATTACAAGCCCATTAGGGTCTGGCCCAATTTCAGTCCTAGCATGTTAAATTCGAGTGCATAAATAAGCAACAGATGCTAATGTTTATCAATTCTTAGCAGGCTTTAGTAATTAGCTTATTTATGCATTAGGGTTAATATGTCTCCCTAATAAACGGGTTGTCTTCCAAATCCTAAGTTGCCCTCAAGTTGTAGTCAACTATAAATAATAGGTTGTAGCCTCAAACAAGTTAAAATTAGCAAATAGACAAGTCTCTGGCTCTCTCCTCTATACTCCATTGCCTATCTCTCTCTTCTCTCTAGTTCTCACAAACCCTAACATTAGTTCCCAACAATTTATAATCAGTTAATTCCACCAACAGCTAACTTAAAATTCATCGAATTCCATGGGAACTACTACCAAATTTTCCCATGATCTTACTATGCCTAAAACCCCAACAAATTGGTATCAAATTTTGTTATGTTGCCTCAACAATTGGAACTTTCAAAGATTTATCAGCAAATAAATAGTATCTCCAAGCATTTGGACAAAGGTTGATGAGAATCTAGGGCAAATCAAAGGAAGGTCCCAAATAAGTTGAGAATTTGCAAAGAATTACATCAAATAACCTCGGCAACCCACCGCCGACTGCATTTTCCAATCCCTGTTAGCATGGAAACACCATGCCCAAGCCCTTGCTTACCCCTTTGGCACCACCAAACACACCAACCATCACCCACCAACTAGTAGACATACTCACCAACCCTTACAAGCCTTGCACGGTTGCACCAACCCCACACATCCATCTATCACACCTATGGTGAATGTATGCTACAGCCTAGCACCCCATGGAAGCCCTCAACCGCCACCTTACTACCTTCACCTAGTACCATAAAGCCTCCCAAGCCACCAATGTACCACCACCCACTACTTTCAGGACCAATGAATAAGGTTGTGGTCAAGCTCTTACCACTCAAACACCCTTCATCCACCCCAGCTATGCCTCAAGGCCAACGAGTTGTTGCTACGACATCCATTTAGGCATCACCTATCGCATAGCCAAAATGAAGCTCCGGATCATATTAGCGATCTACCCAAAATAGGAGTCAGTTTAGGCTATACAAAAAGTAGCTCAAGAGATTTAACCTTTTTTGGATGCACTGCAAGAATGCTCTTGGGTCCTTAGGTCCTATTACAAACCCCACCTACCACAAAGCCCACCAACTTGACCTCCTTGGTGCTCTACTCAAGATTCTTATGCTACAACTAATCAACTCTTAGCATGTTCGATCGCTCAACACTTGAAATTTTTGCTCAAGTGAAATGAATTACCTCCAGATCATGGTACAACGAAGTTTGTTGCTACTTTTGATTGCTCTCTGACACAAGAAAGCCCAAAATTTTGGCCCTTGTCCATTGGCGGCCCTACTTACAAGGCAACTTAATCAACACTTCATGGTGCCCTACTCAAGATTCTTATGCTACATAACATTTGCTATATTTTGAATCAGCTCTTAGCATTTTCGATTGCTTACCACTTGAAATTGTTGGCTAGGTGAAATGATTTACCTCTAGATCATGCTATTGCAAAGTTTGATGCTACTTATGATTACTCCTTTCCTTATTATGAGCTTGAGGGCAAGCTCGTTTTCCATGAGGGTAGTATTGTTGCATACCTTAGTTGTGGACTGGGCCTACCATCAAGCCTATTAGCATCAAGGCTCATTTAATTCCTTGTAGGTTAGAACCAAGTCTATTAATAAGTAGTAGGCCTTAACTTTTATTAATTTTTAGTGGGATTTAGTTAATTAGCTTATTTATGCATGAGGACTAACACATTTTATTAAAAGAGGAAAAGTTAAATCCAAAGCTTGTTAAACCCTAGCTTGCTCTCTAAATAGTAGTTAGCTCTAAATAAGAGGCTATAAATGATAGATGGGTTGGGATAAAACACTGGGGCAAGGCTTAGTCTATCTTGTTTGTTTTGTTATAGATTCCCCATTCAGGTCTGGTAGAATTTTTCTTCAGTCTCAAATAAGGTTAATGATTATAACGTAATGAAGGAAACATAAGGTTAAAGATAGCTGAACCAATCATTGGTACCACGATAAATCAAAGGAGTTGATAAGCAGAGTATCATGTTATACTGCTATGTAGATGAAGACAAGCTTTAGGGATCAAAGTGCAGATGGAAAGAGTAGATGTTTTCCAAAGAATATTCCCAGCTTTCCTTGATAACTATGGTACTTCCTCATAAATTTAAACTTGTCTGTCTCCTTTCCCTATAAATCCGGTGCCAATTTGATCTTCAGATGCCATAGTTTCCCTCTTTTTAAAACTAAACTTATTCTTCATACTTCCAATTCATAAGGGTTATCAAAATAGTATCCATTAACAAAATTGAGCAAGCATGCCAAAAATAGGAAAATCAAGGAGCTTAAAAAAACTGAAAATCCTCATTAACTTCCTTTTCTGAATCTTGCATACTCCAAAACCAAATAATGATCATCAAGATCAAGCAGCACACTAATAATAAAACTGGGTGAGTAGCAGTGAACTGGCCACATAAGCAAACTGATTAAGGACATAAGTTGGATGCACTAGTCATGGTGCTTCACCATGTTTTAAGAATCTATGTATACAGTAGCTCAAAATCTTGTTAAGCCAGAGCAAGCACAAACGATAATATACCTGTACACTTCCAGGACCAGCAACCCATCTCCTAGAGAAAGTTGTAACACGAAGTCTCATTTGACCATTTTTATGCTCATAGCTGCAAAATCTCTTCAACAAGTCAGTATAGCTGAAATATCCAACTAAATAGCCATATAAAACAGATGAAGTCCATACTATGTTAGAAACTGGAGGTAAAACTGATTGCTCGTGGATTGACCAATAGAATCTGAGCTGTCCTTCTTGGCAATTTCAAAGATTATACATAAAGATGTAGCTTTGTCAAGGCCACACATTTTCCAGGCACTTGTATTGCCCTGGCCAATGACGGTTTCAGAACAAATAGGGCCTTTCTGCAGAAAGTCACAGAATACTAACATCAATGCCTTAAACAAGTAAAAATGAGGCAGAATATACAACCCAACTTAAGGGATATACCTTTTCAAGTGATGCAGCAGGACCAAGAATACCCTGAACCTTCACATCCTTAGAGCAGCTTACCTCAAATATACCGCTGCATAGAGTAGAACAAGGAGAATAGCAATCAAAATAAATGCACCCACAGTCATCTGCAATAGATCATGTATGAAAGGTAAAATTCCAATGAAGAGAGAGTCTGAAGGATAAGCATGAGCACAGGGATGTGTTGAGGGATTATGCCCAGGATCTTGTTGATTATCTTAGTCCAGAATTACAAAATTCAGTGATGTGAATAGTCTGGCCTCTAAAGCTGTTTATAAGACAAAGCATGGACAATAAATGGTAGTTTAACCTCTACTGTACTCCTTATGTTTAAAATGCCATCTGCATTGAATGAATATATATAAATGATATCATCAGCAGTATCCTATTCTACATGAGATGAGACTGCCCTAAACATCCTTCAGGGTTTTTTTTTTCCTTTCTTTGGCACCAAAGAAAATTTCCTTTGATAAATAAATATATACATAAAAGAGGACAAGTCTCCGAGAAGAATGTTGTTATCAGCCTCACGTTGACTTTCATCAAAAGTTAACACTGAAGCTGGCTGCAATAAGAACTTTCTAGTTCTCCAAAGGCCTGAAAAGTTCTCTTAATAAATTGCCAGAGACATCTCTTAATGGGAAGAAGAAAAAAAGGTTTAAAGTAACAACCAAACATGAATCCTGTCATTGGTCAGACATATGCATGGCCTCACCCTTACAAACTTAGGGCTTTTGTAGTGGACTGTTCTAAAAGACAGGGAGAACACCACGAGAGGGAAGATTCTCACCCAGGACCTAACTCCTAATGTACCCCAACCCCACTAGAATACAACTTCTTTGATAATTTTACAGCCTCAGTATCTATACTTCATGTCTTTGATAATTTTACAAAAAACAGTCAATTCAGTCTTTTCACTTGATTCAAAATTTTCATACAGGCTCAAGGATGCAGATATGGCCTATGGGACACATGACTCAAATCGAAACAAAAAATACCAAATCTGCAAGTAGAACAGGAAGCACTAGGGAAACCCTGAAAGAAAATAAGCATTCTTTATATCAATATATGACACTGGACAAATGTTCAACAATTGGATATATAAATAAAATAAACATTTAAATATTTTCTTCAAGCATAATCTGGAAGGTATCAAGTCAGCAGCAAATCTCTCTAAATAAAAAAGGAAACCTCCACATCAGCCAATACTGGCATCTGATTTAGTCTTTGGCAACAAACAAGGAGGCCAGGCAATCAGTGACTTGGTAGTGATGGTTGACTAATACTTATCAAATCTGTGACTAGGTAGTCAGACACTCATAAACATAAGATCAGAATGTAAGAAATTAAGAAAAAAAATCAGGAGGGCTGCCGTTGAGAGTAGAGTAACTCTACTACATTTCTAGTTTCACATTATTGAAAAAAAGAAAATCCTATGTTCTGTAGTCTAAAGAAGTCAAAACATATAGAAAAGTATCAAAGCATCTCAAAGGAATTCGACAAATCATGAGACATTTTTTGTTTTGAAACTCAAGCCTGCTTGCACAGATCACAAATCACTCAAATAAAGGCTCTGTACCAAGGTTGCACTGAAACAAAAAAGGGACCACCAGAGATGGGAAAGTCGCATTCAACATAAAATTAGAAAACTGTAATGTTAGAAAAAGACAGTGAAAAAAATAAGCAACTTAAATAATAAATGTATCTACTAAAGCTTAAAAGGGATACAGATAGCTGATAAGGGGGTGGAGAATATGGTGTTCCACCCAAATTACTTATTCGTACACCTCGTCACCAAAATAAGCATTCTTTCTCACACCAAAAGTAGGAAAAAAAAATTTTTTTTTTGGGGAGGGGGGTGATGCTACCAGAGTTTCAAATTTACATATCATTCTAATAGGCTCATAGTCCCTTTCTACCTCTTCCCATCATCTCTTTCCTACTCTCTATCTACTATGAATAAATTTAGTAGAAAATCTGATTAGAATTTAGCATGTTCGAATAGCATTGAACAATCAAAGCAAAAAACCAACAATGTGCTCAACTCCATCAGAGACGACAACCTTCATCAAATGGATGGGAAGAAAAACAAGCAACAATGATGGTGAAGGTGCTGTGAGACCAGTAGAGGATACCCAATAAGGTGGAGTGCTTCTGAGGAAGTAAGCAAGAAGGAAATCCTTCATCACTTCGAATGTTGGGATCTTATGCACTTTGTTGTTGTTGTTGTTGTTAATTTTTCTTCCTTTCCGAAAGAAAGAAAAAATCCCGTGTTGGTATCATGCGGGTCACTTCTTTACCGAAACAATTTAGACATAATTTTCTAAGATTTTGGCAGAAATTATTTCCAAAAATGGAAATTTTATAATTACACATGTATCCACACAATGTAGATAGATACTCTGTTTACCTCCAACCACCTCCAAGGAAGGTGATGGGGCACTTGATCATACAGTTTCTTCCGGTCAGATGAAAACAATGAGAAGGTCCTTCCACCTCTATCTATAATGCTACATTAAAAATCTGACGAGGTGTATGGCTTCGGTCATTAATCTACCCAACATAAAATAAGAAGTTCCTTAATATAGTGGCATCTCTTCTTATTCTCATATCGATCACCCATGCCCATACTTTCATGGTATGATTGAGGAGCTTATTATGTAGTCATTACACCTATGATATTGCTTTAGTTATTATACAAAAGCATCAAAGAGCTAGTCCTCCATTCATCATAGGTTTATAGCAAGCCTTCCTACTTTAGACAACTCCATGGGTATATGGGTGTCAAATTAGGTCTTACTACCTTCTCTAGCTTCGTCTTATGCAAGGCTCGTCTCACTTCTTCCTTTTGTAATTCAAAAAGGGATGATGTATTGCTTTAACTATGACGTGTTGAGTTCACCATGGCAAACGTTGTTGTCCTCATCGTCAACAAGCATTTAAAATGTAGAACTATTAACTTCCCATAATTTTAGCCTCCTTTCAACGGACAGGATTGTCATTATCCTTCACACACTTCATTTGGTCCAATTCTCTACCTTTCCACTTCCTATTTTCCCCCTTCTTTGGTGCCTAATATTTGATATAGTTCTTCATAAGCCCCGGCACAAGCTAATGCCACAACTCTTTTCGCCGCCAGCTAAGATAGTTCTTCCTCCTTAGTGTTGCTATCAACCAATGTTTTGTAAGCCTCCTTCTTGCTCATAATTATTGTTGAACTTCTACATTCCACAGCACACTTCCTTTCTTATTCTTAAGTTTCTACTAGTTACTCCAAGATGACCTTGAGTTATAATCATAATATGTTAGGCACTAGCATTCCAGGATTGTTATGCATCTCCCTTTTGTACCCACCTTTCATCTATCATCACCTTGGCATAAAGTTGTTATGATAGTCGAGATAATTATCAATCAGGAAAAATAAAATAAAATAAAAAAATAAAAGTTCAGGTTTGTTCTAATTAAGAACGAAACATTTTTCAACTTACAAAAAGGGCACGAACATTCGACTTTTGTTCCAATTAAGCAAGTTCTATATTAAAATGATATTATTTTCATATCAGTATGTATTCTACATATAATAAACATATACATTTTTTTATATCAATAAATATTTATTTAATATAACAACTAACTACAAATTAACATAATATACTATTACTATCATTATTTAATATTTTGAAATTTTGAAACATAAACAATTAAAAATAAAAAATTTAAAAAAATTTGAAATCTAAAATCTATAATAAATAAAAAATTTAAATTGAAAGTTTTCAATATTTCAAATTCTCAAATTTACAAAATCTAAAAATTAGAAATTTTACAAATTACAAACATAAAAAATTTCAAAATAAAAAAATGCACACACACACATATAAATTATACATCAAAAAATTATAAATTTTCAAAATTAAAAAACTTAAAAACTTAAAATTTTGTAAATTTATGAATTAAAAATCAGAAAAAATAAATAAATAAATATATATATATATATATAAAATTTTAATATTCAAAAATATAAAATTCAGAAATCTAAATATTATAAAATTTTAAATATAAAAACATAAAATCACAACTAAATTCACAATATAATGTTCATTTTAATTTATTAAAATTAAAAAAATACGGTTAATTTGAAAACAAAACTATAAACATGATTTAGTAGTTTTTATTTCTAATTTAATAAATTTGGTTTTAAATTTTTATACTTATGTTTTACGTTTTGAAATTTTGAGTTTCAATTTTCAAAATATTTATTTTTAAATTTAAATTTCGAAATTTTTAAAGTTTTGGATTTTCAAACCATAATTTTTTAACTTTTTTATTTTTAAATTTTTAAAGTATTGCATTTTAATATTTTTTAACTTTTTAATTTTTATTTTATTTTTTATTTTTAAAGTTTACTTTTATTTTTTTTATTTTTTTATGTTATTTAAGTTTTTTTTCTTTTTTATTTCTTTATATGTAATGTTTTTTATTTTTATTTTTTCAAAATAAATTATTTTTCTCCTAAGTTATTACATAAATAATAAAATAACAGTATATCAAATTAACTTAAAGTTGATTAGTATATTATGGAAGCATTAGTGGTTATAATGGGTATATATGATTATAATTCATACAATACCATATAAAAGTGAAAATAGTATTATTTTAATTGAAAACTTCCTTAATTGGAACAAAATTCAAACGTTTATGATTTACAATAACCCCAAACATTTCTTCCCTAATTGATAATTATCTCTATGATTATCCCCTTTACCTTCCACCATTTGACCCTAGCATATGTTTCTTATCTCTTCTCCCTCACATTTAAAAATAAAATAAAAACATACTCTACGATAAACTAACAAAACACACTCCTACTTTCTTGATGTTATAACAAACACATATTCTATGAACTACTTAAATGCACCTCCCCAGTGGAAATTGAACACCTTCACATCATTATACTATGCATAAAACAACATGCAAGATGCATGAAACTCGTAATGTACAGGCATAAAGGATGATGAGCTACCACTAAAGCTTACACACTTTGGAGCACGATTCTTAATTGGTTGACAAGAGAGGAAAAAAAATCAACCATGAATTCTCATAACGTGTTCCAAACATCAATTTGTTTAAGTATTTGAAATCTATGTTTATGATTGATGTTGCTCTGCAGTACACCAACATAGCCGCTGAAACAGATAGCATTCATCAGAAATGCTGGAAACTTTAGAAGCAAACGTACTCCTAGCCTTCTCCCAATCAAAAAGCACCAAAGGTCTCCTTCTCCATCAATATTAGTAAAAGAAATACTCACACCATGCTTAGGAAGAAAATGCACCTCTTGAAAAGGGTTAGTGGGAGCATTACCCCTCTTGCATAGCTAGATTCCTGACATGAGCAAGGCTCATTAATTCCATAAAAGTGGTCTTCAAAAGCACAAATAAAAATGTATGAGATGCTTAAAAATATTTTGCTTCTTGATCTGTGGAAGGTCAAAACTTATGAATCATAAGGCACCTTATTTGTTTGGTTCTATGTTGGTTTAGTTTTAGTTGATTTGGCTTTTATTAAAGTGGTCTTCAAAAGCACAAATAAATGTACGAGGTGCTTACAAAAAAAAATTGTTTCTTGATACGTAGGTCATAACTTATGAATCATAAGGTGCCTTAGTTGTTTGGTTTGATGTTGGACTAACTGGTTTAGTCTTAATTGATTTGGCTTAGAGTTTGACCTTCAGTGCAATGGATTGGATTAGAACTCTAACGGCTGAATTGGCTTAGAGTTCAGAAGAACCCTAATGGGCTAATATAGTGTTGTTCTCTTCTAGAAATGCCATCTTCCTCGAGCTCTACAATTTGGTGCACATAACACAGCATATGGCAGAGGCATTGGCCACAAAGACTCCTCTGTAAAGTGGCAAGCTGGTGGCAGCAGTTAGAGCAATCCTAGGTACCGCCCAATTTTGTTGTAAACAATCAACACTAAACCAAGATTAACATCAACCTTGTACAAATTCCACATTAATTTTTGCTTCATTCACTCAAATCTCACAATCATCCTTGAATTTGATTCAGTTGGTTCCACCAATTTGAATGGGTTAATGCCACTATACTTTGTTGCAATATTCCATCAGCAAAAAGATGGTACCAACACAAGCTTGCTTAAATAAATAAATAAAAAATAAAAAAGCAGATTTTTCTCTCATCACAAGACCATCATTCACTCAACCACCTATTGTATGCAATTTACCTTAGCACAAGTTCACAAAGGCATCGTTTAGCAACCAGATTATTTTTCAAATTATCACTTCATTTATGTACCATTTGGTAAGTTAATATAAGTGATGTATATTGACATTTTTGGGTATGTAGTTCAATATTAATTAATTTATTTAAAGTTACTTTATAGCAATTTATGATAAAAAGTAAGGGCAGTTTTGAAAAGTTATAGAAAGTAAGATGCCATATCATCTAAAATAATTGAATAATATAGTTACCCAAACACACTTAACCCATTACATTTTGAAGAAGTTCATGTTTATCCTAAATTTTATCAAATAACTAAATTACAAAGAAAAATATTATAAGTATAAGCCCAAAATGTTGATAGACAT
This sequence comes from Tamarix chinensis, assembly GCA_030549775.1. Lineage (NCBI taxonomy): Eukaryota > Viridiplantae > Streptophyta > Magnoliopsida > Caryophyllales > Tamaricaceae > Tamarix > Tamarix chinensis. Next base: position 87,437,522 of record CM060180.1, read on the forward strand.
CACCTCATTTAATCTTTAGAGCTCAATAATCACCAAATGAAACTTGACTAATACTAGAGAGAAGTGAAGGACTCATCAAATGAACACAAAATGGGGGGAAAATACAGAGATACTCATACCCCTAATCCGCCACACAGATGCAAGATAAGTGCAAAATTACCTAAAAAAGACCACGCAATATCATATCATCTAGATAAGTGAAAGAGAAATGCAAAATTATCCGAGTGAGACCAAGACATATCAAATAACAAGTAATCTGCAACTAAAGTACAACAAAATGAAAAACAGTAAACCTTACTTTGATGCCAGTCCAAGATCATTATCTCCGGTCTGAAAAACCCGTACAAGAGAGTCCTTGAACACCGAATGCCCAAAACTTTCAGCTAGCACAACAAGCCCTCCAGTCAGTTCAACCGCTACTTTCAGTTCAGCAACACCCACCTGGAATTGAAGCAACAACAAACAATGATGCTTATATGTAATACTCTACCAAAAAGAGTTAAGTAGAACGAGGACAAACTACTAGATGAACTAAGATGTAAAGAACAAAAAAATCTGACAAGCAAAATTACTAGAATGAGTACTAAAGCCTATGCTTCCTGGCATCAATTTATTAATAACGATGAACTATTCAAACAAAATATTTAGCCAGCAACAAGCAGCTCATTCACTAGGGAACAAATTTCATATAGGATATTTTCCAGTTGAATATGATCAGTCTAGCTTCAGCTCAAGTGTGTAAAAGAGGTTCCTTATTGCCCCCCCCCCAGCAGCAGCACAGGATGAGAGCGGCATAAGAATATCCAACACATGAAAACAATCCCTTTCTCTTACACCAACCTACCCAGGGGGTCACCTGCAAGCAAAACAAATTCAAAGGACGTCTACAAATTTAACCAAGCCCCAAAAGGAAATCTAAATGATTAAATACAAAAGGCACCCATCTAGGAGCCTGATTTCCAACCACTGGTTGTGGGGTTGATTTCAGTAACAATAGATCAAATAGGTTCTATAGATAAAATCTGGCCCACACTTTCCAATTTACAATTTGTTTAACTCCATATTTTCCACTTAGTTAGCCATAAGGTTGGACTTGGTTCATATTTTAGTAGGCTAAGCTCTTAGCCTCGGGTTTTCACACAAAACCACAATCAATTTCTTATTAACTCAACTCTGAATTAAAAAGGACAACCTAAGGCAGTATATAATAGCCAAGCTATTACCAAATCCTTATGCAATAAAACTTAAATAATATCAAACCATATAAAATCTTAATATCAATCAAATAATAGTATAATAAGATAAACTAATATTCTATACACAACTCTTACATCTTCTAATCCTATGAGACCTATAGAAGGAGACATATACGTGTGGACCTGAACTTCCTTTCTTATAAATTGGGTTCCGATTATGAGCCCTACAACAAGGTGCATGTAGAAAAACATGTGACAATCAAAGTTGTTGGTTGAATTCTAGGAGTAACTTTATCATTTTAACTACGTTATTTATTTTTCAGTAAGTTGTAGCTTTAATTTTAAATCAGATCCCTATTTTATTAGGAGAGTTGGTAAGAAGTGGATCTATTCATACCTCTGTAAAGCTACACGCTGAATAAGAGGGGGAAATGTTGAGTTTCTCTTCCTCCTAAAACTACATGGTATCAGAGCTCAAAAACCAAAACACTACATAGTTAAAAAAAGGAAGATGGCCGATAGAATGCAAACTATTAATGCCTCTGAGGTCAATTCTCAACAAGAAGGTATTTCTATTGGTAGTGTTGACCCTATCTGAGTCAACTCCTCTTTTCAAATTACCATCCATTCGCTTAATGGTAAAAATTATTTGGAGTGGGCTCAATCAATCAAACTAGCCATAAATGGATGGGACAAGCTTGGATACTTGACAAGAGAAGATAAGAAACCTGCAAATAGTGACCCTAGATTTAAAGCATGGAGGTCTGCAAACCTTGTTAATTGCTTGGCTCATAAATTCAATGGACTCGTCCATTGCAAAGCAATACATGTTCATGCCCTATTGCAAAGGCAATTTGGGACTCCTTCCACGCCACTTACTCTGATTTGGAGAATTCTTGAATCAAAGTCCAAGTTGTGGAACTCCAAGAAAGATGAGTGTGATGTTACTGTTTATTATAATGAGATGGTAGCATGGTGGAAAGTGCTTGATCAACGCTATGATGATAAGTGGGAAAATCCTAATGATTGTGCTTGTTTTTTAATAAGGGAAGAAAATGAAAGAGTACGCATGTTTCTGGCCAATGTTAATTATAGTCTTGATGATTTAAAGGGATGTATCTTAAGTAGTAAGCCAATACAATCAATATGACAAGTATTCTCGGAGTTGAGGCAGTACAAAGCAAGAAAGAGAGTGATGTTCAACACTATAACAGCCTCTACAAAGTCTAAAATAGAAATTTTAACAATAGTTACTAAAGGTAATGGTTCAGAAGGAGAAAAGAAGAAAAGGCATTAGTGTGATTAATGCAAAAAGCCATGGCATACATGAGATACTTTTTGGAAGCTCCATGGTACGCCCTCAAATATGTAGAAGAAAGGACATGATAAAGGAGGTAGCAGAAAATTATTTCAAACCATATCTGGCCAACATCAAGAGCATTCAATCAACTCTAGAGTGTCACCTTTCACAAAAGAGTAGTTGGATCATTTTGTTAAACTCATTCAATCTCCACAATTCACTTCACTCAACTCCACTCCTAACAATTCACCTTGTTCCTTAGCCCACCCAGGTAACATAAGTTGTCTTTCTAGTGTCTCCTCTAATCTTTGGATAATTGATTCAAGAACAACTAATCATATGATAGTTGGTCATAAAAAGGCTAAAGTTGCTAATGGATCACTCTCAGCACTTGCCCAAAGTGGATACATCAAAATTTCACTAAACTTAACACTTGAAAAAGTCCTTCATGTCCCTCAATTATCTTGCCAGGAAATGGACTCTCAAATATGGGACTACATATATCAAAGGGGCAATTGAAACTAGGATCTCTCATTGGTTACCTAAAGAAGCTCTAAAGGATAATGAGGCAGTTGTGTTATGCTAAGAATGATGAATCTACCTAAGGGGATACCTATACCATTATGGAATGGCTCCCCTCAACGGGGTCTAGGAAGACCACAAGGATAAAATCAATAAAGAGTCTCAGAGGGAATCAAGCTACAGCAAGATTATCACCCTAAAGAGAAGAAAGCTCGATGTCATCCCGATACTGTCTAGCTAACATACTGCTCTCAAGAGTGAGGACAATCACTTTTATAAAGCAAAGACTAAGACCTTAGTCAAAAAGAGTCACTCCCTTCTTCCGGTGAGAGAAAAAGTGGTCAAGCTTTGTTAGTAAACTCACTCAAGAGATCTTACATGTCAGATTATTTTTTCCACTTCCTATGATTTTTAGGATATCCCCTCGGAGAAGATGATTGGCAATGATAAGGAAGTTGGAGGTCTATATCAATTGATAGACAATTCATAACCTGTATGCCCAATTCATAGTTCCTACTATGAGTCACTTTCTATTTATTTTAAGAATGATGTTATGTTGTAGCACTATAGGCTAGGTCATCCTAGTTTTAATTATCTACAACAGTTATTTCCCAAATTATTCATCAATAAGAATGTGCCATTATTTTAATGTGAGATTTGAGCTATGGCAAAACATCACAGAACATCTTACCCTCCTCGACCTTATCAACCAACTACCCCTTTCACATTCTCAGTGATGTTTGGGGCCCCTCACGCATCCCCACACTCATGGAAAAAATATTTTCTCAATTTTATTAATTATCACACGAGATTCTATTGGGTATTCTTCTTAAAGGAAATATGGTGCAAACGCAATTTAATTAGCTCATCAAAATATTTCAGAGCAATAATGGAGCAAAATATGTCAATAACATGTTGGGAACCTTGGATAAAGGAAGCATTCATCAAACTCTTGTATGGATACCCCGACACAAAAATTGGGTAGTCAAACGTAAGAACAAACATCTCCTAGAAATTTCAGGTTTGCCTACAATGTCCCTAATTCTTATCAGGGAGACTCTACTTTGACAACCGGTTTTCTAATCAATAGAAGGCCCTCTAAAGTTCTTAATTTCGAGACACCCTTGGATATTCTCTATGATTTTTTCCCCATGAATAAACTTGCATTAGCTTTTCCCATTCGCATATTTGGCTTTGCCATTTTTGTTCATGAATAACATGGAAGTAAATTAGACCTAGGGCATGAAAATGTATTTTATTAGGCTATTCTCCAACCCAAAAAAGGATATAAATGTTTTGATCCTATTGCTCGTAAGATGTTTGTTACCATGGACTCTATATTATTAAATATAAACCATTCTTTACACCTCTTCTTCAAAGGGGACATCCAAAAGAAGATTCGGTTAAAAGAGATAAATTATAAAAGGGTAGAGAGAGATTTAGACAATAATAATTTCCAAAATTCAACATTTCTCCAAGAAAATCTCTTTGAATCTAATTCACCTTCGCCCACATATGATCCCAACTAATTACTCTCTAAAAATAAGGAAGGTTTTGCTAAACCTAATTTCAAACAAACAGGATACTTCAATCAGAATCCTAGTTGGCCCATATTGTCGCAATATAACCATGATACACAAAGAGTAGAAGCAGGTAATAAAAAGGGGAACTATTTGGATGAGTGTACACAAGGAGTCCACACAAAGAATAAAGATATCAACATTCCCTACACAACCATGAAACAGACCCAAGGGAAATTCTAATAAGTCACTCTCAACCATCTCAGAATGATGATCCTTCTAATGATTTTCCTTTAATTTGAATAATTGAATTGCCCAATTGCTACTCGTAAGGGTGTACGGTCATGTACTAAACAAACTTTACATCCTTCATCTAAATTTATTTACTTTGAGAATTTGTCACACTCATACTCATATTTTCCTAGCCATGTTTCATCAGTGGCGATCCCTAAGAGTGTATATTGCTCTGAAGGTTCAAAAGAGGCTATTTTTTAGGATATGAAGAGTGGACATGCCAAGAGGGAAACCTCTAGTGGGTTGTAAATGGGTGTTCACAATGAAATTTAAGTCTAATGGTGGAAAGATGCAAGGCCAAGTTGGTGGCTAAGGGCTTCACACAGAAGTAAGGTATTGATTACACAAGACATTTGCACTTGTGGCAAAACTCAACACCGTGTGTGTTGCTATCGGCTACAGTGAATTTAGATTGGCCTCTGTATCAACTAAATGTTAAGAACACTTTCTTAAATGGTGATTTACAAGTTGAAGTTTATATGACTCCACCCCAGGGCTTTGAAGAGAAGTTTAACAGGAAAGTTTGCAGGTTAAAGAAATCTTTATGGCCTTAAGCAGTCACCAAGGGCTTGGTTTGAGAAATTCACAAAATCCGTGAAGTAGGGTTGCAAATAGTCTCAAGGTGATCATACAATGTTTACATGATCAAATGAAAGGAGTGTGGTTGTTCTCATTGAATATGTTGATGACATCATTCTAATGGGTGATGATTAGGCTGAAATGGAATGGTTGAAAATAGGATTAGCCAAGGAATTTGAAATCAAGGACCTAAGAGCCTTGAAATATATCTTGGGGGTGGAAGTTGCAAGTTCTAAGAAGGGAATTGTTATTAAACAAAGAGAATAAGTGCTTGATATGCTAAATGAAATGGCATAAGTGGTTAAAAACTAGCTAAAACACCCTTGGATGCAAATATGAAACTTGGGAGTTGTCGTAAAGGAACATAGGTAGACATCTCAAGGTTTCTCTTCCTCCTAAGACTACAGAGCACATAGAAAGCATCATTCGCCCCTGCTAGAGAAAAGTTTGCCCTCAAAATTCAAGCCAATGAAGAACAACGATGGACCAAATGTTCATCTTCATCCCCTAAGTACTCAAATAGATCCACAACATCTTCATTTGTACTTCAATCTTCAGGAACCTAAACTAAACCAAATCAACATTGGAAAAATGCCTAGAGTTCTAAGCAATTCCTATAAAGATGACCAATTTGATCGCAGTTGAAGCATTTAATCTTGGAAATGCTAGCCTTAGAAGACTTCCCGGGGAATTTCATTCCACATCTTGAGCACCCTTGAGCCCATAGTAGAAGTCTTTGCCAAAACCACCAATATATCAAAATCACATCTTGTAAATAGCTTTTGAAATTCTTGAGTATAGCTATCAACATCACAAGAGACCATCGATAACTAACAAAATTGAGACTACAAATAAAATCAAAAAGGCTAATCGTAATGCAATAGTTACGAGGTTGTGTCCAATAAGTTGGCTGAATTGGCGCACTCTAAAGAAAGATAGTTTTAGATACAATAACTAGAGTAAAAAGAGTCATGTCCTCATGACACTTTTGCTTGGCTTGGCCCCTAATAAGGAAGTCTAGCTCTCAAAGCTCATCTTGAAGTTGTGTAAATTGAGTATCATGAGCCTCTTGAATTACACCAACTCTAGCATTAGTAGCTACCTAACCTTCAACTAATTTTTCAACCTTCAGCTGCTGAAAGTCTTTGTTATTAACCACCTTGATAATACATGTAGATAACAACAAAATAATAATATATTTTTTCCTCTATTTTTTAATTTTGTATAACTCTTTTTTTTATTTTTCTAAGATATGTCCCACTTTTTTCTTTCGCACAAAGTTAGTCACGCAACAAGATATGCTTGCAGTAGATGAACACATCTTATACTCAAAATGCAGAGGTAGTGGGTAGCCTACACAAGCTTCAATGATGAACCAACAGCGGTAAAGAAGGGAAGACTAAGGTTTTCAAACCGGTAGTCGCAGCTCTACTACAATTGCGAAGGGTAAGCAATCCAAATGTTGGTTGAAGGTCGCAAATGAAGGCAACGTTACTAATGGTGGTCACACGAAGAGGTTTGCAATTTTTGTATCTTGGCTCTTTCAATTGAATGACAGATTCGTACAAATGACAAGCAACAAACAATGATAATTGTAACTGCATTGGTCCCCTGATTAATGGTTGCAGATGATCAAAGGTTAAGATTGCTTGTTAGATAGCTAAGGTTTCTTCTTTTCTTTTTTTGACAATTAAGGGTTTTTTATGAAGTCATATTGTTTTTTCCTTTTTGAAACGCCAAAATTGGAGGCAACAATCGAGTGTGGCTTTGACACCAAATTGGTGTAGGCTAACTCTTAGCCTTAGGTTCTCCAACAAAATGACACCCAATTTCTTATTAACTCAACTCTGAATCAAAAAGTACAACCAAAGACCCTCTATATAGGTCAAACTATTAACAAAACCCCATGTAATAAAATCTAAATAATAACAAACCATATGAAATCTAAGTAATATCAACCAACTAAAATCATAATGAGAAACTAATATTCTATATAGTACTCTTTGATATATTACGGGGCCTATGGAAAGAGCCATATCCATATAGGCCCAAACCTCCTTTCTTACAGTTTCGGTTCAAACAACGAACCCTAAGATAAGGAGGCACGTAGACTACATATCATATGGACATAAGAGACAAATTTCATTTGCAAAAGGTAGGGAAAAACCTTGCTACCTCCGACATATCAAACTAACTAATGGCACATAGACTGCATCACATATTAACATAAGAGACAAATTGCATTTGTAGGGCAAAACCTTTCTACCTCCAACATATTATACAAACTAAAAATGAAAAATGTTTATGGGTATTAACTAACGAAACAATCAATTTTATGTATAGAACAAAATTTAATACTATCATAGCCTTATACCATTTCCATCGGTTTTGGGTTTTCCTTCCCTTTCTTAACAATCTCAATCTAGGTTTTGTGGTTGCTTCTTTAGATTCTACTCAACCTAATAACATTTGTCATTCCATGCAAAATATCAATCCAAACTTGCACACCTGGATCAAATTTCATGCAAGCCTTGCACAACCTCACCCTTATGTGCACACAACACTAGTTTGAATTTAAAACTAAAATTGAGACCAGTTTTTCCCTATTTAAAGACTGCAAAATTAAATCTGTTATCTTATAATTTGAGGTTCAACAATTTCAAGTTTTTCTTCAGCCACCACCATTTTGTACCCAATTTTAATATTTACAATCTCAAGGCCATCAATCAATGAATCCAACAACATGCAACATGCAAATTTTTTTATCAATGTCAATGGAATCATGGTAAGGGGTGTGAGTCAAGAAGGGGAAACTAGAAAGAAAGAGAGAATGGGTAGGTTAATGAAGGGAAAATTTGGGAAGGTAATATTGAAAATATGGTCTATACATAATTTCTTATGAGCTAAATAGAAAATATGATGTTTATTCACATTTTTCAATCCTCACCTGCATTGCAAAGGGATAACAAGGTCACGACAAATGAGGAAACAAAATTCTGAACGAATCTTTAAGAAATGCAATACATAACATAGTCTTGCACTAGAACAAATTACACTCTAGGATATTATAAAAATGGGATCAATTAACTAAAAGAAACTGCTCTTATTTTATTTATTTTTTAAAAAGATATATTACCATAAATATACAATCAAAGTTAAAATCTGGCTGAAGACAATAAAAACCTGACCCAAGCAGATAAGAAAATGCCCCAGTTTTATACGTTCCCCTGCCTATTTCTCTTTCTCCAACTCTACAAATTATGCCCCTTCAAAACAAACAGCTGCAACAGTCGGCAGATGAAGCTGCAGCACCTCTGTATTTTTATTTTTCTTTTCTTTATATAAGTAAATAAATTCCATTGAAATATCAAGTGGTTTTTTCATCCTCCAAGAATTATTGTGAAACTACTTCACCCCCTTTCAGAAGAAGTTTGGAAGGGTCAGCAATCAAAATGTGAGATTCGTATCTATCATAATCAATTGTCAGGATACTGACACGTGGCAGAGAGAACTCGGCTTGGAGGACTTCCTCACCAATAAATAGAAAGCCACTAGCTCACAAGGAAGCACATGTGCGGGCACACATGCATGCAAAGGTGAACAAAAGCCTACTGTTATGGATGAACCTCCAACACAAAGTCTGGAGAATGGTTAAGTAAAAAGAGTGTTGCTTCATTTTTTGAATGTTTGGCAAATCATTTTATAAATGCGATTGGATTCTGTTTGTGTTTGTGTCCGCAGAGCATTTCACAGACAATAAACGCTTCGCCATCCCCTGCAACAGATGTTATAGTCATAGGGTATTCTTTATTGGTTCCACTGGCTTTCTGTTTTCAACAATTTTTTTAAACCATTATAACCTAGGCACACAATAAAATGTGGACCCATTTTCCACACCAAAAATTCTCAACTAACTGTCCATGAAATCCCCAGCATTTTTGTCACAACACCCATGACAATTAGATACTAACCAATATAAAGTCATTCAATCAAAACCAATGGCATCTTAGGGTGTAGAAGAGGGAACAAAATATCTATATAATTTCATTATATGAATAAATCATGAGAAACAGATTTGAGGAGATAATATATTCCTTCATCTGGCTAAGAAAGGAAGCAAAGAAATGAAAATCAACCAACAAAAATAATAGCAGGAAAAATATTATTCAGCTCTTTATATATAATGATGCACCCTAAAATCATTTTTTCCCAGAAGAAACTAGACTATTTGATAAACAGATTCTATATATATTATACTGCATATCGGTCCCAAATGTGTACATAAATTGAACTCTGGAAAGGCCTATACAGAAATAAAAAGAGCTTCCTCCACTCCTTTTGAAAGGAGATAAAGCACCTTCCCAATATAATTGCCATTTTGTCCTGAAAATGAAACTGTTGTTCATGCAATATTCAGAGCACATCAAAACATTTACTGCTCAAATTGTATGCAATGCATTATAGGAAACAGAACACCCACTCTTTCTTTCAGTGTAAAAAGATCAAGTGATAGAGAAAGAGACAGAAACAACTGAGGTTGATGCTTCAACATGCAAGGACAACAGGAATTGACATCATTTTCCAATGACAAGATGGAATACGGAAACTAATGAATGAATCATAAAAGAGCGAGAGAAACTGAAGACAAGAAATTGCAGATACAAGCATGGCAGCTTTCACATATAAACTGTCAACCATTCTACAGTCGGTTAAAAATTTTGACCCAGTTCAATTCAGCTACATAGCAGGAAAATGGATGCAATGCTTAACCAACAGATCCTCTTTCACATGAACCAACATATCCTGCTCTAAACTCTATTCTAAGCAGTAAGAGGAGGTATTGTAATCACAATTGAAAAATACAGAAAATAAAATAAAATAAAATAAAATAAAAGACAACAGGAAGGAGCAAAGAAAAAGAGAAGGATCAGACACTGCAGGATCTAAATTTAAAAGGGCCTGGACACAGCGTTCTCTTAAAATGTGCAAGGCAGAATAGGGAATGAGCCTTTTCGATTCAAGAATAAATCATTTAATTGAAAAACTACTCAAATGTGCAACAAAGCCAAACCAAAAATATTTTTCTATGTGCTAAGGAAACCTCCTTCTTCTTCCCTTCTTTTCCTCTTGCAAAACCAAGGTCCTTGCCTCCTAACTCCTCCATTCCTGAGTTGCTTCTCTTCCTTTCTATTCCTCTCAATCTCTATTGTAATTCCTCTTTATTTTCTCTAAACAAAGGAGGATTAAATTTTATAAAGTGTTAAGATCATTGATTTTCTTCCTCTTGGAAAGTCTAGTGTTTGGGAGGAGGTTGAGGAATTATGCTTCTATTTTCTACTTCTATTTTTCTTAGTTTTAAACCGATCTTAATATGCTTTTATGGATTTTAGATTTTTGATATTTTTTGAATAATCAAGAGTCTTAGCAGAGGCCATTAAGTTAGAGCATTATAGTTGCTAGAAGGTAAAGCAATCTGACCTTTAATGTGATTAAGTGTTAAATTGTAATATGTTTCTTGATATGGTCTTAAGCATCTTCCACGTTAAGCATGAGTTTTGTTGATGTATGAATATAAGCATGCTAGCATATTATTATATCGTTGGAGATTTGAGCATGTTTTAAACATTTTGACCCTAACATGAGATTAGGCAAATAACATGAGTAAAAGTGGTTTAATTCAAGTTATGAGCATATGAAAGTGCTAAACATGAATTTATATGTATTTTAACAAATTAGGCACATGCTAGAATTATTTAGTTAAGTTAGGAATTTATGAACATTAATTTTGTGCCATATTATATTCTACCTTGTTAAACTAACTAGTGCTAGTGGACTGGTCAAATTGAAGTCCAGCCAATTGGCTAAGGGCCCATGAGTCCACAAGTACTAGTCAACTAGTCACCTCTCATCTCATCTGATTATGTTTGTTCTGTAGGTCCCAAACTAGTTAACATGATAGTTATGTGGTATTTTTAGGGTTTGACCGTAGGAGTTGACTTCACTTTAACCTTAGTCTTTAACTTCATATTATGGTTAAACTTAGATAATTGAATTTAAGGAAAGAGTCGAAAGACTAAAAATGGCTTAATTATGTGATTGTGGCTTTAGGAACCTTGTTTGGTATTTTCTCCTAAACACCAATTATCCATGGCTTGGATGCCTTGACTTGGATTTGGTGTCGGCATTTAGAAACACCCATTTTGGATTGATAATTGTAAATTGGTTGTATTTAGTGTCATCACTTATAAAACACTAATAATGGTACCAAAGATTCTTTCAACCCTTTTTTTCCAACTCTTAGAGTAGCTAGTTGATAGTTAGTAGAGCCCTTGAGTCATCACTTATAAAGAACTACTAGGTTGTGGAAGGTAGAGTGTATGCATATATTGTAAGGGTTAGGATTAATGTTGTGGCAAGCCGACATGACATCAATATCTAGGTTAGGAGGGTGTGGTATCCTATATAAGCCGCCTGGCACTTCGTATGACCATGTTAGGTGGGTGTGGTATCCCAATGTGTTTTATCCCTCGTGGTAGCTATATACTCATCATGTGATGAGTGTGGTATCCCCTTACAAAGCCCACTCGATATGTGTTGACCATGTGTGGTGGGTAGAGTATCTTAATCTATGTATATTATTGTAGAATTTTTAAGAGAGAATAATATTCTATATAACTTCTGAGAGAGTACATGTTCTATTTATATACATCTACACAACTGAAAAATATTCTATCTCCTTTAAAACAGGAATTAAAATATCTACCTAACTTATAACTTTGAGGAACTAAATATTCAACACTCCCCCTCAAGTTAGGTTGTAGATATTATATATACCCAACTTGCTACACAATCTCTCAAAGTTAGGTCCTTGAAGAGCTTTTGTGAGAATATCTGCGCACTACTCTCGAGTGGGAGTGTATGTCACTTGTACTTGAGAATTCTCTATCTTCTCTGCAATGAAATGTCTATTAATTGTCACATGTTTGGTTCGATCATGAGGGACTAGATCCTTTGCCTTACTAATAGCTGCTTGGTTATCACATTTGAGCTTCACGGTCTTTCCAAAATCCATATCCAATTCAGCCATTATTCACCTAATCCATATCCCTTCATAAATAGTAACTACAAGTGCTCTTAATTCTGATTCAGCACAATTCCTAGAGACAATTGACTACTTTTTACTTCGCCACATTACAAGGTTTCCCCATACAAAGGAGCAATAACCGATGGTTGATCTATTATCTATCTAACTTCCTGCCCAGTCTACATCAAAGTATAGAGTTACATCTCGACAATTAGTTTTTCCAAATGGTATCCCCTTTCCAGAAGCCCTTTTTAGAAACCTGAGAACTTGATATACCACCTCCATATGTTCTTCCATCGGATTATTCATGAACTGACTCACTGTGCTCACTGCAAAACCAATGTCTGGCCTAGTGTGAGAGAGGTAAATGAGTTTTCCAACCAAACGTTGGTATCTCCCCTTTTCTACTAGAACTCCACCTTCTTCACATCCAAACTTTTTCTTGCAGTCCATTGGAGTACTTGCTGGTCTACAGCCAAGCATACCAGTTTCCTTTAGTAAATCTAAGATGTACTTGCGTTGTGACACAAATATACCTTCCCTTGATTGAGCCACTTCCATTCCTAGAAAATATCGAAGAAGACCAAGATCTTTTACCTCAAATTCTTCAGCTAAGTATCACAAACCGACTCTTCACCAAGTCTGGCTACGTGCGGTCTTAGTCTTTTCTCACTCCTTGAGAGACTAAGTCAGCCTTCCTCCTTCAAGTGTATTCCACACTTAGGCTAGAGACACCTTTTAGACCACCACACCGAACCTTCACACAAGAACTCAACAGAGAACTTTTAGAGAGAGAAAGGAAGATTGTATTTAGAGAGAGAAGCTCTAAAGATACAACTCTTGTTGGATGATCTCAAATGCCTCTACCCCCCCCCCTCTCTATTTATAGGAGAGGATCCACCCCTTCACCTCCCCTAGGAAGATTCTAGATATAGACCTAATGGATTTCTCTATAATGGCCCAATAAGCCCATTAGGGGTTCAAGAATGGTCCATTAGGGTTTCTAGAGTCTCCTTTATGGTTTCTAGAACTATCCATACATCCCTACATAAATATAGAAGGATCTAGAGACATTCCCCTCTAGAACCTTCTAGAACAATCCAGGAGAGTGTAGAACCCTATACATCTCTTCATACTTATCTAGATTACAAGGATGTTCTAGACTATTCCGGAACCGGTAGAACCTCGATGCCAACCTTTCGAAGCGGCCCGTAACATAAGGCTTGTTTGATCCTTGCTATTTCATCCATATCATCTCCAATTAGAATGATATCATCCACATAGACAATAAGAACTGTCAACTTATTTGATGACGATCATTTCACAAATAACGTGTGATCGGCTTGGCACTGGGTAAAGCTGTGTTCTTTAACGGACTTTGAGAACCAACCAAACCATGCTCTTGGGGACTATTTTAGTCCATACAGACTTCAATATCTTACACACCTTTCTAATGTCATACCTCTCTTGAATTCCAAATGGAATCTCCATGTAAACCTCTTCTTCAAGGTTCCCATTTAAGAACGCATTTTTAATTTCTAGTTGATGAAGAGACCACTCTAGATTTGTAGCCAACAATAGAAGTATCTTGATAGTATTGAGTTTTGCAACCAGAGCAAATGTCTCTAGATAGTCAATTCCATAAGACTGTGTGAAGCCCCTAGCAACCAGTCGTGCCTTAAACCTCTCAATGTTTCCATCCGCCTTATACTTCACAGTGAATATCCATTTGCAGCTTACTACTTTCTTTCCTAATGGAAGATCATTAATAATCCATGTACCATTTTTCTCCAAAGCACTAATCTCCTCTTGAACTGATTGTTTCCATCTTGGGTGACTAAGAGCCTCTTGGATGTTTGCTGGAGTTTGAACTTCATCCATTCTTGATAGAAATACCTTGTAGTAGGTCCCTGACAGATTTGTATAAGAGATAAAATCTTCAATTGGATGTTGAGTACATGTTCGAGTACCTTTTCTTAGAGCAATGGGTAGCTCTAAGTTTCCTTCTGTTGGAATCTCCTCTTACTTTGATCATTCTTCCCACCTATATGAGTTTCTGCAATTCAGATCCATTTCAGAATCTCGGATAGGTGTGAGATGTGTATTGGGTTCAACCTCCCCTTGAGTTTGCCTATTCTTTCTTGAATAAACTAGGGGCCCTTTGGTTGTAGATTGAGGTATTAGTTGGTTAGAGCATGTGGGTAAAGATGGTTGATCAGGTGTAGAAGGAATAGGAGTCACAAGCTACACTTAAGGGTTGATTTTGAGAAATAGACTGACTGGGAATAGACTCAGAATTATGTTCAAGTATGGAATCCCAACACCAAGGCTAAAAGTCTGTCGTGTTCTCCCCCTGAATTTCAGGCTTGGAATAATATGGAATGTTTTCAAAGAATGTGACATCCATGGTTTCAAACACCTTTCGAGTAATGGGACAAAAACATGTATACCCCTTTTTGTTTGCTGAGTAACCAATGAAAACACATTTTGTGGATCATGGATCAAGTTTGCTTTTGCTTTGGGAATAGACATGAACAAATGTGGAGCATCCAAATACCTTTGGAGTTAGTTTTGAAGATAGGAATTGGGCATAAGGGAAAAAATTAATAAGAACATGACGAGGTGTTTTAAACTGAAGGACATGAGATGATAAACGATTTATGAAATATGCCGAAGTAAGAACAGCTTCCCCCCATAGGTCTTTTGGTATGGTGGTCGAGAACATAATGGCGCGGGCCACTTCCAACAATTGTCTATTTTTCCTCTCTGCTACCCTATTTTGTTGTGGGGTATTGACACATGAACTCACCTGGACTATCCCTTGTTTAGACAAATAGTCTCCTAGCAAAGAGTAAAAATATTCCCTAGCATTGTTAGACTTTAATATATTGATATTTGTACCAAACTGATTCTGAATCATAGAATTAAAAATTTGGAATATCCTTGCATGTTCAGATTTTTCTTTCATAAGGAATACCCACGTAAGTCTTGTGTGGTCATCAAAAAAGGTTACAAACCATTGTGCTCCATTAATGTTTTTAACCCTTGAAGGGCCCCATATATCACTATGAACAAGTGCAAAAGGTTTTGATGGGTGGTCGGGAATCCTTGGATAGACAGATCAAGTATGTTTCGCAAGTTGACATCGAAAGATCTTAGATTTTTATTAATGAAAAAATTAGGAAATAACTTTCCGAGGTACAAGAAATTTGGATGTCCTAACTGATAGTGCCACATCATAATTTCACTATCTTTATTAACAATGGGACTTGAATGAAAAAGAGTAGTATCATACTAATGGGTAGAGAGACTTTTAGCAGCAACTAGGGATTTGATTGGCTTGAAGAAGTATAGTCCAGAACACATCTCAGCACTGCCAATCCTCCTGTTCGAACCTAACTCCTTCAATTCTCCTTGACAAAGGTCATGAAGGATTATCTCCACTGCAAATAGTTATGAAGTATTATCAAAACTGGAGTAAGTTTCTTTCACTACTTCCCATATTTCATGAGCCGTTTCATATAGGAGAAAATTTTCACCAATATCAACATTCATTGAATTAATGGGCCAAGACATGATTTGATGATTTTCAGCCTTCCACTTCTTGTAGTTTGGATCATTTTCCTGAGGAATTTTGGTTTCTCCGGACAAGTTATCCTCTTTTCCTCTGCCACCAATGAACATACGGACGGATTAGGACCACTACAAATAGTTCTGTCCATTGAGTTTATGTTATGTGATGAGAAGAGAGACATTTTCAGACATTCTAGAATTTCCAGAGTTCGAATTATGGAAAGGAGAGGAGGAGGTTTTAGAGATGGAACTAGTTTGCTCATTCACCATTAGAGAGAAAAAGAATTGAGATTTGCCAGGAAAAAAAACTGAGAATGCTGGAAAAAGCTAAGGATGCTGGTGAGAAGGAAGACGACTAGGGGTTTTTAGAATTTCCCTGCTCTGATACCATGTAGAATTTTTGAGAGAGAATAATCTTCTATATTACTTCTGAGAGAGTACATGTTCTACTTATATACATCTACACAACTGAAAAATATTCTATCTCCTAAAAAATAGGAATTAAAATATCTACCTAACTCCTAACTTTGAGGAACTAAATATTCGATAATTATGTTACCATGACTTTCGTTCATGATGAAAAAATAGGTATGGTCACTCGAATATCTCAATAGTTGGAATTGTGTGATCACATATTGAAAAAGATAATAAAAAAATTTACCTTATATGAGGTATTCGGTATTATTGTCACTTATGAGTTATTCAATTTTATTGTCATCATGCCATATTATGTATGCTAAGCATGATCTTATGCCTTATTATTACATAACCACAATGTAGATTAGTTTTGCCAGGTACTTCATACTACCGTTCAATGTTTGAAAAGGCCTAAGGCGCACCTAGGCGATAGGGGTCCTGGAGCCTAGGCGCTACGCACAAGGCGAAGGCGCGCGCCTAGGCGATGTGAGACGCGAAAATTACTCAAAGCTAAAAAAATGATTAAATGACTAAGTTTCCAATATATATATATATACCAAAACAAGGAAATACTTAGAAAAATAATAACCTATGAGTTTAATACTACCAATACTAGCAGATAGTTGGGACTATGGACCACTTCTTCTTATTGTCTCTAGTTCTAAGCTCACTACGGTCTGTCTCTTTGTCTCTGACTCTGTTTATTTTTTTATATGAGTTTAATACTGCCTGTGTTTAAAAAATGTATTTTACTCTCTTTTTTATATTTCCCTGATAACCCTAACTCTGCTTGTAGGCTTGCAGCCTATTTGGTTGTAGAATGTGCATCTTTCCCAAAACAACTATTGCTCTCCCCAATCAAAGCTATAATAGGCTGACCCTTTTCCAAAAAAATATCTACTCCTCACCCCCAAGTCCCTAGCTCCCTGCATGATTTTTTTCTGCTGAGAAGCATGTGCATGCTTACTCCTCTCCCCTAAGTCCCTAGCTCTCTGCATGATTTACTTTTTTTCCTACTGAAAGGCATGTGCATGTCTATTCCTCTCCCTTATGTCCCTACTTGATATTCCAAAACAACTATTGCTCTCCCCAATTAGAACTATAAATAGGCTTCCCTTTTTCCAAAATATGCTTACTCCTCTCCCAAAGTCCTTGGCTCCTTGTGTGATTTTTTTTACTAAAAGGAAATTTCGCTCAATGGCGCACGCCTCTACGCCTATGCTCTTCTATGCCTTAGGCGCGCCTCAACTGCCTTACGTGCGCCTCACTCACATCACCTCGCCTAGCACCAAAAAAGCCCCCACCCCCACCGCCTTGCACCTAGCGCCTTAGGCGCGCTTTTTCAAACACTGCTACCGTTTTATGGTCAATACCCATTTTCCTATTTCCAGAGACATAGGGCAATTTGCAAGGGCATCGCTCTCAAGTGAAGCATACCAAGGATAACAATGTGAGACTTTAGGAGGTCATTTCTTGGATGCTTTGTATCTAGTATAGTTGAGAGTTAAACTAACCTATATAAAAAGGTTTTCCCACTGCATTAGGATGTTTTGTTCATTTTGGTTATTTAACTCTTGGCTAATTCATGTATTTCAAATTTTGTATCATCTCTCCTTCTATCATATTATCATCATCATCATCTATCTTATTGTTATTTCATGCTAATTCTTTCTTCTCG
Organism: Tamarix chinensis; assembly: GCA_030549775.1. Taxonomy (NCBI): domain Eukaryota; kingdom Viridiplantae; phylum Streptophyta; class Magnoliopsida; order Caryophyllales; family Tamaricaceae; genus Tamarix; species Tamarix chinensis. The sequence goes on from CM060180.1 coordinate 87,455,685, forward strand.
TGTGCTTTTTTGTTTAGTTTTGCCTTGCATTGAACAAATGTTAGGTGAATAATCACACCTCCCCTATATTCAGTGCTTTTGTATTGTCTTAAAACAAAATGTTTAAATTAGAAAATTTGGGACTGCTGCACGTAAATTGTCTCTAAATCCACTATGAAGGAAACATAATTTGTGATTATAATTTTATAAGATGGATTCCACATAGGCATTTTGACCTCATATATACGGGTATCCTTCATTTTTAATAATTCCAATTTGGTACCATCATATTTTAATTTATTTTTCACTTGAGTGTATAAGTGCTGGATAAATAATCACATCAATTTCCATTTTTTTTAGGTATGTTTAAGTGTTCAAGTGAAAATAAATTAAAATGTGAATGTACCCAAGAGGAATTATTAAAAATACAAAGTACCCATTACATATTAGGCCAAATGTAAGGAATACTTAAATGAAAAAAAAATCCTAATTTATAGCTTTCAACTTCTAACCCGAGGGCCTAGGCCAATAATCCAAAAACCCCAAACACATTTACCTATTTTCCATCTAGGGGATTTGATATAAATCATATTCTATCCCTAGAAAATTCAAGCAAAGGCAACAGTCTACTAGCTCACCTATTACAATTTATGAACAATTTCATAAAGCACAATAAGATCAAGCATATTAAGGTACCATTTGGGAAAATAATATGCTGAAATGAAATGGCATGCTCCCTCTAGTTTCAAATAAGTGTCATTTTAGATTTTCCCACAATAATTAAGAAAAGAATCCAAATGACAAGATTATCTATATTAAATACCCATTAGAAATGATAATTGTTGTTAGGAATTGATAAAGATACATAAAAAACTATGAAGTAATTAATAATAAAAGATTAAGTAGGAAAAACTATTTAAAATTTATCTCATAAATGTAAAATGAAACTTATTAATTAAATTGCTAAAATGACACTTGTATAAAACCAAAGGGAGTCTATTGATATTTTATCTATCATATTTTTCATGACCCGACTATTTCGAGCTTTCATATGTTCTGTGGGAAAGAGTTGAGCCCTCTAGTTAGGACAAGCCCTTCTCAACTAGTTAACAACTTGGTGACCGATCTATCTCATTAACTGTTTTTGCCTCATCAAGAACCTAACGCAACCATAAATATTGCCCATCTATTCAGTTTTCAATATTGGATTTGCCATGCTTCTTTACTTATCACAAGGCTTCATCCTAAGTTTTACTTTTGTTATAATGGACAAGACTTACCTATTAAAACCAAAGAACATCTCAATGAGAGCTAAGAAATGAATATTAGCTCCAACCAGTATTTCAATACTTTGATATTTTGCAACAAAAGACTCTTTTGGAGATATCACTATATGTAGAGGATGTAGATATGTTATTGATGTACTCATGGATGATATGATCGAATGGTCCTTCTTATTTCTTTTCATTTTTATACTAGTCCATTTACATGCATTTTTAATATGGTGAGGTGAGAGCATCTAGGCTTCCTATCAAAAATGATTTATTGGAAGATATTTTACTCAATCTTGAAGTTCTTGAAAGTGTTCTATATGATTTAAGCACTTTTTGGAATAAATAATGAAGATTAAATGATTTCCTTTCACCTTTGAGAAACCACATGTGCTAACACTTGGATGACATGTCAAGGCACTTATATGGCAAGTTCAAAGAGTCCATGTCTACATTTTCAAAGTTCCAATGAAAGCTAACAACCTAAGTGTTTTTTAGAGGTGGTTGTTAGTTGATTGGGAGTTGTTTCGTATTTTTGTGTCTATTATTGCTTGAAACTGATTGAAACAGCCCTAATGAGCTGAATTATGTGTAATAACCAGCCTAAACGAAAGTTGTTAGTTAGTGAATGACATGTGACACATTGTTACAAGTTTGTTAGGGTTCTCAGAGTTTGCTAGCCTATTTTCCCATATGGGTTAATTGAGAACTAAGAATTTTGTAACAAACTTTGTGAGAGTTGGCTTGAGTTTGTTAAAAAGTTTGTTAGGCTTTATTTCATATATATATATGAGTGGAATTCCCCATATAAATATATTTTTGAGTGCATATTTTTTCATCTATGTGAGGTCGAATTTGTTCCTTTGAAGTTCTACTTTCATATTTTGGCCCGAACTATTCAGCAGATTCCCACACGTTACGCACCCGTTCACCACTTTGTTCTCAACTGTTCTCACCTGCCGGATGAGACAAGCTACCTTGGTATTTTCCTTCAAAGTTCCCTATTTAAGTCTACTTGGTGTTTTCTTCTCTAGGAATCCCTCTAAATAAAATCTTTGTGAATTCTTAGAAGGTTGGTTTGGAGGTTCTGCTTTGTATTTTACCTTCATCCATATTCATTTTCCATTCATATTTGAATAAGTGTATAAAAATCCACACCATATGGTCTACGGTATGTATTGTTTCCAGGTCCACAAGCTAAAGCTGTGAGTATTATGGAAAGGATTGCCGATAACTTACAAACCTCATCTACTAATATATTTGGTAAAACTAGTTAAAAAGCTAGACGAAAGCTGAAAGGCTAACTAAAAATTTAAAAGCTATAAGTTGCTTTAACTAGCTTTTCAAAAACTAACGTATGAGCTTGGAAAAAACTACTTGCCAATCATAGCCCTAAAAAAAAAACTAAAAAAGAGAATATTGACCAAGTCCATAAACTAAAAGCTAGTTTATAAGCTACTTCTGTTCTTGCCAAACACACATTACTTCTCCTTTTAATGTGACAATAACACACTTTAGACAAGTTTCTCACATCTCATGTTCTCTTTCATTAGAGCAGCAGCCACCTTCATCCAAACCAATCATTATTTCATTAAACATCCCATGTTTCACACATCCATCTTAACATCGCACTCATGTATAATTAAATCTTATATTCAACTCCCCAACATTCTACACAAAGAAGTATATCTAATGCCATCACATTCATGGTTCCCTTGAAATCTCATGGTCAAAGTAAAATAAATAGAAATTAACTTGGAAATATAGACCAACATGTTAGGTAACAACATGAACACAATCTAAATGAAAGCCTAGGGTAGATAAGAGTGGAAAAAAAATAACAAGATACAATAAAGATAACATGATTAGGTAGCCATTTATCAAGTTTCGGTATATGTTTTATAGTTAAGGGATGGTTACTCCAAATCCTTGTTTTTCTATCATTAGTAGATCTTTTTAGCACATTGGGTCTTATTGGTTGTGTATAGTTTTGAAACTAAGCTTGTTTTCTTTATTGGATAAATATGAGTTCAAATGATACGACTTTCACAAGTAATAGAGTATCATAAGTCAATGAGGTTTATGTCCATGATTATGACAGTGTAACTCTCTTTGGTTTAAATTTAGATGAAATCTTTCCACTGTGTCAAAATTAATAAACAAAATAAAGGGTTAATTTGTTGGGTATAGTGACACATATAATGGTCGTGTTTAAAAGCCATGACATGATTATAAAGTGGATCAAGTTTAGGCAAGAAGTGAGAAAAGTTATCATACCCAACCTCATGATATGACAAAATGTCATCATCTACCTACCTCAGTAAACCAAAAGAAAACAGATAGTATTATCACTTTAGCTATGTTCTATTTGCCAAATCAGAGACCTAATTTGAAAAATTCAATGTAATAATATTATTATTAGTATTATTATTTTACTATCACTAGCACTATAATTAAGATTTTTTATTCTTACTATTGCTACTGTTATCATTACTACCATTATTATCATTAATTTTATAATATTTTTATTATTACCAAAACTTTGTTGATCTGACAAGCCACAGAGCATAGCCTTAATAATGGCATTGAAGCAATATGTGACTATAAAATTCAAAACTAGAAGAGTGAATTTGTGATTCATTGAAATAAAAAATAAAAAGACTTATTTCATGGTTATAGCATATAATTAAAATACAAGGTTACATTATATAAGCCCAGATGATAAATACATGAACGCCTAATTTAACCTTCAACATATTCTGGAAACCAATTTTTCCAAAGAGTTAGCATGGGCTAGAATAAAATCTAACTTACTCTATAATGACATCAAATTGCATGTTGCAACCAGTTTATGCCCAAAGCAAACCATGGTCTAACTTATCCAAGATTAGTAGCAGAGGAAACCAAGGATGCATGGGGACATGGAAGGAATCAGCAATTCTAAAAAAAAAACTAGGGGTTAGAGACATTTAGAAAAATGATATATTTGTCATCAAAGATTGTTCCATTATATTTACACACATTCATGTCTAAATACTTTTTCGTGCACAAATATGAGCTTAGCTTACTAGGCAAACAAAAAAAAACCTAGTATTCGTAGAAAAGATATATTTCATTTAGGGAATTAAAAGGTCATGAATAACGAGGGGAAAAAAAAGCATAAAAATTAAAGCGTCGGTGAACTCATGACATGTTAATTATCTTCTCATAAACAAAAGCAGTCACCTTTTGAGAAGCAAAATCAAAAGAAACAAGGAAGATGAGCGAGGAAGTCAGAAAAAATAGGAAACAAAATAGGGAAATGGAAGAACAAAAGGAGGGTGAGAAAGGGCTTGCCACTCATAAAAGGTGCAAAGAAGCCACGAAAGAGGGAAGGAGGGTATTCCACTGACAAGCAGTGCTCTAATGTGAAGCAGCGGCGCTCAAGCACAGATGACAAGCAACAAAGAGACATGCAAAAGTGTATTGTTCACTTCACAGGTGTTCTTTTATTCATTTTGTTATTTCAATGAAATGTTTTGGGGATGGCAGACAGCGTTTTTTACCATTCCCGTCCCAAAATGTTTCAAGGATGTGTACAGCAAGCTGTTTTGACCCCATGGTTTGCAGGCAGTAACTTGAGTGTTTCCAACTAAAAAACTTTACATCAAGTCTACAACAATCTCAGTCTACACTAATTACAGTAGCGCAGAAATGAAAATATATTCAAAAAGCAACCAATGGCTCTAAGGACCAAGCTTAATCATCAAGATATCACAGTATAAACCTGTCTTCACAGAGCTCTCAGAGTCTACCAAGCCACTCGTCAAGAAAAAGAGATAATGAGAGGGGGGGGACATTCTATTTCACAATAGAGGACCTAAAATTTTTTAGCACAATATTAAACTAGTAAATGATATACAAATTGACTAAAATGCCCATATTGGAACTTGAACAATTTTATTGTTATGAGATGTATTAATGAGATGTAAGAAGGTAAATTAGGAAGTGTAACAATAATTTTTTATTGGAACTTAAAAACTTATATTTTGAAACATAAATAAATAAATAAAATTATAGGTTCCAGCTACATCAGAGAAAATTTCAACAAATCAACTAGTGGGTTGACTCCCTCCCTAAATTTTACTTGCTTCATCATTTCTGAAGGGCTTAAACCTGAAAAATAACTTTCAGTTTTAATTTATCTAAAGAAGGAAGAGATTGTCTTCCTTTCAAGGAGACAGAATATAAAGTTGAGGGATCAAGGGATAAACCATTTGTTTGTTAACCTACAAAAGAATCTGACAAAGAAACAACTTAATGAGAGGCAAAATTTAGTAATACCTGATCCAGGGCACAAGCAAAAAGGTCAAGAACATGACCTTGGTGCACAAGCTGCTTCGAAAGTCCTTCATAGAACTTCACAGCTTTATGATAATGAGTGGCAGAATCCTTATCCAGGTCCTTATGAGAACGTATTGACTCAGACAAATTTTTTCCCACAATCTACAATTTTAAACATTTGAAACAAATCATCTTCACTGCACTAAGCCAAAATGAAGCACTGAGGTATATTACTAAATATAGATGCAAACAGGCAGACACAGAGAAAAGTTTCATGTGGCATTGAGCATACATGTCAGTGTAAAGGACAAGGTTACAAGACAGGCCCAAAGCTATACCTAATTGATCGTTGAGTATATCAAGGAAATTATTTTGAAAAAGGGAAAAGGAATGTACCAGGAAATAAAAATGAAGCTTGAATGTAGTGTTTCATTGGCATCAATACTCAATAGTATAATAATATAAACTAGATTTAAGAAGAACAACATGAACAATTTAATGTGAATAGCATAAACTAGATATAATGAGAAAAATTAAAACGAAAATGATTCTATGTCAAATATGAATATGCATGGTGAAAGCCTTGCTGCCATGCATACCACATAACTGGCATGTTTCCTTTCCTAACAGAAAAGCAATGTGCACAAAAATCTACGCCATAGAAAAGGAGATACAGTAACAGGTAACCAATGATTGGCCAACAATACATATCAATCTTTTTTCTTAAGGAGAGTAAAAGGTTTTTAACTAATACCAATACAAACATATCACTACTGCCTCAAATTAGCAAAAATTACTTGCATCCCAAGAAAACCATCAGAAGAATGTAGCAAAGCAAAAGGATTTAGTTTTCCCTATTTAAAATATGACATAGTGTACTATGTAACTGATTAAAATGCCACCTACAATCGCCTGACTAAAGATAACTCATAGGAGTTGTTCATTTCATCTGGTACTTAGATGATAGATAATTTAATGAGTTCTCTCTCATTTTAGGCATCAGAATTATTTACGGTGCTAACTCCAGGTATCTGAGTGTGGTCCTCAAAGAGTTCTGCAGCTCACACATGTAAATAAAATATCCAAATTGTGTTATCTCCTTCGCCAATATTGGGTGGGAGAACCAAGACAACATCCACAATTCTGAACTGTATTTTCTCTGCCCTTGTTAAGTATCATTTCTTGCTTTTAGGGATTTGGTCACTCATGCAGGGAAACTGTAGTGGAGTTGTGCTTCTGTTGCCATAGCTTCTGACCCTCCATAAAGCATGGTGATCACTTTTTCAGCATTACTCTTGATTTGATGCTGTTGAGTTTTTGATTCTAGCTGCTTATTGGTAGTGTCCACATTGTTCTTTGAAGACTGCATACAGCTCCTTCACAATGGCATAGGAAGATCACATCCTAATGACTTCCTATCTTCTTATTAAATATTGAGGATGCCTTGCTTCATCACCAGCAATTATTTAGGATTTTAGCTTCATAGTTGCTTAAAAACACGTTTGGCTTCATCTAATAAACAGAAATTATATATTGTGCAGTTAACTAATGATTTCCCATTACAGTAGCTGTTTTCAAAGCTTTCTTCATTAATTTTGGCCAACAAATTTGCTTCAAAGGCACTTAATGATTTGCATGAAGAAGTGCCCATTTGTTTTATTTTGTTTTGCTTTGTTTTGTCAGCGTACAATCATTCAACTATAGCAATGTCTTGGACATTAAATTTCAATAAAACATGGCATAATCGGTGGGAATGAGTTAGGTGGGAGTTCCCTAAAAAGCATAACTTCATGGGGATGATCATCAATAGAAATTATACACAAAGGAGAGTCAGCAGTAAACATACAGCACCAGGCCCTTCAGTTGATGGACCTCCAACGAAGGCCATAATTCTAGCCCCAGATCCAGGAACACATGCACCCAACAAGTGTGCAGCAATAGCCAGTGCTGTTCCCGTACATCTGGCTGCCCTCTGATCATCTGGGCCACCCCAGGGATCTTTCTGAAGCTCCTCCAGCAGCTTGAATCAGCAAGATGTAAACAAGGGAACCAACAAAGGACAATAAGAAATCACCTTCGAAATCAATTTTAAGTTGCTTTGTTTTCTACATTTCCATATAATAAATCAGCATTCGTACCGAATTCAAGACGAAGTCACAATCGGAGGAGGGCAACAGAAACCTGGAAATGCTCTCTTGGGACAGACCATCTCTGGCACCGGCAATGACCATAGCAGGTTTGGGCTTCTTGGCAAAGAAATTCAACTGCTCCATGACCTGATCCTTTGAAATTTCCTTAGAACCCTTAAAGACATAGCTCTTAGGGATACTACCAAAGCCGAGCTCATGGACAAGAACAAAGGTGCCAAAGGTAATAAATCCAACTAAAGCATTATCAGGAATCAATTCAAAAGCCTGGGACAATGCTGATTTCATCAAAGCCATCTCCTCTTCTATAACGCACGTATCCACAACAAATAGATAGACAGGTGGTACAAAATTAGGATTAGGATTAGGACTAGGACTAGGAGAAGTATCAACGGGTGGTTCGTACTCGATCGTGGTATACTGAGAAAATAGCTCAGCAGGGAGGTTGTCCTCGGACATTGAGGCATATCGAGGAGGGAAGTGATTGCGGGTAAAGCAGAAAGGACAGATCCAGATCTTGGCGGCAAAGTCGACGACGGAAAACGGGTTGAGGATTGATCGGCACGTACGACAGCGGAGAGGAGAGTAAGGGAGAATTGGCAAGTTTTCAAAGGGCTTTAAGGGAGTGTAGATGGCCGATACTGGGATTACGCAATTGGAGGCTTCTTGTTTTGTGCCTGGAATTACATTCCATGGCATCCGCACTCCGTCCTGCGCTTCAAGGTCCAGAAATTCCGTCATTTTCACAAATCGCAACAACCAACACTCGACTGTGAGAATTGAGAATCACTCACCTAGCCTCCCTTCCCTCCCTAAACTTTCGAGTATCTGACAGCACGCTCTCCCTTCCGAACAAGTATTTCAGCTTTGTACGATCCTCGGTGGTCTCTGGTCTGACTTTGTGTCTATTATTATTATTATTATTATTATTATTATTATTATTATTATTATTATTACTATTATTATTATTATTATTATTATTTCGTATCGTTTATTTTAATTTTTTTTGTAAAAATATTGTCTGAATTATTATTTCATAAGTAAATTTTACAATTTTTTATTAAATATTTAAATTATTTTATATTATTATTGTTATATTTTTATTAATTATATTTATCCATGATTGCTGTTATTATTATCATTATTATTTAATATTATTAATTATTAATATGAGCATTAATTAATAATTATTTTTTATTTATTTGACATAATATTTACAATAATTAATATTAATTATTTTTATTATTAATTACTAATAATAATATAAATGTTATCAATATCAATTACTATTATTAATATGCTAGCTCAATTATTATTAAATATTAATTAATATTAAGTATTTTTATTAAGTATCAACAATTAGAAATATATTTTTAATATTGATAATAAATTATTAGTAATTACTATTAATTACATATTATATTTAATTAATATTAATTATTACTATCATTTTATAATACTGCTTATGATTATCATTATTATTATAATGAATAAATAAAATTGGTAAGTAAAGAGATTTTCATTTGCTTCCAAAAGTGAAGAAATTAAAGTTTAGAAAACTCAAGCAAACTTAGAGGACTCGTAGCCAATGAAAGTTAGACTAGATTATCTATATATCCTATCAGTTTAATGTAGCATTTATATGTTTTAAACTTAGACATCCTTCATTCTTATTCATTCATGATTTACTTCTTTATACTCGCAACTTCTCTATAGTCATGAGAGAACAATCTTTTATTTATTTCTCAGCAAACATGGTATATGGCAACGGTATGATAAGTTTCCTTATTCTTAGTCTCATCCCTCCTCTTATAGCCCACTACAGTGTTGTTGACCACTAAATAAGATATTAGTTGCAACCTAACTTGTTTAGTAGATGCAGCCAAATGTTTATAGGAAACTCACATGCGATATCAACTTGCATTCCATAAGCTCTTAATCAACCCTTAATTTGAAGCCTTTCTTAGATAGCATTCTTGTAACACGTCAAAATTTGGTACTTAAAATTTTCATTTTAGTAGAAGCAATTATACAAATTGAGAGGTATTACACCACAACCAACATAGAAAATGGTATGACTGATACCTAACACATGTTGATTACAATGCCAAAACATCTCAAACACAAATATTAGGTGTAGTCAATACCTAATCTAAGCTAGAAACAAAAAAAAAAACTACATCAACGAAAGAAAGATTTCAAACACATTACAAAAGGGTTTTACTACACTTGGAAAATCAAAAGAAACCTCACGAACAAAAATCAAATCTAGATCGAAGGACATCAAATAACCCTACTCTAACCCAAGCTTCTACTGAACCTACAACAAATTAAAAGTGATAATATTAGCACTATGTCCTTATATTGGGTAAAGCACAACACCTTCGAAGAGACAACATGAATACATTGCACATAACATATAATAACTGAAAACATGCTTGAAAGGTAAGAACACATGCTAAAATAGTATACAATAAGTATATTACAACATATATCTCACCAATGTCCCATGTTCATCTTGCTAACACACCCAACCATTTTACAAGAATATTAGAAATTTATAACCAATAGGATAGGGTACTAGGGCTTTATCGGCCAATTATACCATAACATTTCCAAATTCTAAGGGTAGGATTGTAATGCCCCACATTTTGTATGATGGTTTAGTGAGGAATTTTATCAAATTTTGGGTTTTTGATTTTGATTCAATGTCATGATTTGATTTGGGATAAAATTTGATTTGAAATCATGTTGGAAATGAAGTTTATTAAGTTTTGTAGACAAATCTATCGACTAGTTTTATGAATTGATCGACTAGTTTGTTATTTTAGCCAAATTGGGTTCCTCAACGATCGAATGATTTGTCTAGATGGTCACGTTTTCAATTTTTTTTTTTTTGGCAAATCACTTATACTAAATTGGAACCTTACCAACCCCTCTAAGATTGTCTCTAAGAGATTGCTAACTATTTTCATAATGTATTAAACCCAAAATATTGCCTCGATTTGATCTGAAGTTCAATTGGGACACAAAAAGAAGAGAGATTACTTCAACAATTGTCTTCTTCTGCCTCCTCTCTCTTCTATGTGATTCTGAGATCGAATGCTTTGATCTCAGACATGTTTTTTAGCAGCTAGAATATTTCTTCAATTCCTATTTCTCTATTCGTAAATGTAAATTATAGATAGCTTAATCAGAAGTCTCCAAATACACAATTTGAGCTCTAGAGAAGAGGTAAGCAAATTCTAGACAAATCTATCAATTCTAATCGAATTTAAATGGTCAAAAATAGGGTTATGAGTTGATCTCTGAACCCTCAGTAATTCCTTTCGATTGGTCGGTTATAAATAACCCCAATCATCCCTTTATTTTACCTTTATTCCAGCCACCATATTTCCTTAAGTTTTACTTCTCCGCTCTTATTTCCACATTTTTAGCCTTGTTAATTTACTTTTACATACTCTTCTAATCCTGTTTCTAGCTTTTTCTTGTTTTGATTCTCAAGCAAGGTAGAGTTAGATTCTAGGAAAAGGTTGAGTAGTTCAACTAGCCTTTTCTCTGTTTCGACCTTAAATTGGTAAGTATTTACACTCTTCTAATTTTAATATTTTGGATTTTGATAAGATTTTGATATAATTTATGAGTTTGAGACTTTAATTTTAAGGTTTTCAAAGCTAATAATTTCTCAAAGTGGAATCTCTATTTTAAGAGGATTTTTGCCTACATCAAGTAAGTGAGTCTTGCTCTTAAAATGTTTAGTATGTGTTACCGCATGATAGGTGATATATTTAGTTAGTTGATAGATGTTGGTATAAAGAAATGTAGTTGTATGTATGGCTTGCATGCTAAATGACATATTTTGAGTGAAAAGCAGGAGAGTGGATAAAAGTAGGCTATGATGATAATATGGTGAGAAATGCATGTTAACTTGATTGGAAATATATTAATTGATGTTGATACATGTTCTCGCATGACTAGAAATGATTTGTATGAAAGAATATGCATGGAATTTGTGATTTGATGTTATGTTAGGGTATACTAATTGATTGGGTAGGTTATATTGATCGACTAGTTCCTGGAACAATTGACTCGTTGACCCAACCCATCGATTGTCATGCCTGCAGAGACTTTGGTCTTACTCTCTGCTTAAACCCATTGACTGATTTGGCAAAATCGATTGACTATTTTATGAAGATTCAACTGGGTTTCCCAAACCAATCAACTAGTTTGAGGAAAGCATAGTCTGGTTGAGTCAAACCAATCAATTGGTCGACCCAAACGAATAAACAGGTTGGTGCAACTGATCGACTCGTTGGGTAGACCAATCGATTAGTTCAACTAGTTTGATTAATTTACTTTTTTGGTTCAATTATGCTTGAGATTATGATGGGTAGTCTAATATGGTCACTAAATGGATAAAATACAAATGTTATCATAGATTATTGACCTAATTAAAATATCAAAATGGATCATGAATTATGGTATACTCAATGAGTAGTAAAAAGGATTAAATGGGCATTCCACTTATGATAAGCAAGACTAATTGAGAAAAGAGTAATGAAACTCAGCTTTGACTGGAATTGAGTACAATGATGGATATTAATAACATTGTCCATGGATAAATAGTAAACCCACATAGTTGGAAAAAATGGAAAGAAAAGGATTAATGTGGGTTAACATAAAAGTTGACTTGCTTGTTTTGCATGGGCCTTGTATGATCACCTCTCTTATGAATAAAATACTAAACATGTAAAGAGAAAGAAAGTCGAGTTGAGTATGACTATGAGTCTGGGTTACTCGATCCTTGATTAGCTATCAGGGGTTAGTCTACCTTTGGGCATTTTTGGTGCCTTCAGGTGGGATCCTATGATGTCTTAGTTCCTTACCTACTCTAGAGACTAATAATGTACTGGAGAATATCGATACTAAAAGGTTTGGTTACCTAGGTAGTTGGTTTTGACCTGGACTTATGTCCATATTAGTTGGCTTTAGCCCGGACTTATGTCCATCTTGGTGATTGGATTTAGCCCAGACTTATGTCCACTTGGTGATTGATTTTAGCCTAAACTTTATGTCCCTTTTTGAATAGGCTTCCATGGCACGTGAGAGTAGGTTTGTAAATGAGCCGAGCCGAGCCGAATACCCCTAGGCTTGGGTTCGGCTCGTTTAACTAAACGAGCCTAAAATGATGTTTGAGCTCGGCTCGTTTAACTAAACGAACGAGCCGAACCGAGATTTTAATGAGCCGAGCCGAGCCGAGCTCATGAGCCAAAGCCAAAAAATGAGTCGAGCCCGAGCCTCACTTTTAGGCTCGTTTAACTAAATGAACGAGCCGAACCGAGCTTTTAACGAGCCGAGCCGAGCCGAATACCGAACTGGCTCAGCTCATTTACAGCCCTACGTGAGACCATGGGGTGGTGCACAGTCCATCGCTATATGATAATAAAATATTGTTGGTAAATATTGGATGATGGATATGAATGGTTAACGATTGATTAAGGAGTGGAAATAATGATGTAAATGACCAAAATGAAAAAGTTGGTTTATGCACTGGACTAATTAGTTATGGAATGGAATATTAATTGAGTTGATTGGCCTATCTCTTGCATGGATAATGGATGGCATGTCTGAAAGGAATTAGATATATGGAAATAACCTTAAGGGTTGTTGGAATACTCTCTACTATTTCTTATGTAAGTGTTTATGTGAAAGTGCTACGATTCCTAAGCATGATGTTTTACTATGTCGAAATTGTATATGATCTAGTGATATGTTTGTTAGCTTGGTCACGTGCTCATTCTCACGAACAGAGGCTTATGTGTAAACTTTAGGGGATGGCAAGTAAAGGGTTTACCTTTGTTGGGTCGAAGCTTGTGAGTGGGGATATTCGTAAGGTTTATGCAGGTTCCGTGGAGGACCATGGTTTTTAACTTGGGTATCATGCCCAAACTATGTTTTATAGTCTTTTACCCATTAGTAGGTATTTTGTAAAATTTGATCGAAACCCATTAGGGACATTCGATGTAAAAACTTTTAAAGTTGTTTCAATTAAATTGTTATTTGCACACTCTGTTGATTTAAGCGTTTGAATGGTTTAGCCTTGTATTTGATATGGAGTAGGTAGCGAACATCCATCCTATGTCAGGTACGGTGGTAACGCCCCATTTTTTTTAAAGTATTTTCTACTTTCATAACTTATTTTAATGAAATTTTTTTATAGTGAAAAATGGGTGTGTTACAAGGACGCAAAGAAAACTACCGAGTCAACAATCTAATACACACGAAGGCCATCAAATAAAGTTACTTCATTATTATTATTTTTATTTAAAGAAAAATAATATCAACTTAGGGACACTGAGGTTCACCCCATCATACTAGCACATAAGAGTGGCATAGTAACCTTATACTTTAGGACGTAGATACATTGAGGTACATATGGTTATACTGGTACACACAAGTGACATAGTACCCTTGCTCTTCCTAGTTCATCTAATCCCTAAAAATTAACACCCCCTAAAAAGTCTAGAGAACTAATTAGAGTAGATATAAGGCTTTGGTAATGCAGTACATGTAATATCCCAACTTTTTATCTATTCTTAATCCCAATGAATTTATATGTTAATCTAATACTAAGGTTAATTTTTAGGTAATTAATATTTTAAACCTAATCTTAACCTTATAAAATTATTTTTCTTTTTCCCTTTTTCCTTCTCCTTCCCATTTTTTTTCCCTTTTTCCCTCTGCTTGTCCTATTCGTCCTTGCTATTTCCCATTTAAGCTATGCACAACCTTCCTTAAATGGCCCCTTTCCATTTATTTCCCTTTTCCATATCCTACACTACCTACACCAACCCACCCAACATTAGTCCCTGCACTACCTGCACCAACCTACACCCCAGCTACAACTACCTAATACCCCTCATCAATCCCAAACCCATGTCAAAGTAGCACTCTATAACAACCCCATTTGTCACTACTAAAAATATTATTTAAAAACCTTGCAGGAGTAGAAATAAACACTTAGGAAAAATAGGGTATTACTACTACACCTAACATAGGATCGGCGTCAATCACCCGTCTCATGCTAGATACAAGGTTGAGAAGCCAAACCAACTAAACCCAATGTAGAGTGTGCTAAAAAATGTTATATAAAAATTGAAATGAAAGTGTCTAAGTACAAGACATCAATAGTTTGCAGTATTTAAATATGCGAGGAAAAATTAAACCAAAGTATAGGGTTTATGTTATAGAAAACCAAAGTACATCATAACATTAAATTCTGTTCCATCAAGGACCACTCAAAATCTTTGGATGTCTAGGCTCTCATAACCCATACCCCACACAAGGTTGGTCAACTACTAACCATCCCCGAAAACCTACACATAACCCTCTATTTGTGGGAATGAGTAGGTGACCAAGAAAATTTGCACATTATTATGCTTCTTATTAAGTAAGCCAAGTTATCTCCTCAATGGAGTTACTAACACACAAGATTCTAGTATAATACATAAGTCATACTAAAATTTTCATGAATACTTCATAAAAACAGGACGCATGCTTTGTCACAGTCATATTAGGCATAGGAAGTTCATGCCATACATGACTCATTTTCTTAACACCATAGTACTACATCATGACAGTATATAAGCTGTAAGTAGAATGTCTAGCTAATAGTAAAGCTTCATTCATCCAGATACACAATTTATCCATAGGTCATTTTCTATGTACCTGATTTTTATTAGGTTATTTATATATAAGCCATTATCTTTGTTACCGTTCTTTTTCTTTTACTCTATTTTTCTCTTAAACCACATTCTTATTTCTGAATTCTCATTCAAAATACTTATTCAAATTATTATCTAAATACTCTTTCAGGTTATTATCTAAATACTCATTCCAATTATTATACAAATACTCATTCCAATTATTATCCAAATACTCATTCTAATTATTATCAAGCTATGGACTATGCACCATCCCACAGTCTCAC
Organism: Tamarix chinensis; assembly: GCA_030549775.1. Taxonomy (NCBI): domain Eukaryota; kingdom Viridiplantae; phylum Streptophyta; class Magnoliopsida; order Caryophyllales; family Tamaricaceae; genus Tamarix; species Tamarix chinensis. The sequence continues at coordinate 87,471,395 of CM060180.1, forward strand.
ATACCATAGAAGTCTATCCAAACCAAAGGAAGTAAAGTTGAAGCCAAATCCAAGTAGCTACCAATGGACATAAGTCTAGGCCAAAGTCGAGTAACCTCTAATGTCTATAAGTCTAGACTAAAGCCAAAACCATCTAAGTAACCAGGTCATTTAGTATTAATAACCCCTACTACATATCTTTAGAGTAAATAAGGCAACGAGATCTATTAGGATCTAGCTAGAAGGTACCAATAATGCCCCAAGGCAAACTAACCCCTAGTAGCTAATTAAGGATTGGGTAAACCAGACCCAAACATAACTTAATTGTCTTTTACTTTAAGTGATTAGCACAGTATACTTGATGTTATATGATCACATAAGACCCACACAAAATACAAATAATACATTCATATACTTATTCCATATTAACCTTTACCATCCCCAATGATGTGTGGTATTTCCATTAATGCTTGCTTAATAATAACCAAATCCACAAGATTAATCCATCCAATACAAAGTTAGGATTTCATTACCCCTTTTAGAGCCATCAAATACTTATTTAAGTTTATATATTAAGGTCTTTACAATACCCATTGAGTATGTCATGAGTTATGATCCATTTAATCAATCCGTTAGGTTGTTAATCCATGTCAATATATGTATTTCATTCATTAAATAGGCATATAGCAGTGTTAGGTATAGTCTTAAAGCATACCCTTGCTAAAAGATCAAAACCACAAAATCTAGCTGAACTAGTCGATTTGTTTGACTTAACTAGTCAATCGAATGTACCAACCGATTGATTGGTTAGGATAACTAGTCAATTGGTTTGAGTTGACCAGTCGATTGGTTCGGCTTGCTCAAATCCAAGGTTCTCTCAAACTAGTCAATTAGTTTGGCCAAACTAATTGGCTATTTAGAGGCCAATCGATCCGTTCTACTAAATTAGTTGATGCGATTGAGAAAAGAGCAAGATTAACGTCACCACAAACCTATGAGTTGATGGGTTGGGTCAACTAGTTGACTGTTCTAAGGACTAGTTAATCGGTTTACCTTCAAACAACACACAACAAGCATTTTTCATGCAAATCATTCTCAAAATTCATACCACATTTAAACTAAAGCATGTATGGCATAATACTAACACTTTTTAGCTCATAAATTGTTACTTGCTCCATAATTAATCAAACTAACCTAATTTTTGAAAAATCACGCATTTATCTTTGAATTCATAATTAAATCCACATGCACCAATCTAAAACCAATTTCTCATGCCAACTTATAAAATCGGGATTTTAAATATTTCACCACACACATGTTTAGCCAAGTCACACTTGTGACGTAATAATGACTTACTTGGCACTTTAGCAAAATTTTCCATTTTTGAGAATAACTCAACCTAGAAAATTCTCAACTTCCAAAGCCTTAAAAAAAAGTTAAAGCTTCAGTAATCCAATAAATAATTTCATAAATCCATGTCTAAATTAGGAGAAAAAAGACTCACCAACCTAAGAGAAAGTATAAAGATTTTTTTTGAATGATAGACTCAACTTCCTTTTAAATCTAACCCTCCCTTTTTTAGAGATAAATAAGAAGGAGTTAGAGAAATGATAAGAATAGTGGAAAGAAACCAAAACCAAGTTTGATTTGGAGAGGAAAGGACGCAAGGTTAGTGAGAGTTGGAATATTTTGGTGGTTAATATAAAAGTGACTAGAAGGGAAAATTAGGACTATTTATTGCCAACAAATCAGTACAAGAACAAGTATGGTAAGGCATAGATTGAAAAAAACCCTTGTTCTACCTAGAAATGGTGATGTCTAGAGAATGCAGGCCAAATTCACCCAGAAATGCTAAAAATAAGAAAAGAAATGAATGATTGGTGTGTAATGAATATCCAAGCTAATAAAAGATAGGTTTGGGAATATAAGCAACGATTTCTAGAGCAGGTAGAGGAGAGAGATGGAAGAAGATAAGGCTGAGATCACCCTCTCCCTCACACATCCCAATCAAACCCTTGAATCCATTCAAGGTTGAAGCGCAGCTGAATGAATGATAAGAAGTGTTACAAATCTTTTAATAACATTTTGGAACGGGGTCATCAAGGTTCCATTTTGGTATAAGAAGTTTTTCCCCAAAATATTGAGTTTTGAAAATGTACTTAGCTTAATAAACTAATTGATTGGTTCTCAAACTAGTTGATTGATTCGGTCGATAAAAAACCTTTAGCCATAGTCAATCGATTCATGTAACTAGTTGATCAGTCCACTTGAAACCTAATTTTATTCAATTTCTAAAATTGATTTAAATCCAAAATTTCCTCAAACTTAATTATAGCTCCAAATAAAAAATCAAGCATTATTAAATCTTGATGAATACCATAACTTCTCTTTCACAACTTCATAAAAAGATAGGGTATTACACACTCGCCCATTTCATCTTAGTATTTCTAGCACCCACGCCTTAGCCCCATGCACTTATGTGTATGTGTGTGTGTATGCATCACCCTTCTTCCCTTCTTATCTCATTCCCTTCCATTGTCATCGAGAAGCCATCCCCCACCATCTCCTTCCTTTTTATCCTTTTTCTCCTTTCTACCTACTTTTTTTGTTAACACCCAACACCAACACCACTTACCATCACCGACCACCATACCCCACCATTTCCATCAAAAAATAATAACCACAACATCCCAATTACTCTCCCTAGTCATTGCATAGACAACACCACCCAAACCGTCTGTCTTCCCCCTTCTCTAATGCTTTGTGTCTAGTTTTTGTTAAATGTCACATCATGCACCTCCCTCGCATGGTCATGCGTCCTCATCCCAATTACCCGATGTATGGTATGCCCTTTTGCACAACCGTGTGTGTTTCATTAACTCTTGTGTGCACTCTTCTTGCATGAATCATGCACACTCATTGCACCGCCCATGCCTCTCATTCTGCCTTCTGCTTAGCACAATTGTGCCCTACTCTTTAACAAATATCGTGTACCAACCTAGCACCACCATTCACCATTCCTTACACCTTGCCCTTTACCACCTTCTAGATGCCATCTAATGCATCACACCCTCTTGGTTTTTCCACTTTCCATCGTCATTTGCCTTAGTTTTTCTTTAACCTTTTTCTTCTAAGTACTAATCTTATTATATCTTTAGCTTTTAGTTATCTTCCTAGTGGTCTTAGAGGAGGCGTATTAGGTTAAATATCCTTAGAGACTAGTGATGTGTTTGATAAGGATACACGTTGTAACTAGAGTTTTGTGTGCAATGTATATATTTGTATGAAATCTTGTGATTGGTATTGTTATATGGATAATGTCATTATGATAATTCTTTTATATGACATATTGTATCGTATGATAAAAAAGGTTAGGAAAATGTGAAAGCATGTGTGCGATTATATATATATTGTCGATTAAGCATAGTTTTGCAAGTTAATAGGGTTGGCATGAATCAGTGTCTAAATTACTCTATGTATTTCAACCATATACATACATTTATGGTTGAGTATTTTCATGAGAATATGAGTTGGATGTTGGAAAACTAATCATATTAGGACTCGTAGTTTTTTTATTTATTTAAAAGTATGGGTATTTAGGTTATTTTAAGGGATTTTGTCAATATGGATTAACTATGGAATCATTGATATTTTAAAATTTCATTAGGTTAAAACGTACTTAATATATTATTTGGAATATTTGGAGTAATTATAAATGAACTCCTTTTAAGAAAATAAGATAATGGCTTATGTTAAGAATAGTAACCCTAAAGTTGAGGTCATTATCATATGTGTAAGAAGTTATAGTTAGGCCTTAATTTTTGGGTATGATGTTAATATTATAATTTTAGGAATGGGTAATTTAGATATTGTATAATTTTATAATTGGGAAAAATTATGGGAAATGAATTATTAGAATTTCATAAGGATATGGTAGATTAGTTTCCTTAGATTAGGTTATTATCAGATAGTAACTAAAATAGAGGTTAGAGTATAGACATATTTATTTATGGTTAAATGATTATTATGATTTATGGTTAAATGATATATTATGAAGAAGGGCTTCTTATATGGGCGGCATATCATGTTTCCTTAGGGGCGGCATCAATATTCAGGAAACATGCAATTATTCAGTTTTGAATAACTATAGGGTAATTTTGAATAATATGCCTTGCATGCCTTGTATATTTACTCATAGTATGACCATAGTGATGTAAATAACAATTGAATAAAATATTAATTATTTAAATTAAAAAATTACATGAATCAAGACTAATTATACATGTCTATTGCACAAGATAAAGATAGTGACTAGGAGTGTTTTTACCCTAAGGTTATACCAATTCATTCCACAAAATAAGAATAGTGACCAAGCGTATTTTGCCCTAGGGTTGTATATCATTGATGTCACTCCATTGGTTGAGAATTGGGGTCCCTGAATTCAACTTGAAGTAAATAGTTGGAAGGACCATGATCATTGATAAGGTATTAATATTTAAAGTGAGAGACTATGTGAGATAGGACTAGTTATAACCCATCATTCTACCAGATGAGAATATTGACCAAGATGATTTTTCCCCTAGGGCCTATTCATTCTAGGGGATGAGAATAGTGGTTAGGACCTCTTTGTCTAGGAGTTGTATATTGTTGATACCATTCAATTGATTGATAATAGTGGGATCCCTAAACTCAACATAAATGATAATATGGATTGTGATTATATCTATAATGAGACCTAAAATTAGTTATTATCTTACACTATATTATGTTAAGCTTTGCGTATATTTTCTCTTCTATGTGACACTATGCCACAGTGTAACCTTTTTTTTATGATTGTATTGTTACCTTACTCGTTATGTAGTGTACTAATCATCCTTTTTATAGGCTCTACTGATTCCTATGAACATATGAACTAGATAATTATGTATGGGTAAATGAGAACTCATTAGAAAACTTTGCTACTTTTGGTGGTTTACTCAGGGAAGAGTGACCTTGCCAACTTTGGGAAATAGGGCATAAATTCATGTTATCTGAGTCTTAGTTTTAGGGCGGATACCTTTTGCGAATCTTAGCCCTAATATATGTAATACCCCATATTTTTAAAATCCAGATTTATTAAGTTTAATGATTTTATTAGCGTAATTTGATGTAAATAATTAATTATTCTAATTTCGTTTCGTTTTACAGATTTATCGATGATTTTGAATTCATAATTGAATGTAATTAATCATTGTCGTTGCGAACCATTCTAGACAAATTCGTTCACGACAGTGATTTTATTATATTCTTATGATTTCGATCTTCGATTAAAAATATATATTCCCGTTCTTTCTCGTATTTTGAGTTTTAATATTTTTAATTCGTTTTCGATTATATCTTCGTTATGTGATTACGACTTTGTTTTGAAGTTATATTTCGTTAACGAAATATATTATTTGAATTATAGAATTTCTATTTAAATAGTTAAATGTATTTTAATAATTTTATCCGTAGAAAATATTTCCGACTTTAAATTTATTCGTTTTCGGTAATCGCTAATAATTTCGGAAAGTTTTAAATTGAAGAGATTTTCAGAGTTTATTTATGAATTTCTTTTTGGAATTAATTTTATTTCGTTTTATGCTTTTGGGTTGCGGAAAATGGATTTCGGAAACTATTTAAATTAATCTTGATTCATTAGAATTTGACTTAAATATTTTATTATATGTTTTTAAATATTACTTTGGGGTCTTCTAATATATTTCGTAAATAATATAAATATTTACGTTCGTTGGTAAATTCTCCCGAAAATATTTCTGAAATTCTTTGTACATCTTTTTATTAATTTTAAACTTTCGGATTGTTTTGAAATAAAGTTTGTTAAATAAAATTTAGATAAAATCTTTTGATAAAAATTTTAAATAATTAGTATTTTACTTTTACTTGTGTTTGTAAAAAAAAAAAAAAAAGAGTAGCCGCACCCGTCGGACCGCCCCCCTCTCCCTTTTTCTTTTTCCCTCTTCTTCTTCCCTTTCTTTCTTTCCCTGCTGCTCCCGACCTACTGCCCTCTGCGCAGCCCCAAACCCGCACCAGCCACCCCTTCTCCCAGCTGCCCCTCCTTGCTCCTCCCCACTCCGGCCGAGCTCCGACCGCCACTAACCACCGCAGCAGCAGCTGCTAAAGCCGCGCGACAGCAGCCAACGCAGCATCAGCACCAGCGACAGCAGCGTACAGCAGCAGCACTGGCCGTGCCGCCGTCCGGCCACGGCGAGCTCGGGTGACGACCGGCGAGCCACCCCCGGGCCCCGACGAAGCTTCTCCGGCCTTCCCGTGCGCTGATTTGTTGAGTTTCGTTTGGTATAAATTTCCGAAAACCCTAACCCTTGTTTTGGTTAAGTGGGTATGAATTAGCTTATAAAAAGCTAAATTGATTGTTTGTTTAGGTATGTATGTGCTGTAAGAATGATTTGGATAGGTTAATTGTATGTTTGTGTTGGAATTTTGGAAAAATTGGATTTTTAGCCGGGTTATGCCCAAATTTTTCGGATCCGCCCGTTTTTGCGATTTCGGACAAATTGATTATACAATATGTTTTAAAAGGTATCCAATTTCATTTTGGAACCGTCAATTTGAGAAATTTATGCAGAATTTATCGGAATTTGAATTCTAGGCCAAATTTTGGGTGTAATGAAATTGGGTCGTATAATTGAGCCGTTTCGCTCAATTGATTTTACAATATTGTTTAAAATGTATTTAATTTTATATTGGAAGTGTTGATTTGGGAAAATTGTACGTAATTGATCGGAATTGGATTTTTAGGTCAAAACTCACGCGGGTTTAAATTGGATTATGTAATCGGGTTATTTTATTCAATTGACTATATAAATTACATTAGAATATGTTTAATTACATTTCCGAACCGTCAATTGATATGTTTTGACAAGAATTAATCGGATTTGCGTTCCGGGCTCAAAAACCCTAATTGGGCTAAATTGTGTATTTCTTTTGTCGGTTTTGAGCAATTGGTTATTTGATATGTTATAAAATGTGTTTAATTACATTTCTAAACATTCAATTTGATTAAATTTATAGAATTTTACCGAATTATATTTTCGGGCCTAAAACCTTAGATTTTAAGTAAAATTTTGGAATTGGTCATTTATATGGTCATTTTTCTAAAATTGAATTTATAGAAATCGTTGAAATGATCCTATATGCATTCTAATACCTTCAATCGTAATTAATTGATTTGAATTATTCGAATTTATGTCTTGGGTTGTGAAACCCTAATTTTGGAAACCGGGTCTTAAATCGGCTACTCGAAAGATTGTTTTGTTGAAATTGATTATCTGGATTTATCTAGAATTAGTTTAATTATGTTTTAAAACTATTAATTTGAGGTAGTCAGATTGATTTGGCCGATTTGTGGTTTAGGTATTAAAAACCCTAATTTTCGGGGATGATTTTATAAAATTGATTTTTGCTATGTGTATTTCATCTAATCGAATTCTATCTTTGGGTTTTAAACCATTTAAATTCTGTTTTAATCTAATCGGTTTGGATTTGGTTCTATGTAAATGGTTAGATTACCGATTTAGTTGTAAAACCTAATAAATAAGTTATTTCCGATAAATTAACTTATGTTCGATTATTCTTTCTCGGGCTTTCCAAATTAAGTTGAAATGTCCCAAGTGATATTTGTATTAATCCGTTTTGATTTAGTTTTAACCTTAAATCTTAATAAAGCTATGCTTTTAAGTTCTAAGTTTTGGACACGTTTTCTAAGAAAGATCATTTGTGTCGTTTGTGTTTATTTAATTAGAATATGTGGATTATGGATTGATAGGATAATTTCTAATTTAGTTTTCGATTTCTATCGGGTCTAGGAAAGCTTTCTCGTGGACCCACGAACTAGGGATCCCTCTCCCTCTCATTTCGCTTAGCTAGCTTCGGACCCAGGTAAGTCTCTACTTACCTCTACTTGTGGTTGTTTAGTAAGGACGAGGCTAAGGCCATCTGTGTGTATTGTATGTTTTACCTGCCTTGTATGCCTTATGCGGTTGTGTGTTTTAGTCTGTATATTATCTGTGTATTCATGTAGCGCAGCTTGGAACCAAGGTACATTCCCGTACTCTTGTTTATATGTACTAGTATGGTATGGTGCAAGGATGGTGTGGTGTGATGTGACATGCATGCTAGAATGTTTTGATGAGGAGTTATGGAGTGGGGGCTTGGAAAGGGAAAAATAAGCGAATAGAATAACCAAAGGGAAGTACGTCGGCTAACGCAGGTAAGAATGACCTAGGCAATTTATGATTAATGAATGGATGGGAAAAGGGGGAATTAAATAAATAGGAGAGTGGAAGAAAGTAAAGTTGCTTGGGGAACACTAGGGTTTGCATGGGAATGATAGAGTTGGCAGGGTGGAAGTGTTAAGGTTTGCGTGGGGTGGTTAAGGTCCGCATGGGGGCGAACCTTACGTATGGAAAGTTACTTTGGGGCATAGGGAAGGTAATGGAAAGTTTGTTTGGGAGTTTGGAGGCTCGAGGTGAAAAATAGTACGTGGGATAAAATAAGGGTACATAGGGGTCGACTAGGGTTTGGGATGGAAACCCTAATTTGAGGAGGTGGAAAGGAAAAGGAAAATAATAAGAATTTATGAGGAAGAGTGAAGTATGTGGGGGAGTTGAGTTGAGGGTCATGATTTGGGTTTCCGATGCGAGAAGTATGTTAAATACAAAGGGTGTTAGTGGCTTAATATAAGCGTAGGAGACAGCTCGGTGACCTAAACCGAGTGAGGATATAGATAAGATTGGATGTGTGACCTGTGTCCTATGTGTTGTGGATGCCTTATATGAATGCTGTGTTGTACTCTAAATGTCGTTATCTTACTTGTTTTGTGGGTAATGTGGCTTGGAAACAAGACGTGTACTTATGTTTTTATTCACATGTGATAGTACGAGTATGTCGTCAGTTTTGATGTGATGTGTTGAGAACTCTGGCCATGCATGCCAAAGATATGTCCTCGAATAAGATACATTAAGACACTAACGACTTACAGCGAAAGATGTTGAGCCGAACCCAGACCGGTCCACCGGCTATAATAGTGGCAGGGTATCTTACCCTCGCGACCGTTCCACCGGCTATAATAGTGGCAGGGTATATTACCCTCGCGACCGTTCCACCGGCTATAATAGTGGGGGATTTCGTGCTCAACAAACCAAACGTAAAAGTGATAAGACATGGAAATATACTAATATTTACAGTGGAATACCTTGTGAGTCGGGGCCAGACCGGTCCACCGGCAAATAATAGTGGTAGGGTATATTACCCTCGCGACCGTTCCACCGGCTATAATAGTGGCAGGGCATGGCCCTCGCGACCGTTCCACCGGCTATAATAGTGGGGTTCCCGCACTCACATGAATTGATAAAGACTATGATGTGAATCGACTATATTTACCAGAGATCTAAAGAACGAGTCTACTCGATCGGGGCTGAGCATGTCCCTAAGTAATGCTCGGGGCTGGACATGTCCCTAAGTAATGTCCGGGGCTGAGCATGTCCCTAAGTAATGCTCGGGGCTGGGCATGTCCCTAAGTAATGTCCGCGAGGCTAAATGCCTAATTGGTTTGGTTCGGCATTTCCCATAAATGCCCGTTTGATAAATGCCTGATTCGGCTTGGTTTGGTTGGCGTTGTCCAAAAATTTCTGGTTGGTTGGTTTAACATTATCCATAAATGCTTGGTTGGTTTATCTGAATCTTTTATCGGTTTAAGTTATTACATATATTTCGCATGTTATTATATGTGTATGGTAGGACTTGTGATGTGGGTTTGAGTAGGCATACTATTGTATCAACGTAATGCAACATGATTCAATATGCACTTGATGATATCTCTCCTATAAGGTAGGGTAGCGAGACTTACTCAGTATTGGACCCGTACTGATACTACATTGGTTGAATGGGTCCTGTGATGATCCACCGATGGTGGGGAGCAGACCTCTTGTGCAGGTTATGATCGGATACTGTTTTGGGGTGGAAGGCTTGACCTGAGTGAGTAGGCGATCCGAATATTTATCCTTCGGGATTTATTTGGTTTAAGTGTATTCACCTTGGGAAGTTGCAAGTATTGGTTTCAGATTTCTAAGAGTTTTGTAATTGACTTTAAATTTCTCGTATTCTGATAAGTGTTTACTATTTGGATTTAATTGTTTGATGGGATTTGAAATTCAGATTTAATTGTTTGACAGGTTTTAGCCTTGCATCTAACATGAGATAGATGGTTGACATTTATCTTGTGTTAGATGTGGCGGTAACATTTCCCAAATTCGCTCCTAGCTTCCGCTTTAATCTTTAAAATTTTTTTTTTCAGGAGTGAAATTTGGGGGTGTTACAATATATCCCTATTTATGTATTTTGATTATTATATTTGGAGTTAACCTCCAAAAATATATTTATAGTTATGAATATATCACATTATATATTTTATCATATTTTAAGTGTCAACCATTTTTTCCTTGTATTTAATGTAAGGATGGTACTGTAAACCAGCCTAATCTTCGTCCTTAGAGTAGTTAACCCTAAGGAGCCATCAATCCCTAATTTGAGGTCTTCTACTTTAAATTTTAATGTTTTATGAGGTGGTCGTAATTATTACATATTGCACAACAATTCACCTTTCCATACGTTACCATTATTCCTTTATTTTCAATTATTTAAGTCAACCTTAAGGTTATCAGCCATGTTAAAGCAAAATTCAATGCTAAAGGTCTGCCTAATAATCTACTAAGTTCAACCTAATCTAATTATTTACCTTAAGGCACATTTTTGTCAATTTTTTTCCAAACCTTAGTTACCGCCTTTTATCCAATTTATCATCAAATTTATACTTTAAAGGATATTTATCATGAAAAAACTAAAATATAATAATAATAATTAAAAATCATTTATCATACCATAAAATTTCATGACATGATGAAAATCAATATTACCTTTAATTATGAATCTAATATATTGCACATGTAAAACCTTAGTATGCATTCTAACAAATTATAATTTTTTGTTATGCTAGGCCCACATAGTAATACAAGATGTGGATCATGATATATACACAAATTACCTTTCTACCCCCAATGCATATCAATAAAGAACCTTATAAGATTAATCTCAATTATGCTAAAAAAAATTAACTTATAGTGTATCACAGTCTATCTAAAATATGTAAGGAATGCATTAAATTAATTAGCATGTTAAGCATATAGCAGGGGAAAAAATAAAATTCGAACCCTAACCTTATATATGCATAATACTTCTAGAAACAATTTATATATTAGTACATCATACATCCATATATTTAAAATACTACCAAAAAATACATAATAATTAAGTTTTGGCATGCTAGCATGCATTATTTTATAAATCATAAAATTACACATAGAAATGTAATATTACATGCTTCCATGTTCTGGCAAAAATATAAAAATTTCTATTATGCAAACTTAGCATGATTCTTTCTTAAAAAAATAAACCTATCATATTTACACCTGAATTATAACATCTTTAAAGTAGTTGGATTTACCTTCGAGGGGCACAAAGTATGCTACACAAATGCCTCTTTCAAAGCTACCTCAAGAGCGACCAAATAAAATGACCCCTAATATATATATATATATATTTTTTTTTTTCGAGTAGCACACAAAATGGTAAAATAAATAAAAATTAACAATGGAAACAAACATATAAGAATAACTAAGGCTAAGGAATGCAAATTCATGACATAAGAGGTAACTAAAGGTCAAGGCTCATGTCTAACTCATGTAATGTAATACCCCAAATTTTACATAATCCTTATCCTAAGTAATTAATATTTTTATCTTACCCTAATTCATTAATCATAAATCTAAATCTAATCATAATCCTAGTTCTAGGGAATTAATATTTTAACCTAACTATAACCCTTGATAATTGATAAATTAATTTACCCTAATTTCCTAATATTAAATTTAAACCTAATTATAATCCTAACCCAAATTCTTTTTTTTTCTTTTTCCTTTTCCTTCTCCCCATCCCAACCTCCCTTTATCATTCTTCCTTTTTAGGCCATGCACCCTCCTCTCATATGGCCCCCTTTTATTTCCATTCCCATCTGCTGCCCTCCTACACCTACCCCTATAGTCTAATCCACAACCACTAGGCATCCATACCCCTTTCCTTCCCTAGCTATGTTGTGTGAAGAAGGCTCAATGCTAAGCCATACCCAGATGCCCCTGATCCTTGCACCGTTCACTTATTCTCATTTCAAATCTAGTGTGGTTGTAGTCGGCACGCAATTTAAACCATTTTCTCATCAATTGTAGTATGGGCAAATAAGGTTATCATTCTAAACTGGGGATTGAGAGGACTCACATCTATTTAACTAGCTAAAAATAAAAATAAAAACCCTAAATAACACAAAATAAATAAATAAGAAAAATACTAATGAGGGTTGTAAAAATAAAAATAATAAAATGATAAAAGGAATAAATAAAATAAATAAAATAATAATAAAATAATGGAAAACTACAGATATAATAAATATGCTAGGGAGATTTGAAATCCACCACTACATTAGCTCAAAATATAATATTAATTTCTAAGTCATGATAATGAGATCGACCAAGTTGTACACCAAAAGTAGGTCCATACACCTTATATTATTTCCATTAATTAATTAATATGAAAAAGCGCCAATATTAACCCTATTAAATACTAGCAGTATAGCAGCAACAAGTGGCTCCTATATTTAACTAGATTTAATGCGTTAAGTATAATTGGAAGGCTGTCAATCTAAGTACCCAAACTAGTACACAAAGCATGTCTAGCTGTATTTCCTTTCCTCGACCCACACATATCTAAACGTTTTACTACTTCGGTTAGAATCACAAAACTATTAGGTGAATTGTTATCTAACCTAGCTACAATTTATATATATATATATAAATTCTAGTATATTTATATGGCCACCTAGTAGGTAAATAATCTTGCACACTGTCACTTATGATGAAACCAGAGCAAGGCATGCACCAAATAAATTATACTTGACAGAATTATATATATATATATATATATATATATATAAACGATAGCAGTTAAAATAGAGTCGATGAACAATCTCACGAAACAAAGAAAATAAAATTATAGTTCAAACCCTAATATAGGGTTTTAATTTATTCCCTAGCAACAAATATTCAGCCAGCCATAACTATTAAATTAATTACATAGAAATGTATATATATATATATATATATATATATATATATATATATATATATATATATATATATATATAATATAAATTAAAAATAGAGAAAGAAATAACCGGAATTAATTATAGATAAAAAATAATTTTATCTTAAATAAATTCTATCGAGTAAATTCTTCCCTATTCCTTCTTCTCTCGGTCGTGGATTTTCATGCAATAATTCTTTTATTTTTTTCCTTTCCAACTGACAGCAACAACCTACTTTGTTGGCCTGCTCCACCTTAATTTCCCTGTGGTCCCTTTCTTCTGCGCTGTTCTACATCTTTTATTCTACCGCCCATCCTTTCTTCTTTTCGTACCTACAACCGATCCCTTTTTTCTTTTTTTCTTCTACGGCTTTGCTGTTCCTTTTATTTTAAAATAATACTTGCAAAATAAAATTCAATGAAAATTAATAAATAATATTATACTCTAAATTTATTTAATTTATATCATTTTAGCTTAAATAATAATATTCATGTAATTATTACCACTTAAGCATAAAATCATAATTATTCACATATACTACTTAATTAAAATACTAAAAAATAAGATTATAAGGGTATAAAATATGTCAAAATAAGAACTTATCACAAATCCTCACCCCTCATTCCTCTTATAAATATCACTATTCTCTATCTCTTACTTCATTTTACAACTCACACAAACTCTCCTCAAACTCCCTCTTCCTCCCTTCAATGCCTCTGTTCTTTATTCTTCATTGCTATGCCATTTTTCTCCAACAAAGCTCTACATAATCTACCTCACCTCATGGTAAAAACTAGCCACAACATGAGAAACTCACATTTTTCAGCCTTAGCTACATCTATAGCACATGTAAACTATGCTCAGCAATGTCACAACTTCACGCAACAAGTATTCCCAAATACATCACAACCTCACACTACACACACCCCATCAATGTGAGGACTTCACATTGCCCCCTCCATCAACATGAGGACTTCACACAATGTGACCCTAGTTGCACCTCTCACCCAAATTCTTCCTTGGTTGTGCCATTTTCCCATGCAAGCAACTCCCTTCTTGCTGAGTTCTATTTTCTTTGGTTTTGCTTCATTTGCTACCCGATTTGCCTTATATCTTCCTTGATTAATTTCCTAAGTTCTAACCTTATATTATCCTTTTTCTATTAGGTGATTTTCTAATAGTCTTATAAGAGGATTCTTACGGTTATATGTGCTTAGAGACTGAAGATATTTTTAGTAAGGATACACATCGTAGTTAAGGTTTTGTATAATTATATGGATTATCCCATATTGATAATGTCTTTGTATAATATATTCTATTGTATTGTGGGGAAAACTATGTGAAAGTATGTGTTTGTGAGTATTATTTATTCAAGCTTATTTTGTAGCATGAGTTGTTAGCATGTATCACTTTCTACATTGGGCTATGATGTTTGATGCATGTGTGTGTGTGGATAAATATTTTCGTGATGAGATGTGTTAGAGGTCAAAAACCATTCATATTGAGACTCAAATGGTTTTTATGAACATATTGGCATTTTGGCTATCTTAAGGGAAATTTGGTTAATATGAATTAAATATGGAATCCTTGGTATTTTCATGTGCTAATTATTTAAAAGTATGTTAGATTTATTATGAGGAATGTTTGGAGTAATTACCTAACTTTAATAACATGAAAAAAATGATTTAAATTAGGAATATTGACCCTAAAGGTGGGGTCATTATCGCAAATGTAAAACATTAGAAATATACCTTTTGGATGTGTTATTAATATTGATAGCATAGAAATGTGTATTAAATTCAATGGTTATATAAGTCTTATGAGAAAAACTATGCCTGATTTGTGAAATTAGGGTTTTATATGGATTTATGAATAGTAACCCTAGAGGTAGATTTGGTATCGCATGTATAAGACATTGGAATTAGACCTTGATATTTGGATATATTTTCAATAATATTTTTTAGGGATTTAGGTTAATTTTGATTGTAGAATGAATATTATGGAATAATTTATGCATATCTTCTAAAATTTGGGTTTATTAGGAAAAATATGGCCTTTTCCCTTAAGGGGATGTTCCGATATACATGTGATTGTGTTTTATGTCTTTTGAATATTATGTTAAGTTGGATTATGTGCCTTTCGTATTTACATTTAACAATGGATAAGACATTAATCACATAAAGTGAATGATTATGTGAGTTATGATCAAGGTGTTACATCTGTTCTGCTAGATGATAATAGTAGCTAGGGAGTATTTTACCCTGAAAGGTTTCTTTTGTCTTAAGAGGCACTTCAAACCATTGTACATGTTTAATAATAGTGGGTAGAAGCATGTTGCCCTAGTATATATAGCGTCTACTCCATTAGATAATAATAGTGGCTTTAGAGCATTTAACCCTAATAGGTACTTTTTCCCGTTCCATTGGATTAAGAATAGTAGGTTCCTAATAACGAGTTTCTGGAGTTAGTTCTTATCTTACATCATATTAATTTAATCTATAAATATTCTTATTCTTTTATGTGACCTTTTGTATCATGTGTAACCCTAATATGACTCTATTATACCCTTACTTAGTACGTAGAATACTAATCATCATTTTTCATGGGTGTTTCTCATTCCTACTAGCAGAAACCGCCTTATTTTGCAGTTGATTATTGATTACTAATTTTAATGTGTCACCTTCGATGAGTGCTTAATTAAATAGGTATAAGGTATTGTTATTTAGATATCTATATCTCTGTATGGACTCTTCCTCCTTTGATGTCATTACACATATTCTATTATCTCTATTTCATATATTATATTGTGGTGAAATCAAGTGCTTGTGACATGTGCTTCCTAGGTACGAGGTTAGTTTTGCCTTGCACCCATTATATACTAGGTGTAGGAAGTGTCTCTTTTATGTTAGATGTAGTGTGACACCCCTACATTTTATGTGTTGGATTCCATAGTTAACATATTCAAATGAAATTTTAAGCCCTAAAAGGGTATTATATGCATTCCCACAAGTAGATGATTATGATGATTAATTGCGGGTTAATGAAGAGCTCTTGGGTGATTTTATTGCTTATGATACTTTTCTTGGAGATTAATGATGATACTATCCTTAGGGTTTGAGATGTAGATTCATGTTATATAGTTTATCGTTGGTAGTCTGAATACCTTTTGGACTCTTAGTTCAAATGTATCCTATTCTGATTTATTTTTTATATTATACTTGGAGTTAACCTTCAAACTCTTATCTATGTTTATGAACCTCTATCATTCTCTATTTTATCATGTTTTATGTGTTAAATATTCTACCTTATATACAATATAAAAATGGTATGGTAAGTCAAACTTATATTGAGTATGATGTTGACACCCAACTATATTGTTATCATGCTTCCGTTGAAATAAATAAAAAAATCAGTAGTAAATTTTAGGATGTTGCATGCAAGGGATGAATGTTGTTGCTAGCTGGGGTGTGGTAGGGTCAACAAAAGATGTTGACTAGCTGGTTACACAATTTGAGCTCGCACAAAGAGACCTAATTGTGGTGATGTAACAAAGTGCAAAGGGGAGAAAGGTGTTGGAATATAGCTCGGTTGATTGTGGTGGCTAGACGAGAATAAGGTGATGGTGGTAGCCATAGGTGACACAATTGTAAGACGAAGGGAGGAGTAAACTGGCCGCAAACTCTTATAGGGGATAAGGAGGGAAAACTAGAGCTTAATCAAATAAGGTTAATTATGAAGGAAAAGGAGATGCATTATATAAGCATTGAATGGAAGTTATAAAGCTGGGGGTAGGAACAAAGGAAACAAAAGGGGGGAAAGTGGGGGTTATGGAGGTTAGGTTCTAAGGCAATCAAAGAAAAATGACAGGGAATTGTAGAAGAAATGGAGGCCGAAAAGGGATTACCAAAGGACTAAAAATCTAGAACCAAGGAAGAAGATGAGGAATAGAAGCTTAACTATTGAGGAGTTAAAGTAGAATAAGAAAATAAGGGGGAGGGGTGTGTTTTAAAGGGATTATTTTGATAAAATAGAATGAAAAGAAAACCTAGGTAATATGGTGTGGCTTGATGTAGTGTAGAAGAGAAGGCGGCATGGTTGAAAGGATAACTCATGTAATGGCAAGCTAATGCATGAGCAGAAACAAAGTTGTGTGACTTGTGTTACGTGTGATGGGAGACGAGACTAGTGCATGGTGGTATAGTGTAGTGTAGGCCTTAAAGGTAAAGAAAATTGGAGGGAAAAGATATAAAGGGTTGAAGAAGGTTTGAAAAATAAAGTAGGGGTTTGGTGTTACAAGCAATTGGATGAATGCATGATAAGGTAGGGTTTAATGCATATGTTGCTAAGTAGGAGACAAAGCTAGGGTTAGTACAGTCATGTCTGGAAGAGCATAGTTTGAGGGTAAAGTTTGTTTAGATAGAAGCATTGTGCATGGGGAAGGGTGGAGGATTACACATGCATAAGATTGGTGTAGAATTACCTTAGTTGGGGTTCAGTTATATGAACTAATTATGCTATTTGGGTTGGGGTTGTTCACTATTCAAAATACTAATGGAGAAAATATGATAGAAAAAAATATTGAAAAAATGTAGTAATAAAAATAATGATAATAAGTAAATAAATATATAAAATGGGTGAAGTTTAAGGGTTAACTAAAAAGATTTAGGCCTAAGAAATTTAAACATTAAGCATTCAAAATTCCACTAATTTTAATCTTGCTAAATTTATAATCTAATCCTATATTACTAACACTCTAATAACATATATGTGATTAGATTATCATTAAATACATATAATTACCAAATTTATAATTATCTTATCTAAATTATGTTTTGTTTTTTTACAAATGAGGTGTTAGAAATAAAGTAAATGAATGAATGTTTTTGTAAGGAAAACTTGGATCAAACATGGGGCACCGGGGCGAGGTCTTAAAAGATTATATGCTCTAGCTATTGAACATTTTCCCTGATAATGGATATAAGGTAATAGGTGGGGATGAAGAACCCTACTAAAAAGCTCCCTAAACCTTAACATTTTCTTAATGATAAATGATGCCGAGGGTTTAATTCTCACAAGCTAAATATCCTTAGCCATAAGGAAGTAAAAATGCACCCACTTAACTCGGAGTGAGTCCTTCTTTAAAGCTAAAAGTCATTGATTTTTGTACCTGGTAGCTCTATTCCACAATAAGATGTTTTTAATACCCAAACCTCCTTCAGTTTCAGGTAAACACACTAAATCCCTAGCAACAATAGCTAGTGTGGGGTTTTCTTAGGTATGCAACTAGAAGAAATTATACCAAACATCATTAATTTTAGAAATAATGTGGTTTGGGATGGGAAATACCATACTATAAATAATTTTAGAGGCTAAAGAGGATTGATTTTTTGCATTGTGGTTGTGTTATATAACTGAGAAGGTTGATTTGTCAACATCTTAGTCTTGTTGTGAATTTATTAGTCAAGGGTTTATAGTGTTGTTTGTTGGCATACCTTCCATCTAAAGGTACTACAAAAAATCTGAAGGGCAATTAACTTCCTAGGATGTGGATTTATAAAAGCAATTCATTCTTAAGCTGAGGGGAACAACTACCTCTATAATAAATATTCTAAAATGCCCTAAAAATATTTATGTTAAGAAATGTAATTAAATAAGGATTTATTACGGAATTAATTTAATCAATTATTTTTATTGGAATAGGAAGAAATTATTTAGGGCATTAAGAAGGAATTTATAAATATTTTTATAAGGGAAAATTTGGTATTTTACTAATTTAAAAGGAATTTAGGAAAAATATTTTAAAAACCCTAAATTATCCTAAAAAGGAAATTTAATATTATTTTTATTTAAATAGTTTTATTTTAAATACCCAAAATATTCTAATTAATTTAATTGACCCCAACCTACTTAAAATTTTCTTTTCCCCTTTCCTTTTTTCTTTTTCCTTTTTCTTTCATTTTCTTTTGTTTTCTTTCTTTTTCCTTCTTCCTCCCGATTGGGCTTGTCGCGGCCTAATCCCTCCTTTTTCTTTCCTCTCTTCGACGACCCATCGTGCGTTCTTTCCTTGTCTTCCTTCGGCAGCCAAAGCGCTGCGTATTGCGCCTTTTTCCCCTGGAACGCCTCATTCCATTTATAATCTTTTTAACCATTGCCGACCGGCCTAGTTCTCCTTTCTTTTTCCTTTCTTTCTTTTTTCCCCATCTGCCTGGTACACCTTCTTCTTCCTCCTTCCTCCTCCACCGTGGACTTACATCTCCGTCAACTCTAAAAATGGCGCCGCCGGCCACGCTTGACTTGACCGACTGTTTCCCCTCTCTTTCTCTTCCCCTTGAATAGTAGATCAGCCTAACCTAACCCACTTCCCTTTTCTTTTGTTGAAAACTCTCCTTTTCCTACGCGAAAAGTCGACCCTGACCTAAATTTGTGCTGGCCGATTGATGCTGCCGGCTACCCCAAACCCTACCTGCATTATCCTCCTACCGACCTTCTGAACCTTATTTTCCCCTCTAAACTCTATAAATACCCCTTGTTTGGTTGATGTCGAAATTTTTCCCCCGAAACCCTAAGAAACCTACCTTGTGCAACACCGTGACTTTAGACAAACTTTCCTCCACCATCAGGCAACTACGCAGCCACCTCAACCTACCTAAGTCTTCCCTACACCACCCTCTAACTAATTGAGCCACCCATATCCCTCGATTCTTCTTGCACGAGCCACTATAACTGTGCGAAGTTCCTTGCTTAACCATCCAAAATTTTATACCTGTAACCCTTCGCGCCGCCGACCACTACCACAACCACCGCTATCACTAGCTCCTACACCACCCAAAAGCTGCTACTAATCTTCATTCACCTAACCATACCCTTCTTTTCTCCTTTCTCATTCTCCTTCTCTCCTTTTCTCTTTCTCTCCATTTTGGCCACCACCTCTGCCACCGTGGACCGCCACCACTTACTGCGCCACGACCCTCACTTTACTCCTTTTAGCTTAGGTTACCACCAATACTTCAACCACCACCCTCATTCTCCACCTTTTCTTCTCAAACCTCAACCTTTTCCTTTTCTATCCTCTTTTTGGGCTGCGGTGCACCACCGCTAGTGCCACCCATCTCCGCTGACTCAAGGTGAAACCCTAGACCCTCTCAACCCTTCTCCCCTATTTATTTAAGCTCACCCTAATTTATTTCAATTTTCAACCTTTATTCGATTATTATGACTATTATAATAATAATAATAATAATAATAATAATAATAATTATTATTATTTGGTGTATTATTAATGTTATTATTTATTGGTAGGGTCAAGAGTGTGTAGGAATTATTTAGGTTATTAGTTTCGAATTTATAATACTATTAGTATTATTATAAGTTTAATTATTATTATTGTTATTATTATTATTATTATTATTATTATTATTATTATTATTATTATTATTAATCTTACTATTACTATTATTTATTTAGAGCGAGGATACCCTATTTTACTTAAATAAGTTGATTACTATCATTTCTATTATTATTAATAAAAATATTACTATTATTATTATTATTATTATCATTATTATTTTTAATAATATGTATTAATAATAATATTATTATTACCAATAGTACTTTTACTACTTTAGGGTAGAGTTGAGAACCCTACCTTATATTACTTTTGGTTTAAGTCATATTATTATTATTATTATTATTATTATTATTATTATTATTTTATAATTCAACTATTATTATTATTACTATTTTTATTAATAATGTTTTAATGATATTTTGAGTATTATTTTGGGTGGAAGGTAGAAGCCCTTATACAACCATCCGTTTTGAATCCTATTAATATTATTATTAGCATTTTTGGTATTATTTTGTGTAGTTACTATTAGTATAGTATTATTTTGTTTAAAAACCTAGTATTGGGATAAGTTAGTAAATAATAGTATTTTTAGGAGGGAACCTAATTCTAGTTTTTCCCTCATAATAGGTGAGACCAGTCAAAGCCCTAAAGAGGTATAGGAGCGTGCTCCAAGACCGGTGATGTTTTAGGTAAGGAGTAACTAAGGTCGTTTGTGTGTTATGTGCTTTATATGTCATGCATGCCATGTGATATGAAATTATAATGTATTTTATGTGTAATTGTATAACTGTCATATATGCAGCATGATATGGAGTTAAGGTAAGATTGTGCATTAAATTGTGGCACGTGTATTATTTGTATTGGTTGTGTTATTATTGTGGTATGGTGTGGTCTATAAGACATGCATGATAGGTTTTGTAAAATAATTATGGGGAGTGTAATAATGTGGAAGTAGGATTTGCATGGAGTTAGGGTTTGCATGGTGTTAGGGTTTGCATGGTGTTAGGGTTTTCATGGAGTTGGGGTTTTCATGGACGTAGGGTTTGAATGGAGTTGGGGGTTTGCATGGAAGTAGGGTTTGCATGGGAGCTAGGGTTTGTATGGAGTTAGGGTTCGCATCAGTGTTAGGGTATGCTAGGGTTGTG
Source organism: Tamarix chinensis (assembly GCA_030549775.1). Classification (NCBI taxonomy): domain Eukaryota; kingdom Viridiplantae; phylum Streptophyta; class Magnoliopsida; order Caryophyllales; family Tamaricaceae; genus Tamarix; species Tamarix chinensis. The sequence continues at coordinate 87,493,116 of CM060180.1, forward strand.
GTGGTCAACTAGGGTTTGGAGAATAAGAATAGTAGGAGTTAGTCATGCATGTCTGGGCAAAAGCTTTTGAATAAAATACTTAAAGAAACTAATCATTTAAAGTAAAAGATTATTAAGCCGGGTCCAAACCGATCCACCGGTTAGAAATAGTGGCGTGGACCTGATGTTCCGCAAGTGACCGATCCACCGACGAATAATAGTGGTGTGGACTATTGTTCCGCAAGTGACCGGCCCACCAGCAATAATAGTAGGGGATCTCGAGCTTAATAAACACAAACTAGAGTTTTCTAAGACACTTAAAATATATTAATTACTTACAGTGGAACACTATGTGAGTAGGAACCAAATCGATCCACTAGTTAGAAATAGTGGTGTGGACCTGTTGTCCCGTAAGTGACCGATCCATCGACAAATAATAGTGGTGTGGACATGTTGTCCCGCAAGTGACTGGCCCACCGACTAAAATAGTGAGGTGTTCCTGTACTAGCATGGATTTGATAAAAAAATATGGTGTGATTCGACTTTCGATAAAAGATTAATTAAATAATTAATCTGGACTATTTGGGCCTTTATGTGTGGGCTTAATTATTTATAAGCTATATAATACTCTGCACGACTTTTTATATTATATGTGTGGGTTTGAAAGTGTAAGTTGAATATTATTGTGCATGATTTTATGTGCTTGTGTGTTGGCCTTAGTGCTCGGTTACCTTATTCAGTACGTAGCGTACTGATCACCCATTTTATGGGTGCTGCTCATTCCCATGAGCAGAAGGCCCGTTTGACGTGTTGCAAGTAGGTGATGATTTCTTTTATGCCATTGATGTCTATGGGACATCAGGTGGGGTCGAGTGATGATTTGGGCTAGATCGGGTCTTGGAGTGGCATGACCAGTTTCCTATTATGAGATTATTATTCCTTTTCTCTTTTAAGTATGTTTGAACCACCAGAAATAATTTTATTATTGTAGCTATTTTTATTCTCTGGAGAACTATCTCTTATATTTCGGATTATGTAAAAATCATGCATACTCTGATTATTGATTTGCAAACTTTAATTTATGTATTAATGTGAGATGATGGTAATGTTTTTCTTAGCCTTAGCACTTGCTACTGGAACGGTAGGAGTGAATCAGTCTGGTACTAAGTGTGGCTGTAGCATCCCTAGAATTTACGGTTTTTAAATTCAAAGGTTTTGTGTAAAAAAAAATAATAGTAAATTTTGGGGTTTTACATATTCCACTACTCATCATTCATATTTAGATATGAAATACTTATAAAAATTAAAAGGTTTTAAATAAACTCTTGGCCAAGTCTTTAATACCTTTACAAAATAAGATAATATCATCCACAAACATCAAATTATCTATCTTTAATTTATTGCACCTTAGATGAAGAGTGAAAAGTAGGTTAAAACATAAGATTAATAGAGAGCTATTTAATTATTCTATAATCAAGATGAAAAAATAGGGTGACAATGCCACTTTACATTAACCCTCTCTTTGCATAGAAATAAGGGTGTAAGATACCATTTAATCTAATGGAGTGTCTAACTTTGGTTACCTATAACATAATGATCTTCACAAAATTGGGGGGGGGGGGATGAAGGCCATATAATATGCTTTGAAGACAATCCCATCTTATAGAGTTATAGGTTTTTTTCACATCAAGTTTGATTATGGTTCTAGGGGAAATATGCTTTCGGTTATATCCTTTAATAAGTTTAATAACAAGTGGAATATTATTTGTGATTGCTATTCCTTTAACATAAGCTAACTAAGAATAACCTATTTTTTATTATATATTTTTATTTTTTTTATAATAAACTTTTACTTGTATATCATCAAAAATAATTACAAATTAGGTTGTAGAATTGATCTACTAGCCCCAACAAACTACTAAACTTATCACTCTTACTAGGATGAGTACATGTAGAAGACATGATCAAAGAGATATGAAAAGCTTCCCTTTTCAAGTACCAAGAAATATTTGAGAAAATAATAGCATTCCTTGCTTTCCATACTTCATAGAAAGCTACTACATAAAAACAAGAATAAAGTTGAGCCTTTGTTGCACCTCTACCCCTTTACTTTGGAGATAGCTCTCCACAAATCCTGCCATGATCTATGTCTCTTCCTTTCCCTGAATGTCTTGCAAATGGCATTCCATAGCTTATTCACCAATGGATAATGGCAGAATTGATTAGTACTCTCCTCCTGAGAACAGAAGCTGCATTGAAGATTGATGGATGGAACAAATTTGATTAAGTTATCCTTTGTAGGAAGCTTTGAGTGTGCAGCCAACCAGAATATGAACTTGTGTTTTGGAGCTGGTGGGTTACACCAAACTGCTTTTCACCACCCTACTTTAGGAGATGAATACCTAATAGTACAAAAGATTTGAAGGAGACTGCAGAGAAAGACCTGGAGGATAAGAAGTGTGTGGTGAAGCTTCTGGATCACTTTAAACATTCAAGTCTGAATGGGCATTATGTTTGTATGGTTTTGGGGTTTTTGGGTGATAATCTCCCAACATTGATAAAATATTTTGATTACCGTGGGTTACCTATCCATAAGGTGAAGGAGCTTTGTTATCATATTTTGGTTGGGTTGGATTATTTACATAGGTAGATGTCAATAATACACACAGATTTGAAGCCCGAAAATATTTTGTTATTGCCAACTATTGATCCATCAAAAGACCCCAGGCAGTTTGGTGTTCCTCTTATACTTCACAGCAATAAGGATAAAAGTTATGTGGTGTCTTCCACTGGAAAAGATATCAAAGCCTTAAATGGTGATCTGACAAAGAATAACCAATTAATGGAGGAAGGAAGTGCTAAAGCATATGAGTGATGATAGTTGCAAAATCTTATAGAGGATGTTACAATAGGATATTAGTATTTACTCTCCAACCTTAGTTACATTAGGAACCTTTGGAATTAAGTTAATAATGGTGACACTGAAGCTCTTGGCATAATCCTAGTTGTGAAGAATTCACTTATTGCTACATTAATGTTAATACAATCCACAATATCCCATATTTTTGGAATTTAATTTCTTGATTTCATTAATAGACTTTTATGAAAACTTTCGGTCATTTGTAATTCCTTATATAGTTTTATCAACAATTTAAATTTCATATTGATATTTGGGTTAATAATTTGTCATTGTGGACAATTATAGATAAATTTGTTCAAGACTATGTTTTTTTATATTAAATTCTTATAATTTTTATACTAATTTAAAATTATGTTTTGTTTCCAATTATGTGCATAATTTCTCTTAAAAGTCTAAAACTAACACTTTATTTTTGTTTTAGCTAGTAAAACTTTAAAACTATATATTTTATATTTCTATATGTTTATATAGTGAGATTTATGCTTTTTAAGTAGTTTTGTAACTCTTATAAACCTTTATTTTGTGTTGTGTGCAACTTGCTCTAATTTTCTATGATAAACAACTCATGATTTACTAACCATTTTTTTGAGGTTTATAAATTATATTTTAATAATTTTATGGATCTATCATATGAATTTAACATTAAGATGACATTAGGATTTAATTGAAAAAGTTTATAAAATCTATTCATCTCATATTTTTGCTTTTAAGTGGTTATAATAATCTTATTTGAAAATTATTTAGATATTTTATAGATGCCTAAAATTTGATTTACATATAGTTTTGAGCATGCTTGGATATTATTTTAAGGTCATATTATTTATTTTCACAAATAATACGAGTTCTTCTTATCATTAATATCCTTATTAGAAAACTTTTCTAGAATTTATTAGATAGGCTTTACATTGATTTTATGTCTCTGGATATGTACATAATTATTTTTGTTGATTCTATCTTAGTTGAAAATTTCTCTTGAAGATATATCAAAATATTTTGAGCAAAAGTAGTTTTGTGTTGAAAAAAAATTCTATATCTTTTCTCTAGTTGGTTATTTCATAGCTCAAAAATAGGAGCTCAAACACTCTAGTAGGGAATAGAGGCCCAAGTGCATAAACACCACTACTCCATCTCCTTTAGCCTTCTCACCAACTAACAACCAACAAGCCACGCAACGATGTAAGTAACAACCAATAAGGTATAGAAATGCAACATATCAGCAGTGAGGTCACACACTTAGGATTGTATCGGACAACCACTAACGAGTGACCAGTACCTCGATTCATCATCCTCTTCATCAACCGTAACCTTGGATGAGCTGAAACAAATAGTTGAAGCTCTAGCAACAACACGATATAAAATAGGTAGTAGCAAAGTGAGGACAACCACAGTTTGGCATTGGTGAGTGGTGCCTAACTTTCAGGGACCTTAACTAACCCGCACCAACACCATTTTAGCATATTTTCATTTGGTATAAATTTTCCTAAACCCTAACCTCTATTTTATTTGATTTTTACATTATCTTGAGATAAGCATAATTGATGCTCTTATTATGTTTATATAAGCTAGATAATACATTTGGAGGGGTTAATTGCTATATAAATATATATATGATTGATTTCTAAAATTTGGATTTTTTAACTCGATTATGATTGGATAACTTGAATATGTTTGATGAAGGTATATTTTGATAAATTAGCTATGCAATATGTCTTAAAATGTATATAAGAATTCATGTTGGCCGCTTCAATTTGAGAAATTATTGAAATTGATTGAATTGAGATTTTTGTGACTCAAACCCTCATTAGGGAGCATGTGTCTTTGAAATTGGATTGGATCCTTGAGTTGTTTCTATCAATTGATTTTATAGAATACTTAAGAATATGTTTGATTTCATTTCTAAACCATCAATTTAATTATTTTATCAAGGTTCAATTTTATTTTCATTCCATGTTGAAACCCTAATTTTTAAAAACAATTCCTCTAAAATGACTATTCAAATGATTGTATTTATTGAATTTATTTCTTTGGAGTTATTCATAATCGGTTTAATTATCATTTTAAATTATGAATATGAAGTAATTGATTTGAATTGGATTATTTGCAACTCAAACTTAGAAACCCTTATTTCTAGTTTTTTAATTGATAAAGTTGATTAAATATTTGATAGATGTTTTTTTGAAATTGATTAATTTAATTACCTTTATATATTTTTAACTATATTTTTATCGTGTAGATTGGAGCAGTTGCCTAGATTTGTCTAGTTAGGATTTGGTTGTTATAGCTAATATTTTAAGGTCATTTTTTTATATCAAAATTATCTATTCTCTATAACTTTAGCTTAATTTATGTAAGGAATTCAATTTAAAATATTTCAAATGATTCTTAGAAACTCGAGTTAGTTGATGACTTATTATTAATATTATTTTGAAATGTTTTAGAGGTATTTCCTCAAGTCTTAAATTTTGAATTCATTCTCTATCAAATTGGTCTATGTTTCTCATTGTTTGATTAACATTATGTAAATCCATGATAGGTTCCAATGTTTGAACTTGATCTTGGAAAGCATTTTGGTGGGTCTTATAACTATGATTTTATTTATTTTCCTTTTTATTTAGTTGCCTATGGACTAAGGTAAGTCTCTACCATCTCCACTTATGGTTGTTTCATCAAGATGGACCGATGTGTGTGGGTCTTGGAGTCAAGAGTGACGTGATTGACTTGAATATGTAATTTAAGTATGTAATATGCCTTATATGATATATTATTGTATTACCTATGAGTTAAATGTTTTGAATGGAAGCATGGAGCTTCATTTCTTGAGTATGATTCTTGCATGATCTATACGTTGGGCATAATGTTAGCATGTTAGGTTATGAATATGCATGATAGGGTCATAGTAAAATTATGTTTTCTTTCAAGTATGATTATGTAAGATAGTAATGTTAATTTTGTCTCATTTGAGAGCATTAATAGGTGAATGTCATGTTAAGATCATAATATGTATTTATTAACTGATTAGAAACCATATTAATATGTGGCGTGGACGTTGTTGATTTAACATAACTTTCAGCACAATAAAGTGTTTAATATGTTTGAATCAATGTTTTTGAGTGTTGGTCATGGTGCATGATTAATTGATTAAAGCTTGGTTTGTTTTTAACTATGGTTCTAGGCTTTCCCATAGACCTACTTATAGATTAAATTGATGAATGACTAGATTTGTATACCTAGTATAGCAGATGAATTAGTATAGTTAAACATTAACCACTTAAAGGAAATTCTTATTGAGTGGGTTTAGGTTATCCGATGCTTGATCAGCTACCGAGGGTTAATTTATTTTTAGGCATTTCTATTATTTACCTTCGGTAAGATTCGAGTTGATCTCAGTATTTTTCCTACTGTACATACTGATGATGTATTAAGGGGTATCAATACTAAAGAGCTTGGTTACCTGGGTGGTTTATTTGGCTTCAATTGAACTTTATATTCATTGCTAGTTTCTTATCTTTAACTACACCTTATGTCCATTGATGGTTTCTTAGCTTGAGCAGGACTTATGTCCTCTGGTAATTGGATTGACTTCCATGTGTATTGAAAGTCCATAGGGGATAATCTATCCCATCGCTCAAATATAATTGATGATTTAATTTTATGATCATAACATTGTGAATACTTAGACATAATGAACCATATATATTTCTTATGTGGTTTTGTATCCTTTATGTGATCTTATTATGTGCTTATAGCTAATATGACCCATGCTTCCTAAGTATTTATTTTGTTTAGTAAACCCTTAACTTGATTTATAGTTTTGTTGGAGATGTAATTGTACTTTATTTTCTTTTCCTTTTAATTTTTTAACATCTAGGACTATATTATATGTTCCTACTAACTTTATTGGTAATGATTTGGTTTAGTGAAACCATTCCCTTCCATCTAACTTTAGATAATTCCTTGTAGGAGTTTACTCTCTTAATGTATATGAGGTTTAAGTTTTGATTGGATAAATGTAGCTTGGCATCTAGCATAGATTAGGTGAACACACACACTTTTTCTTATACTAGTTGTGAAGGTTTCCTCTATTACTTGTTTTGGCTTCTACATTTTTCCTTCAAAATAAAAATTTTCATGAGAGAAAAACGGGGGTATTACACCAATGATATCCCAACAAGTTTTTAAAAAGTATGCACTAAACCCATTAGGGCTCGATGCCTTACCATTAGCCAATGATAAGACTATTAACTTTACTTTAGGAAGGGTAATCCGTGTTAAGAGGGTGTATTGGTGGTTAAGAGTCAATATATGTCCCCTTTGCATCATTATGGGGTCAATGGACCAGCCAATTGGAGTTTTAAAACACAATTAGTTTGAATAAAAAACATGAAAAATAGAAAAAATGCTCTTCTAATCTGTGTATGACTTCCCTTGATCTTCATATAATAAATGGATCCGATTTTTCATTTTCACCCCTTCACCATGGTATAGAAGAATCTAATATTATCATCTTAAAGAAAGGTATTGGATTCTTACTTTTTGGATATATAAAAAAAATTCTCCATATTATGTAAGATGTTTATAATTAACAATCAATTATTTCTCCTTGGTGTGAAAGGCTTGATCTTTAAGATACATATTCATAGCATTTTGCTAATTTCCTAAGTTTCCCTTTTATACCTTCTCAATAATGCTACCATAATGAGCCTTATTGAATTGCCTAAGAGGTGATTTTAGTTGTTGAATATTACGAGGAATGGCTTGAAGATGACTACCATTAGTGAAAATTACTCCAATGATCTCTTATCAAAGGTAGGAATGTAGGATTTTTAGTCTACCTATCATAGATAGAAAATAGGTTTTATCATAACGAATGTCTCATTAAATATTGACAATGGTCAAGGAATGATTTGAATTAAAAGGGGTAATAAAGTGGCATAAGCTCCTTTAAGCTTATCAATCTAATAAGGGTTACATAGAACTCAATCTAGTTTACACCGTAATCTATCATCCCCCATTTTCCTATTAGACCATGTGTAAAATGAGCTAGTAAAAGGAGGCTCGTCAAATGAAGATTATTGGGAGAATTCCAAAAATCAACAACATCTTGATCATGGAGATTGCCTTAACATTTCTCTTATCTAGTTGTGATAGTATTGAAATCTCCCAACACCAATCAAGGTGCATTTGTAGGGGTTTAGTGATAGCTAGTGCCATAACTCTCACTTTGCATCATTGCTTGCATATGTGAAGGTGACATAGAAATGGATAATATTAGTATTAGACACAACCTTGCAATACAGGCCTTGAGCATGAGATGCTAACAATTTAAATCTCTAGTTTTGTGGATCTCATCTTATCCAAACCCTACCATTAAAGTGAGCATTATAATTGGGTAACCAATTCCATTGTGTATTCGGTCCTCTATATAATTTATTACAATTTTCTACCTTAACCTTAGTTTCAACCAATCCTACTAGGGTTAACTTATTACTGCTACTCCAACTTTTCACCTATTTCTATTTCTAGGGGTCATTAGGGCCCATAATATTCCAAAATCCAACCTTTATAATAGTTGAATGTGTAAATCAGGTATTAAATACATAAAGTTAGCTCTAAGTTAACATGTTAGCAACTTCCAATCCATGTTAATCTCATGCTTATCTTGTGTTAGGTTAATACTTGGTAATGCATGATCTTAGTTTCCAAGCTCATTGTGTAAATTATGGTCTCTGGATCTAATAGTAATGGTTATGTCTACAGCTTTATTGAATTATTTTTGTTGTTTTGGCATAGTACTAGGATCAACAACTTTATAGGAAGAAGGAACCAATATAGGTATAAGTGTTGTTTGTTGGAGTGAATCAATGGTAGAATTGGTGGTGATGGGGGGTTAAATTGAGGCATCATCAAGTTTTTGCCTCATATTATCACCATTTATTTATCGAATCTTACATTTCTTTGATTCAATCTTATTAAACTTGTGTGGAACTTAATCTAAACCACTCTTCACAAAAATATATTATTTTAACCATTAATATATCTTATCATAAGATCATCGGTGCCCCTTACCATGGAACTGGAAATATTAAAGAATATTCCCAAAGATTCTTTATATTTCAATAATTATTATATCCTTATATTTGTAGACTTATATCTTATGTTTCCCTTCTCATCCATATGCACCTTCCAAATGTTTTATAATCACTACTAAATATTATCTAATCATTACCATATTTTATCATAACTTATCACTACCTTACATGTGTGATTCTTCCCCTTAGTTCTCCACTCTATGCATTCCACCTTCCTTCCTATTTTATCCTTAATATTGTGTGAAAACTACCCTATATGAGATTCCTAAAATACATCCACTTAGTTGATTTTCCATCATTGCAAACGTTCCCCATCATGACATTTATTGAAATGCCCAAAAAATTCTAATTTTATTAATTATTATTAAATAAGGTTTTATTTGAAAAAAATCAATTAAATAAATTATTTTTATTAAAATAAAAGGAAATTAATTAGGGCAAATCAGAAAGAAATTTATAAATATTTTAATTAGGAGAAATTTGGGTATTTTAGCAAATTAAGGATTTTATTTTAGAAATTAATTAAATAAATTATTTTATTTAAAATAATAAATAGAAAATAGTTCCAAATTAATATTAATAACTTAATTGGAGAAAATTTGGGTGTTTTGCTAATTAAAATAGAATTTATGAAAAACCTTTTAAAAATCCTATTTTAGCCTAAAAAAGGATTTAAATATTATTTTATTTAAATATTATTATTTTTAAATATCCCAAATATCCTAATTAATTTAATTAACCTAATCCTCAATTTTTATTTTTCGCTTTTTACTTTTTCATTTTCTTTCTTCCTTTCTTCCTTTCTTTTTCTTTCTTTTCTTTTCTTTTTCTTCCTTACCTTCCTCGACCTGGGCCAGCCCCGTGGCCCAAGTCCTTCCTCCCTCCTTTTCCCTCGGTGCAGCCCAGGCCGCGCAGCTGTTACCTTCTTCTCCGCGCCACACTTTCCCTCTTTTCTCCCTTGAAGTGCTGTGTTCGATTTTTTTAGTAGCCGTTGCCGCCCGGCCTTTCTTCTTTTCTTTCTTTCTTTTCTTCCTTGAATCGCTCGGTTTCCCCCACCTTTCTTTCTTCTTCTTCCTTCGCACCTACCACCCCAACACCGTTGGACCTACACCGCCGCCCAGCCCTAGATTTTCACTACCAACCTTGCCGTTGATCTGGCCAACCTCTCCACCCTCTCCCCTACTAACTCGTCGACCTTTTCGCCCAACTAACTCCCCCTCCCCTCTCAAATTTCTCCCTCTCCCAACCAGCTAACCCTTACCACGACTTTAAATTCCACCAGCCAACCTCGCCACCGGTAAGCCCGAAACAACTTGCCCTATTCTCTAGCCGACCCACAGAACCCTACCCTCTCTTCCTTTCTCTATAAATATACCCATAATGAGCCTGGCATCGAGCTCTTGATCCCCAATCTAGAAAACTCCCCTTGTCGCCGCCTCCCTTTCAGACACCATTGCTGCCGCCTCCGGCCAACTTTGCCGCCCATTCTGGCCACCCAACTAATCATCTCACTTCCTTCTAACTACATAAAACTCTCTTATCCATCGATTTTTCCTACACGAGCTGCCCCAACTGTGCAAAGTTTGCTCCTCAATCAAGCCATTCTTCCACCTCCGCCGCCCTTCAAACCACCCTTAGCCACCACTTCCGTCGTTGCCGCCACTCCTTTCACCTCCCAAATTATTCTGCAGACCACCCTCTGCCTTCCCCTACCACTCTTTTCCTCTTTCTCCCTCTCCTCCTCTCTTTCTCTCTTTCCCTATTCAGCCACCACCACCGCCGTCGTGTGCCGCCACCCTTATTCTTTTCCTATTCTTTTGGGCAACCATAATCACCCCATATCCCACCTTCATTCTCCCTATCTTTTTTCCAGCATTCAACTTTTCTCCTTTTCTTTTATTTTTCCGGCCACCGCCGGTGCCGCCGTGCACCACTAGCCTAAGGTTGAACCCTAGACCCTCTCAACCCTTATCCCTATTTTTGTAAGCCTTAATTTATTTTATTTCATTTATTTGAATATAAATACTATTATTATTATTATTTCTATTTTTAATATGTATTATTGCTATTATTATTATTAATGTTTTTATTATTATTATTTATGCTGAGGGTTGAAGCCCTATTGTAATTTTTATTTCGATTTTATCATTATTACTCTTATTATTTCCATTATTACTATTATTACTATTAATATGTTATTATTATAATAATAATTATTAATATTATTACTACTTTGAAATTGTCATTATTATTATTATTATTATTATTATTAAAACTATTTTACCATTAGTGTTGCTATTATTATTATTATTATTATTATTATTATTATTATTATTTTCAAGTGTTAGTATTATTATTTTATATAGGGCTGAAAACCTATTGTGCCTATTTTGAATTGTAGTAGTTGTATTATAAATATCAAGTCTTACTATTATTAATATTTTTAATATTTTTATAATTTGTGTTTATTATTATTTATTAGTGTTATTATTATTCAATGTAGGGTAGGAACCCTACTTTATTTTATCTTTGATTATTATCCTTATTATTATTACTATTATGATTATTATCATTTTTGCAATATTATTATGGTTTTTATCATTATTATTATTATTACTATTTCATTATTATTATTATTACTACTAAATTTTGTTATTTATTTTACTAATGTTATTATTAGTATTATTTTGATAAAGGGGCCAAAGCCCTTATTTCACTATGTTTTTGAGCAATGCCCTTATTATTATTATTGTTACTATTTTTATTATTCTTGTTAATATTAACATTGATATTATTTTTAGTATTTTTGCTATTATTATTTTAGTATTTTATCAAAATCCTGGTCTTAGAATAAGTTAGTAATTAATAGTATTTTTGGTAGGAGGGAATCTAATTTTAGCTTTTCCCTCATATAGGTGAGACCAGTCAAAGCCCAAAGGAGGCGTAGGAGCGTGTTCCAAGACCGGTGTCATTTTTGGCAAGGGTGTTACTAAGGCCTATTGTGTGTCGATATGCATTATATGTTTTGTATGCTTTATATTCTATGTTTATCATTATAATTATTTCATATGTGGTATGAAGTAGAGTTGAAGTATGTTTTTGTGTGTTGATATGGCATGTGTATTATGCATATGTGATGAAATATTGTGGTACTTGATGATTGGTTTGTGACCCTTTAGACATGCATGTGAGGATGTATAAAAGTGGTATTGTGTGGGAAAAAGGTTGAAAATGGAAAATGGGAAGTAAGTTGACTAAAGGGGAAATGAGTTGACCTAAGTATTTTAATGATCTATGAGTGGAGGAATAAAATGGGGAATTTAGGATTTCGTGTGGGAGAATCTAATTTATGGTTTTATATGGGAGAATCTAATTTATGTTTTGTATGTTAAAATCTAATCTATATTTTATATGGGAGAATCTAAGTTATGGTTTTGTATGGGAGGATCTAATGTAGGGTTTTGTATGGATGAATCTTTGGTTTTATATGGTTTGAATTTAGGGTTTGGTATGGATGAATATTTGGCTTTATATGGTTTGAATCTAAGGTTTGGTATGGATAAATCTTTGGCTTTATCTGGTTTGAATCTAGGGTTTGGTATGGATGAATCTTTGGCTTTGTGTGGATTGAATTTAGGGTTTTGTATGACGGAATCGTGGGTTTTGCATGAAAGAATTCAGGGTTTTGTATGAATGGACTTAGGGTTTTGCATGAAAAATTTGAAAGGTTGCATGGGATGTATAAAGTCTGCATGGGAGTGAAATTTATGTATGAAACGTTGATTTGGGATATAAGGAAGGTAATGTAAGTGTTGTTTGGGTGTTTGAACACTTTGGATGAAAATATTATGTGGAGTGATATAAGGGTACGTAGAAGATCGAGCTAGGGTTTGCATGGACAATTAGGGTTTGGTGTGGCTGCTTAGGCTTTTTGTGGTAGCATGTGTACTTGGTGATTAAAGTGTAATTATGAGGGTGGAATCCATGAGTTCTGATGTGTGGAGTGTTAAAATGATTTGGGTTGTGTGAGGTGAAGTAGTATGGACTACTAAGGCCTAAATTAGGGTTTCGGGATAAAACCCTAGAGGGAGATGTGGAGTGGACTGGGAGGTATATAGTAGTGGGCCTTGACCCATATACTTAAGAGATGGACTTATCATGATGTGGTATGGGTTATTTGTAGGATAAGTGTAAATGGAGTGATTAATGCATGTCTAAGGTGAATTTTTTTTTTCGAACAATGCACTTAAGACATTAATAATTTAAAGTAGAAGATTATTGAGTCGGGTCTAGACTTTTCCACCGGTGAATAATAGTGGTTAGGGCATAATGTCCTATGTGTAACCGGTTCACCAGTAATAATAGTGGTCAGGCTTTGTGCCTATGCATTTCCTGTCCACCAGCTATAATAGTGGGGGATTCTGTGCTCAACAAAACCAAACATATTTTTGCCAAGACATGGGAAAGACACTAAGTACTTACAATGGAAAACCATGCGAGCAGGGGCTAGACCTATCCACCGGCGAATAATAGTGGCCGGGTACTATGGTATCCTAGAGACCGATCCACCGGCTATAATAGTGGTTAGGAGCTATATGTCCTGTGTGTTTTCGGTCCACCGACTATAATAGTGGGGTTCCCACACTCGTGTGGATTTGATAAAAAGCATGGTGTGAATTGACTTCTGATTAGAGATTAATTAAGTAATTGAATCGGATTATATATGGGCCTTTGTACTTTTACCTGGACGGTCGTATGCAATTATGATATCATGTTAGTGATTATGCCCTGCTATTATTCTACATCATTTATGTGATTTATGTGTTGGCCTTAGTGCATGGTTACCTTACTCAGTACGTAGCGTACTTATCACCCTTTTTATGGGTGCTACTCATTTCCATGAGCAGAACACCCTTTCTGACTTTGTGTAGGCGGGTGAGACATCAGATGGAGTTGAGCGTTGAGCATATATGTGGCTAGATTTACTCTTCTTGTTATTTTATATTCCTTCTATTATTTCTTTTGTATCGGATTTATCCTTTTTAAATTGTTATTCTGTATTTAACTTTTGAGATAAACTATTTAACTCTTGTACGATTATTTCTCTTTTTGGACATGAATTATAATTCTTTTATGCATATTCTAATTTTTGTTTTACTATCTTTTAGCCCTTATTTGAAGTTTATGTTTTTTGATTTATAATTGATTACTCTTTTCTTTTAGCCTTAGCACTTGGTACTGAAGGGGTTAGAGAACCGGTTTGGTACTAAGTATGGCAGTAACATCCCCAGAATTCATGGGTTTTAATTTTAAATTCTTTTGCTTTAAAAGAAAAGTAGTGAATTTTGGGGTGTTATATTTATGTTCCCTATCAACCAATCCCAAAATTCCACCTCTCATTCAACCCTTTCTCCTCCTTTGTGGTGCATCACATACAACCACTACACCCTCCTCCATGGCCACATTAATTCCCTCATCCCAAATATTCCCCCAATCATTACCATATTGTCCTCCACCAACCATCATCTTCCACCTAACAATTTATACCCCCCTCTCTCTCTCATCCCATTCCCTATATTCTCCTCCTTGCAGGTTTCCTCCCTCACCATGACCTAAGTGCACATATTCTATCCATTTTCCTTAGCCATTTGTGTGTGTATGTGTGAGTTTTATGCATCACCAAGTATTTCTCTCATCTCTTCTCCTTCTTGATAATGGTTTTTATTCATATTATTCCTCTTTTCTCTTCACATATTCAACCTTTACATTATTCATGCTTCAAAGCTTCCCAAACTCAAACACAACCTTATCTTTTTTATGTTTTTCATTAAGCAAAGGAGAGTTAAATTTTAGTATTTAGCATGATTAATCCCATCATATTCCTTATTAGTTAAAGAGTTTTAGATCCTTATAAATACTCTATAAGGGTATGGTTCATTATTCTTTTTTATTTGATTTTGATCTATTTTAATTTTAGTTGTACTCAAACGTAATTCTTATAAGATTTTGACTGGTTTTAATGGGGCCTTTAAAGGTATTTGAGTATGTTAATGGTGAAACAAGACATTAAACTCTTTTATATCATTTGTTTAACTATTAAGGAAATGTAAAATAGGGTTTTATGGGATTAAACTTCATATTTTGTTATTATCACACTGGTTGCATCAACGTTTTGTGATTTAGGCATATTTTAACATATTTATTATGTATATTTTGTAATATGGGTCATATGATGATTTTAATGCTTGTATATATTCATATATGATTTTAATAAGTTGATATATGTAGGTGAATTATTATAAGCTATTTATTGAAGGATTTGATACATACATGTTTGAGGAGATCTTGAAAATTAGTGTTTTTAGACCTATAAATTAGGGATAAGTTTATGAATAACTATTCTTAAATGTCTGAATGGATTGATGCAAATAACATGCCATATTAAAGATATATGTGTTTATTTCATCATAAAAAGTTTGGTCTATAATTTATATTTTTTTTGTGAAAATTTATGATTGTTTTTCTATAAGTGCACATAGTTGTCAAACTATTTATTTTGAGTATTTAAGATTAAGTTTAGCCTCATTTTTTTGGGATAGAGTTGTATATCAGGAAATTTATTGGTTCCATGATGTTTATTTGAATTTTGGGGGTGAATTTGATGCATAATATGTTAATGTTTAGACTAGTATATCACAAGTTATCATTGTATAATTTTTGAAGAAAGGAAGTTGAAAATAAGATGACAATGCTTCACATTCTTCATTTTTACCATGAACATTCAAAATATTCTTTACTAGTTACCCTTTAGTCACCATAAGTAAGGTTAGTGATTAATTTATCAAATTTAAGAGGATTAATCAATAATTAATCATATTTAGGGGAATTAATTATGAATTAAACTTAGTGAGACATAAAAGGACCAAAATAACCTTGAAACAGTAAAATAGTGAAAGTTAAATCTTAACCATCAAATTTTAATCTGACTTTGACTTTGACCTAAGCTTTGAATTTTATTCCTTTTCTTAATGGATAGCAAGTTTTTTTATTTAAAAATGACATAATTCTTTAGTTTTGGATTCTGAACTCAAATATGTTTAGTGCTTTTACCCATTTGGCCCTAAATAGCCTTTATGGGTTATGAATGATGCTTTTGGAGTGTTCTAATCATGGATAGTATAAGCTAAGTTTCGTGTAATCTTTAAACACTTAAGAAAGAGTTTAGTATAAACTAAAGACACTTGTTAAGAAATATGTGCTATGTTTTGATGTGAATCAAAGGGGAGGGAAGTGTTGGATCGATTATTCCTTGAGTTGTAGACTCTAGCCGGTTGAAACTTGAAGAAGAAAACTAGTTTTGGTGCTGGTTAAACTCAATTCAAGTTGCAAAGTATCTCGCAGGTTACTTTGAATGATACCAATAATTCAAAGGCTCGAATGATGAAGGTTAAACCCCGAGTTTGTCTTGAGTGAAAGAGACTTGGAAGAGAGAATACACGCAGGCTAAGGTGGTTAGATTCCGAGTTCAAATTTTTTATTATTATTCCTCATCATTTAGGCGTGTACAAAGAGATATATATAGGGGAGGGAGACTCGTCGAATACAAGCCTTAAACCAGCAGAGTTCCCTCTTAATTCAAGCCCATTTAACTCACTTGAATTAAGCTCATATAATATCTAATCTTAATCAAACTTTTATTTGAGGATTCTTGGTTATAAAAATTAGTTTATTTGAGAATTCTTAGTCATAACAACCTATATATTTGAGAATTCTTTATCAAAACTACTTGTGTATTCGAGAATTGTTGGCCCTAATGGCCTATGTATTTGAGAATTCTTGGTCATAATGGTATGTGTATATGAGAATTTAGTATACCTACGACCATATGGGATAGCTTTGGACACAAAATATGTGTAATACCCTCAAATTTTAGGATAAAAAATTTTCAATTTGAAGATAATGTGAATGTGTTTGAAAATAAAATTGAGGATGTCAGTGCCACATCAATATGGGAATGGTGTGATCATGACATAATACATGCTTGTTATAAGGTAAAGTGAAAAGAAAAACTAAGATATAAGGGAAATGTATTCAAAATTTAAAATAAGAAACAAAGAAAAGGGTTTATATAACTAAAACGAAATCAAACCATCCCACAATAGTGGTGTAGTTTTATCCATTAAACATTTTTTCAACTAGTTATAGTTGTTTATAAACTTCTACAAATATGACATCCATATACCTACTTTTTTCCACAAGGACCATTTTCATTATGCATTTAGCAACTTGCACTTTGATTACTAGGAAATTTCTATGATACTAAACTATACTCAACCCCTCATCCTTTGTGGTGAAGCTAATATCCCAATCACTTATTTTTTGAATTTTGAATTTTTTTGTTTTATGGAAGGTAGCTTCTCTAACATACACTTTTTTGGTCTACATTTTTTACCCCATCTAAGGAATCTCTTCCTATGATGGTGTGTGTAATTTTCTAAGGTCCCTTAACTTCATGTGACATGGTAATTGAAGAGTCATCCGTATCTCTTATCTTACCTAGGATGTGTGCGCATGATGCCTTAAATAACCTTTGGGAAATTAGTCTTCAATTATGTCCCTCAATGATCTACACTCATTAGTGTTGTACCTATACTCCTCGTGATATGTGCATCACTTATTAAGATTTCTATGCTCCATGTTAACACATATAGGAAACAGACTCAGGAATGTTTGCCATACATTTTCCACATTGTATATGTATTCAAGGCTAGCTACTAATGGTGTATATTTATTGAATCTTTCTATTGGAGGCTGATGTACATATGGCTATACCATTAATCTTAAGATCACATGATTCTCTTATAATATATATACTTCCCTCTCTAACCTCTATCTTAGTATTGGTGACATATCTACTTTTCTACCCTCCTACCACATCTCCTAGATAATTTACTTAGCATCTATCCTCTCTAGCTCATCTTTTCTCCATGAAGTACATGATTTTTACTTGTCCAATTATAGATTCTTAACCATATCTTTGTTGGACAAGCCTTCGATTAAGGAAGATCTTGTGATGCCATTGTCTAACTCATCAATATGCTTGACCTCTTTATCGAATATATTCAAAAAATATTTGAGGAATTCCATTAGCCTCTAGGAGAAACCTATCAAAGAGGAAGAGTCTTTCTTTAGTTGTGGGCTTGCATGAAATTGCTCCACAAAAGCCTTTGTGAGTTTAGGAAAAGAGTTTATTGATTTGACATTGAATTTTTCGAACCACCTCAAAGTTTATTCCTTTAGTGTACCAATGAATGCCTTACACAAAGTATCTTCTCATACTGCATCTAATGACATTGTATTTTTGAACATATTCAAATGGTCTTTTGGCTTTGCACAATTATCAAATGATTTGAATATTAGAACTCTTATTCTCTCTTTTTTTTTTTACTTTTGGGAAGGGTATCTAATAACTATATCCATCCATGACACTTTTCTTCTCTCCTTTAGCCTCCAAATATTATTGTACTTTATGATATATTAGTATGTGAATAGAATATACTTGCCTCTAGTGATCCAACGACCATCATGCTCCTATTTCTTCGTCATCTCTATTAGTCCGACATCCATCATGCCTTATTCTTGGACTTAGCTATCTTTCTCTCCTATCTAGCTTAGGAGGTCTTAAGGACTTTCATTGTCTATCACTCCTAGTTCTTTTTGGTCACCCATCTTCCATTGACTTGACTTCTTCTTCTTAGACAATGACTCTACACTTCTTGGTCCTTCATTCCCTCTTTAAGATGTCTAGAGCCTCCACTAGTGTCTCTTATGGGGTAGGCTATTGAGGCATATCAAGATTGTTCTTATCTAAGAAGTGTGGCAATAGGCAGAGGGTGTGTGCTAGTGGAGCTAACATGTCAGAGACCATTTCTTGAATGCATGCTCAAAGTTCAGTATTTATACAATGAAGCTAAGAGAAAGTGAATAATTTCTCCTCTCTAAAGGGGTCACTGATACTAATATCAAATCTATTAGAAGGTTAGATGGGAGATATAACTTTTTATTCATTCCCTGCTAATGATGCCTTTTGTTATTGATGTTTCTTGAATTTAGGGGTTTTTAAGAAATTATTGAGGGGGGATTGAATGATTAAAGAATCCTAAGGATAAAAATTCATAGGTGAGAGGAGAGAGTAAAATGAGAAAGTTGTATTAATGATTTCAGGCCTTCTAAAATGATTATAAGACCCTATACATATAGAGGTGGAACATGAGAGAATGAAAAGGGAAAAAAATTATAGTTTAGTAAGAGTCATCCAGTTGTTCCTACATTACATGCTTGACCAACCTAGTGTGGATTGGAGAAATAGAGAATTCAGTGACCTTTTGGGACAACCTTCACTCTTTGGGCCAACCCCCCATGTAGAACCATATTATTATTCTGGAAAAAGACTTATAGCGCCTAATTGTTTTGATATTTTCTTTTAATATTATAGATTTAGCATACTACTCTTTGTTTCATCTTGGGTTTGAGGGCCTGTGGTTATGCCCAAGGTATCTTATGTATGCTAAAAATACTATTTGATAGATCAGTTATGGTTGGTTGTTGGTTTAGTCATTGAATTGAGGTATACCTCCTTACTTTTCTTTCTTAAGTATGCCATTAATGTGTGACATACCTACTCCACAACATACCCATCTCCCACAAGACCCTCTTACACCACTTATCCCACCCTATTTCTCTACTGGTACCTCCTCTTTCACTGCCCCCATGTTGAGCTATTTCCGTAAGTGCACAGATTTATTATAGCATTTCAAGGTCATATCTTATATAGACTTTGTAATTGATTACACTTTTGTACTATTTTAACTATCTAAATCTACAAAAAGTGGAGGTATGCATTCAGATGAAAAGAAAAATTATGAAAAGCATTCTAACTTGAAGATACTAAACAATAGGGATACAACCTAGGATAGAAGTTCAGTCCCCGGATTAATAATCAATAATGAAACAAAACTTATACTGCAGATTAATTCACTAACTGTGGATAATTGGTCAAATCATGTTTGTTAGCCTCTTTCAAGGTCTAAGAACATATTTAATCTAATTTGCCAACTACTTTCGTGACTCACAAACTAAATTAAACCTATTAAGTGCCACCAATTATAGAGTCCCTAAGAATTAAACATCTACTTTCGTGATTGCTTAAATTCTTGTATATATGTTAATTTCCAATAATAATCTCAGCCTTTCAGTTGTAGATTACATCTGTGGAAGTCAGATTTCATCAAATCTACTTAACAATCAAATCTAGCATATATAACAGTATCAATGAATTGATCATACAACAAAATACTTTATTTCATCATATCAATTACTAAAACGATACTTAAGTCCAATCATAGAAAAGAGACTACTCACTCATACTTGCAAATAAAATAAATGAAATAAATAGCATGATGAGCATAATAAAGATGCAATAGATAAAGAAAGGAATACTTAGATTGAAATAATCATAATGTGGAAGAGTGCAATGTTGATTCGAACCGACCGTCACAATTGAATCTTCCAAAAAATTAAAACTAAAGAAACAAGTTGTTACAAGAAGCTATACTTGGTAATGAGGGGTCTTAGACTCTCTAAAATTCCCTCTCTCTCTCCTTAAGAAGTTCCCGAGGTGTGCTACAAAATTTCGAGCTTTCCTTGCTTCAATGCACCTTCATAAGCATGTTGGGTCGATGCACTCTCCTCCTAAGTTTTCCTTGCTAGGTCCTTAACTCCAAATATAAGCAATTCTTTCTCGGTCTTGGTATTTTTGCAGGAAATCCTGCAACACTAGGCTCAAGAAAATGGTAGTGCAAATAATAGACCAAAACATTGAAAAATATGTATATTAAATGAAGTCCCAAAGCTAAGGGAAAGAGAGGTAAAAATATGGAAAAAATTCACTTTATCAACTCCCCCATGCTTATACTTTGCTTTTCCCCAAGAAAACACACAAACACAGAAACATAACAAGTTGAATGATAACAAAGCCTTAGATGATAGGACCAACAACATAAACATGGCATAAAAAGATCCTTCTCAGGATGTAAATCAACCTGTGGTGTCTAATTCTAAACAGAAAGATCTCCAGACTAATCCTGACTCTGGACTTATTATTAACCAAGACCAATCCTTGAATGCTGATTATCCACAAGTGGATGCATTGTCTCCTACTTTACATAAGGGTTAGAAGGCTCTATTGAAGGGGAAGGAGTTTTATAGGACTGATGACTATTCTCCTCACATTGAACTTTCTGAAACTTGCACTCTTGGGTTATATTCTACTAAGGCAAACAGGATTACAGGTAATGTGGATAGGGGTGGAGGGGGTGGGAGTACCTCTTCATCATGACCTCAACCATTTGGAATATTAAAGTGTTTAATAAAACCCTCAAGCATAAGATTGTGAAAAACCTTATTTCGTTGCATAAAGTTGGTTTTTTGGGTCTTTTAGAGACTAGGGTAAAATAAGATAAAGCTGGTTCTATTATTAAGAAACTTGGTTTGAATTGGAGTTGGATGAAAAACTATGATCACCATTATAATGGTAAAATTTGGTTATTTTGGGATGATTCTAGTTGTTGAAAAGAATGCTCAGACCATCCATTGCTTGGCCACATGTGTCACTTCTCAACTTTGTTTTGCCATCACAGTAGTCTATGCCTATAACATAAGTGTTCTAAGAAGAAATTTATGGGATTGGATGAGAAATATTTCTACACAATCCCTTCCCTGGATTGCCATTGGAGATTTTAATGTTTTTGCTTCTTCCCAGGATAAGATTGGAGGTGATATAGACCCCCAGGATGCTTTTGAGTTTTCCCATTGCATGCAAGATTGTGGTCTGGGTGATTTGCCTTCTTTTAGATCTTATTTTACCTATACTAACAAACAAGATCATGAGTTTAGAATTTATAGTAGGCTGGATAGGGGTGGTGGGAAATAGTGATTGGCTGGACATTTTTCTTGATACAACTATCAATACTTTTCATCATCCAATTTATGATCACCATGCTTTACTTGTTTCCTTGAAGACGATCCAGATTGATGTTGTAAAACCTTTTTAAATTTTCAATTTCTAGGTTGAAAAAGAGGGATTCCTTGATTTGGTTAGAGGTGTATGGAAGGTTAAAGTGCAAGGATCTTAGGCTTTCCAATGCATGAGAAAGCTTAGGCTGCTGAAGACTGAACTAAAAAATTTTAATTCCAGAAATTGTGGTAATGTTACTCAAAAGGTGACTCAGGCTTATCAACTCTAGATGGAAGCAAACAAAACCTTATCTCAACATCCTTTTAGTCAATCCTATATTACTAATGAAAAAATGGCCTGATTGAAATAAGAAAAGAAAGCAAGGGAGGAATAGAGCTTTCTCCAACAAAAGCTCATATTCACTTTATCAAGTTGGGTGATCATAACAATAAGTTTTTCTATGCTAGTCTTTAGGGAAGGAGAGCTCATAATAGGATATCTCAGCTCATTAATGACTAGGACCAAGTCCTTGTGTAGGATGATGATATAAAGGCTGATATCATTAATTTCTTTAAAAACTTGCTTGGTTCCTCTTCTGCTACTCTTGGTCCCCTAACCCTGTAGCTTACCATCAGGGTCTATTGGTGTCTACTAATCATAGGCATTTCCTTCTTTCCAGACCTACAACTGAAGAGGTAAAGGATGCCATTTTTTCTATGGGAAACTTTAATGCCCCAAGGCTAGATGGATACAATCCTTACTTCTACAAACAAACCTAGCCTATTATTAGGAATAATATTGTTGCTGTTGTTCATGAATTATGGTACTCTAAAAAACTTCTTAGGCAGATTAATAACACATATATTACCCTTATTCCTAAGAAGTGTATTGCTACAAGGATCAAGGATTTCAGACCTATAACCTGTTGCAATGTATTCTACAAATTTTTTTCAAAAGTCTTGGTTAACAGGATCTAGAGGATAATGCCATATATTATTGGTGATTCCCAGTCTGCCTTTATCAAAGGCAAAAATTTTGGAGATACCATGCTTATGGCTACTGAGCTTATTAAGCACTACCAGCATAAGAATATTTCACTAAGAATGATGATCAAAGTGGATATCCAAAAAGATTTTGATTCCCTAGAATGGCCCTTTATAAAGCATTCTCTCTTGGCTTTTGGCTTTCCTTATCATTTCACTGAATTGATAATGGAATGTGTTTCCTCTATTAGAGTTTCATTTAATGTGAAGGGATCCCTCACCTATCCGTTCAAGTACAAAAGAGGTCTTAGGCAAGGTGATCATTTATCTCCCTATTTTTTTTGTTATTGCTATGGAATACTTACATAGGGATCTGCATTTACTACAAAATGACAGTAAATTCTTAGGACATCATGGTTGTAACAAATTAAAACTCATAGATCTTTGTTTTGCCGATGATCTACTTACTTTCACACGAGGTGATATTTTCTCAAATTTCCTTAGAAATTAGAAGTTTGAAGATTTTGCTCTTTGTTTAGGGTTGAAAACAAATCCATCTAAGAGCTTAGTATATATGGTTGGAGTTAACCTTGGTAGTAAAGAATCAAATACTACACATTTTGAAGTGTGAGATTGGATCCTTCCCTTTTAGGTACCTAGGAATACCCCTGAACTTTTCTCAATTGAGTACTCCCAATTTCAGCCCCTAATTGATTCCATCTTTTCCAGGATTTTATCTTGGACTAACAAGCACCTTAGCTATTCTGATAGATTACAGCTTATCAAGTCTGTTTTATTTGGAATCCAGAACTTCTGGTCCCAAGTGTTTGTTCTTCCCAAGAAGGTCATTTCTTGTGTTGAGAGTATGTGCATAACTTTCCTTTGGGCCGGTTTGGTTTTTGGATCAAATAAAGCTCTTGTATCTTGGAAGCAAGTATGTCTCCCCTTGAAGGAAGGTGGCCCAGGTCTTATAAACTCTTCTTATTGGAACATTGCTGCTATGGGCAAGAGGTTATGGCATATTATGTATAACAAAGAAATTCTTTGAATCAAGTGGATACATGGATCTTACATCAAAGGAGCTTCCTTAACTAACCTGTAGTGTTATTCTAATCAATCTTGGATTTTCAAATGTGTCATGCAGCTTAGGGATTCCCTCCTCCATATCTTCAATCATAATAGAGAGTTCTTTGATGGAATTTATAGGACTCATAGTGTTTATGATATTATTAGATGGAAAGGTGATGACAAACCATGGCATAATCAGGTTTGGAAACACCCTGGCTATCCTAGACACAAATTTATTTGCTGGTTGGTTTGTAGACATGCAGTACTTGTAAGAGAAAAATTGGGTAAATGGGGTGTCACAAATGAAACTTATTGTGGTCTTTGTGTAAGTGAGCTTGAATATTTTAATCACCTCTTCATGTGCTTCCATTTTCTCAGGAGCTATGGAGGATTCTGTGTAATTGGCTTGGTATTACTCCCCCTCTCAACTCTTGGAACCAATTTAAAAGCTGGACTATTCATAGGAATCACTTTAGAAAAGGTGAAAAAGATGTCACGCGTATGATGATTGCAAGGGTTATCTATAAGATTTGGCATGCTAGGAATATAGCTATTTTCCAAGCAAAAATTCCTTCGATGAAGAATGTAGCTTGTGAGATCATTCTTCAAATCTTCATTAGAATATCTTCCTTCATGAACAATTTCAAATGGATTGTCCTTTTGGACTCTATTGATAGATTTGTTTAGTTCTTGTTTCCTTTTGTAAATAGTTCTTTTGGATGTACTTTTCCTCTTTTGTAATTAATGAAAATTTCTTATTACTTACCAAAAAAAAAAGCGAGACAACCCTTTAGTGCAGACACACAAATCAGAATTATTATGACACTCTAAGGTGGTTTAGGATTGTGTAAATGCCTTCCTGACAAAACATAGGTCAAACAAGGCCACAGACTTACTCTCTTTAGTTAAGTGTAGACACTATGCGCTTATGTGTGTTTATAGGGATAATAATGCCACTCAATACTCTTCTATCTAATGATGATCGACCATATGCTTGCAGAAACTCTTATTCTTCACTGTTTAAAGACATTATGCATTATAAAAAATCAAGAGATCTTTACAGGGTTATAATGGGGCCAGGGTGAAAAGGTAGGGTAGATCTAGAAATGTATCTATGGGCATAAAACTAAAGGAGTGGTAACTACAAATCCAAATTAGAATTGGAAACTTTTTAACCACATCTAAATACACGTCAAGGCTCCCCCTCTTTTTTTTTAGATAAAGAAAAGAAGAATTAGACATAAATGGAAATAATGCAACTTTTCTATTTTTCTTTGTCTCTTTTTATTTTTCTTAAATAAAAGAAGAATATACCCCCATGATTATCTTTTTTCCCTGTCTACCATAATGAAATCCATTAGCTACCACTCCCTAGTTTTAGAACCAAATTAGGGTAGTTTTTTGAAAAAAAAACATAGTATGTAGGTAAACGAAGGGAAAGGCCTAGGCTCAAAGGGGTTGAACAAAAAGAAAACAAATGTTATTTGGTTGCTTATGGCTAAAGTAGCTAACAGAGAAAATACATGCCTTTATCACACTAATGTATGCATAAGTCGTATGCAGTTTCGAAGAGAGCGTCTGCAAGTTCTAGTTTCTCATATTAGAGAAGAGAACACACAATTAGAAAAAGTAAGACTGCATAAAGGTGGACAGTCTCTAAGTCTCAAAGTCTCACCGGTTACTTGCTACAAGCCTTATCTCCTAAATCTTAGTCAGGATGGGTAAGTCTATGAAAATAGACCATTAGAGTGTTATAATAATATGTGGTTTGATAGTCTATCATTTGGTGGGGGTCTGCACTCTAAGCAATTTAAAAAAAAACACAATTGTTATAGCTTGCAATTCATAAGTCTTACTAGTGCATGATCAGGTTATGTAGAAGGTTTTACCATTTGTTCATCATAGTCATTCATTTCGCAAAACAACAACACAAGCAACAGAAAACAAAACGAAAAACATAACATAAAAGGAAAAAAAGAAGAAAAGAAAACAGGCAACAGCTAAGATAAAAAGAAAAATGACTCTCCCTATGCTTAAATACCACATTATCCCCAATGTGGAAGTAAGGAACGAGGGGAGGGCAAACTCAATTACTGGGGCAGTGGTGGAGGTGGATAGCCACGCTCTAAATTCCATTGATACATTTGATGTATCATGGAGTTCATTTGGTCTATGGGTGCAATAGCCTTCCAGAGACTAGTAACTTGGGCATCTAACATATCAAATCGGTCATTGATGCATTGGAATTAGGCGTCCCAAGAAGTGCCCGAGGAAGAAGGGCCTAAATCGACCCCTAATGAAGGAGGTGCTGGAAGGGTAAGCAACAGTAAATGATGGCCTTCTTCAGGGATGTCAGTGTTTTCATCCAAGGGGGGTGGCATAGCTTGATCTGGTCGTGGAGTATGAGGAGAAGGTAACTAGTTGGTGTGCTTAATCCTAATGAGTGTGGTGAAAATGGGATTGGGAATCGGGTACCACACTTACTGGTTATAATACAATCTATATTGATGCTTATCCTACACAATTAACTTTATATTTGTGCAGGTCATCAACCTAAGGTAGGTTGGCAAAAAGTCCTCATGGATATCAGCTAGGCTATAATCGAGCCTAGTGGTAATGTACGTGATGATATTGCCTATGACGGTATCATTGGTGAGATTGGCGCTCATCGTGCTAAGATGGCCAGCAAGATAATATGCGGCATTGAGAGCACCATCCCAGAGCATACGATGCAAAGTGAATAGCTCCAATTTTCGTACATTTCCTTGGCTCTTCCCTCGGCCAAAAATTGAACTCGTCAAAAGTCGTTGGACATAACACAAAGACGAATTGTAAATCAGGATGGCCTTTGCGTTGTGTCCACTGTATGTCTTAGGGGGACATCCTTTCTTAGGTAAGGCGATTTCTCATCAAAAATCTTGGGGATCCCACATTTTGGAACCCTCAAAAAGTCGCCGACCATAAGAGGGTAGGTGAAGCAATGATGATAACCTAGATAACGACATTCAATGAGCTTTATTAAAAAGCTGAAACATGATAGACTCGTTGAAACGATAAAAAAACAACGGAACTAAGGGAATCAAGTGTGAGCCTCTTACTCGTAGGATAAGTGTTGGAAAAGAAATGGTAAAGACTACTACGAGAAAGAAAATACACAACATCCTCCTTTAGCCCTAGTGCCCCGAGACAGCCCCAATCGACAAATCAAGTTAGGGTTATGTTCCACTTTACTAGTCCCTCAACGACATCCTTATCATCAGGGTTGGCAAAGGTAATCATGTAAGGATTCAAGGGTTATGTATTTGCAGCCTTACCTTGCCCTTTCAATTGGTATGGTTGTGGTTAGGAGGACTTACCTTCCTCCTGGGTGGATTTTGATCACTTTTTGGGGGCCATTGTTACTTTTATCTGTAAAATTGAAACATTAGAAAAATGTTCAGGCAGAACACACATCATAATTGAGATGGAAAAATATAAAGCAGGATTTGAGTAAGAATAATAAAAGAACTAAAAGCATAAATAATGGAACTAAGAAATGAAAAATCAAACCGAGAAAAATGCCTATGTGCATAACTGGTGTAGAAATAGTGAGCGAGATGAGTGGTGTGTGGTGGTGCATAGGTAGGTGGTGCAAGATAAGACCTGCATAGGTAGGGTATATAGAGATGGTAGCAAAAAAATATTAATTAAATGGTAAATGGTGGAAGTGGTGGTGAAAGTGGTGTTTATGGAGGTGAAATGGGTGCTGAAAAGGGTGGTGTGCAAAGATGTGGTGGTTGGTTTTGCACGATTGAGGAAAAGGATGGAAAATAAGGTGTGCAAGATGTGCACTACCTGGCTATACAGGGGTGGAATGGTTGTGAGGAGGTTGATGGTGGTAGAAATGTTGGTAGGTCGTGTTGGTTGGGCAGATCTGGGAGGAAAAAGGATGAGGAAGAGGTTGGAGAGGGTTAGGGTTTGAAAGGGAGAGGAGGCGACGATGAGAGAGAGAAAAAGAAGGGGTAACATGCATGCATATATAATGACAAGCGGGGTGGAACGAATGTGCGCCATTTGCACGGGTAGGTTGTGTTGAGAAGGAAATGGTTGTGCATGGGTGTGTAGGTCTGGCACAAGTAGACGATACAAAAATTTTCCTCTTAGCCTAATAGATTATGGATTAGCACGGCCGTGTAAAATTTTTTCTCTCGGGATTTCTCCATTTTTCAGCGATAAGGTTATGCATGGCTATGCAGTAGATCGTGCTTGGGCCATGAAACCTCGTATCCTTCATATTTCTTGTTCCCTTTTGTCATATAATGCATTATATCCCTCCATTATCCATTAGAGAGCTTTGATAATCCATCTTTCCAGCTAAAAAGTTGCAATATAGAAAGAAAAACAAAGTAAACAAAGAAACAAAAGAAAAGGAACACAAAATAAAAGGAACACACGAAACAAAAATAAACATAATAAAGGAGAAAATGAAACATGGGTTATCTCCCATTATGTGATTTTTTAGGGTCATTAGCTTGACCTCTATGCTCTTCAGATAGATGATACCTCAAGAAGGGTGATGGAGCCCAACTTCTCAACTAGATACCTAGAAAAATAATGTTTTAGACATTACCCATTAATTTTGAACCTTCTAGTAGGTTCACTCCAAACTTCCACTGCCCCATAAGGATATACCTTAAGCACTTGGAATGGACCCAACCCCCTTGATCACAACTTTCTGTGAAAAAGCTTCAGACATGAGTTGAACAAGAGTACCAAATATCCTTCCTTGAATTCTTTTCGGAGAATACATTGTTCATGCCACCTCTTTGTTCTTTCCTTATATATTTTGGCATTTTCATATGCATCTAACTGCAACTCATCGATCTCGTTGAGTTGATGCATTCTCCACTCACCTGCTTCCTTCAAACCTAGGTGAATAGTCTTTATGACTCAATATGCCTTGTATTTGACCTCAACAGGTAGATGACATGATTTCCTGTATACCAAACAGAATGGCATGTTGCCAGTAGGGGTCTTATAGGCAGCCTAGTAGGCCCAAAGAATATTGTCTAGTCAGGAGGACCAATATTTCCTTGACTTGGATATAGTCTTTTCCAGGGTCCCTTTTATTTCTCTGTTAGTAATCTCCACTTAACCACTTGTTTGAAGATAATATGGAGTGGCCATTTTATGAGGTACTCCATATATCCTCAAGAGCTTGCTTAAGGTCTTGTTAGCAAAGTACTAATATATACTTATTATTGTGTGACTAAGGAAATGGTCCCATGAAATCAATCCCCCATACGTCGAATAGCTCAACTTAAAAAATTTTATTCCGGGGCATCTCATTCTGTCGTGAAATATTCTCGGACCTTTGGCAGCGATCATATGCCAGCACAAAATGATGTGCTATTATTATTTTGAGTATGCTAAAAATGATGGAGTAGGTTGTTGTATATTTTAGTTCTAAGCACGTTATCTTTTATGGCATAAATTTATATCCTAGCATGCCATAGTATTTATTTGCTATTCTTATGCCTTAAATGTTGTACCCTTTCTATGTGATTTTTTTGAGTATTAATATAAAATTTATGCATTATTATTTGTGGTGTATATTTTATGTCATGTTCTAATTATGTGTTATATTGCATTATTTTGAGATTATGTATATAAGTGTGAAAAATGGAGTTCTGAGCATAAAAACACCCAATTTTGCATTATTCAAGGCCATGTTTAGATTTTCCTTGGTTGCTTAAAATTATTTTAAGGCTATTTCAAAGTGTTGTAGTTATTTAAAGTGTTGGGACAATTTTGGTTGAATTTAGAGTTTAGGTCATATTTGAGAATTTTGACTTTGCTCTCTACCAGGGGCATTTTATTATTTCCAATGGATACCTATTAAAAATAAAAACACCATTGTATTCATGATATACTTTAAATAGAATTATATATATAAGAAGTCTTTATTTGGAGTCATATAACTTATGATATGATTAAAATAAGTTTAGACACACTTTAGTCAAAGTAAGGGGTAAGATGGTAATTTTGGTCACCACTATCATAAGGCCCTATTGGTTCTTTCTAGGGGTAGTAGGGTCATGTTTTGGGAAGTTTGGTTAACTTTGCTTGTGGTGGTTTAGCCCTTAATAACTTAAGTTAACTAATATGGACTTAAAATAAGCATAGAAAGGCCCTAGGGATAAATCTATTATTTTATGTGCAAATTTGTAAGTTCAGGTTTTGATTTTTGGAAAGGGTGTCATTAAGAGGATATTTAAGTTATGTTTAAAATTTGAGATATTAATGACCTCTTTTAATAGGTGAACGCAAATTAATAAGTTAAAGGACGTTTGACGGTGCTTAAAACATTCTAAGAATTTTATGCTTCATCCTTGTGTGGTAGGGCCTTAATTTGACCTGAATAAGCATAATATTGGATTAATATGGTTAATTAAATAATTGGATTTGGGATTTTTGAGCTTTAACTAATTATGCAAGATTAACCTAAGTTTTTTGCTTAATGGTCTTAAGTGGTAACCTAAGTGACTTAGAATTGAAATCTATATTCAACATGTTCTATCTTATTAAATAATTGGATTAGAAACTAATCAAATTTATATTGACCTTATCACCTATCACTTGTTTAACGGTTGTAGGTTGCTGAACCCTAGAAATAGAAGTAAGTGTTATGGTATAACACAGGGCTGGAATGAATTCATCTAAGTGTTAAGTGTGACCTCTTGTTGATGAGTTATGACTATCTTCAAGAATAATACATTAATTATTAAACTGAAGGAATCACATGAGTCAGGATTGAGTTCATTCCCATGAGTGATCAATTATTTCCTTCGTTCATTTCTAACTATGGTGGACCTAGTCAACTCTATATGTGTCCGTTCCACCGACTTATAGGGGGTATGCATATTTAATGATTAGTGGTGTATTAGTGGTGCCTAGGAGCGTTATGCCATGGAAGGTCATGTTTATGCTAGTCTCCATTCCATCGGATGTAAATTTGATTCCCAGGTGTGTTGCACCCTGGAAGGTTGCATTTGCACCAGTTCTATCCGTTTCTTGAGCACTTATCATGAGTAATATGATGTGTTTGATCACTTAAGTAAAAATAATAAACTGTAGTATTTTAGTATTGTTGTTATCTTATGTTACCTATGATCTATTGCCCTATTATATGTCTATTTTGTGCTTACCATGTTTTAACGTGTAAATACTATGCTTGTAGAATAACATAGCTTACCGGTATATTACATACTGACACCAATTGTGGTGCTATAATGATCCTAGTTAATTTGGGGGAGTAGAAGCATTTGTTTGTGATGTCTTATAGGTTTGCAAGACTCTTGATAATGAGAATGTTGATCCTTTTGATTATTTACCTATGGTTGAATGATCTTATTCCATGGGTCAGGAGTAGAGACACTGTTATCTAGTGCTAATGTTTTAGATTCACATACCCTTTTTAGGCTCTTAGGTCTTGTGTTCCTTTTTATTGTATTTTAAATGTATGTATATGGAGTGTACCTCCTAATATTGTATTTTCACTGATTTATGTTATCATCTCATTCTATCTTTACATCTATTTAAAGTTACCATATTTCTTAGCCTTATACTTAGTATGAGAATGGTAAGGAGCCAGACTTGTGTTAAGGGTGGCGGTAACACCCGCTTAGTTTATGTATTAGCTTCTGCAAAAATGAAAATTTTTAGTAGTAAATTTTGGGGTGTTATGGCATGTTCTAATGGGATTTCTTTTTGAAATTAGTTTTAACCAAAACCATTACCTAAAGAAGGTTAAATATATATTTTTTAAAATTTTTTATATTAAATGTTGGATTTTTAATAATAATTTCATGCAAAACTATTGTCAAAACCTTTTCTCTAACACATTATTAAATTTCATACACTTTTGACATTGGTTTTTGAATAACCATGATCTATTAGGCATTATCAAAACCTTTTCATTTAGTAGTGGCTATTTCTCAAATGCCTTATTATATCAAGTTTTTGAAAGATTTCTTCTCTGCTAAAATAAAATTTGAAGAATATAAGATTGTGACCCTTATCAATGAGTGTAGTGTTATAATCTAAAATAAGTTACCTCCTAAAGTTAATAATCCAACTTCATTTTCTATTCTTTGTTTTATTAGTGATGTCTCTATTAACTATTCTTTACGTGATTAGGGCACAAGAGTAAGATTAATGTGAATGTTAATTTGTAAGAAGCTTTTCATAATCAATTTGAATCCCACCACGATATTGCTTTAGTTGGTAGATTGATCGCTAAAATTTTGGTTGTTATATTAGAGGACATGCCTATCCAAGTGGATATATTTTTCATAGTTGTTGATTTTTCTATTTTGGAAATAGAGGAGGGTTCTAACATTCCAATAATATTAGGAAGACTATTCCTTACTAATAAAGGTTCTATAATTGATGTGTAAAAATGGAAGGCTCTCCCTAAATATTGGAGAAGGAAGGGTATAATTTGATTTGTGCAAAATTTTGAAACTTCCTCTAATTGAAAATGTTTGTTATAAGATTGATATTTTTGATAAATGTACACATGAGCAACTTTTAACACATTATTCAAACAATCCGCTTAATAAGTGTTTGGTACGTGACAATTCATTAAATAATGAAGATTATGAGGTAGTTGCTTATACATAGTCCTTAGAATTATCATAACCTGCTCCACTTCAAAATATGAAGATTGAAAATCTATAATTAGTGTCAAAAATTTCCACCAGTGAAGAGGATAAAGGGCCAAAGGTAGAGCTAAAACCCCTTCCTCCTTCTTTAGGGTATGGATTTCTTAGCACTGGCTCTACTTATCCTATGGCTATTAATGCTTGTATAAATGACAATGATGCTAAAACACTACTTAGAACACTTAGAATACATTGTACAATCATATGATACACACTATAGATGAGAATAAAGGAATCAACCCATCAATTTGCACATATTGGATTCTCTTTGGAGATGGTCATAAAACTTCTATAGAGAATCAACATAGATTAAATCCTACCTTAAAAGAGGTGGTTAAAAAAGAGGTGCTTAAGCTACTAGATTTTGGGAGTATTCTATCTTATTTCAAATAGTGAATAGGTTAGTCTAGCCTATGTAGTTCCTAAAAAAGGAAGGGAAATTATAGTCAAGAATGAAAATAAGGATCTAATTCCCACTATGACC
The DNA here is from genome assembly GCA_030549775.1 of Tamarix chinensis. Taxonomy (NCBI): domain Eukaryota; kingdom Viridiplantae; phylum Streptophyta; class Magnoliopsida; order Caryophyllales; family Tamaricaceae; genus Tamarix; species Tamarix chinensis. The sequence goes on from CM060180.1 coordinate 87,526,359, forward strand.
ATTATGAATTGGAGGATGTGCATAGATTATATAAAGTAGAATAAAGGAAATTGAGAAAATCATTTTCCCTTTCATTTATAAACAAAATGATGAAAAGATAACCTAAAAAAATCTTATTTTTGTCACTTGGATGCTTATTTAAGATTATTCTAAATCTCTATTTATCTCAACGACTAAGAAAATACCACCTTTACTTGTCCCTAAAAGACCTTTGCTTATATACATATGCCTTTTAATCTTTGTAATATTTTGGCTACTTTTTAACGATGTATGATGACCATTTTTCTGATTTTATAGAAAACATTTTGGATGTGCCTCTTTGTGTGAAACTACTCTTTATGGTTGTTTAGATAACTTATCTTAAGTTTTACAGCATTATAAAGAAGTTCATTTAGATTAGAATTGGATGAAATGGCATTTTATAATAAGGGATGTAATAGTTCCTAGAAACAAAGTGACCCAACGTCAGATAGAGGTGGAAGTGATTGAAAAATTTCCCTCAACAACATCAATTAGTGGAGTAAGAAGTTTCTTGGGTCACATAATCTTCTATTAGCATTTCATCAAGGAATTTTTAAAAATAACAAAATCTCTAACAAACCTTCACCTTAAAGATGCTCCTTTTGGTTTCACTAGTGAATGTATCAATGCATTTTGGTTTTAAGCTTGAAAGTATATGAAACCTTGCTTTTTTTTAGCTTTCTATCATGTTATAAATGTATTAGCATCTATCAATTTCTAACACCAAACCTTTATAGTTCCTTGTTATTATTTAACCTAGTGCATCTCTTTTTGCGTATGTGGTCTTGTTTTACTCTACTTCTTAGCTTATATGCATCATTTTAACCTTTTACTTATTTTACATGTGAGGAGTTGTTAGTCTAATAACATTATTTCTTTTAAGGGTTATTTATAGTTAATTTGAAATGTGATGATTTGAGGAATATTATGGTAGATAGTGCATGTATGCCCCATTGAGTTCATGAGATTAAGAGCATTATATGGTTTTGTCACTTTACCTTACTTTTGTTTAAGATATTATAATTTGTGTTTTGAGCGAAGTCAATAATGTCATAGTATTATGACTTAGTCTTGTGTCTCTTTTATAGATGAGAGATGTATGTTTATCTTAAGTAGTCATTGAAGCAATTTATGTACCACATCATCCATTAGAGACCATATAAATTAGCTAGGAGAAGTGTTGGGAGTGATATGGAATAACATAGGTGGAGGTAGTGTGCTTATAGTAAGGTCTTTTTTATCTTATTGAGAAGTTACCATTGAATGGACTATGGAAGCCATTCAATCAAAAATATGCAGGCTTGTTTTTGGGAGATGAACTTAACCCGATATATGTGCGGCAAGGAGTTTCCCTAAAGAATTTAATGTACTAGCCTAAGAGTTGATTGAGTCAAGTGAGACATGGAAAACATGTCATAGGGCTGATATATATTAGTTTTGGTTGTTCCAAGAAGGTGTTTAAAACTTTATTATCATAGGTGATGATGATGGGTGCTAAAGGATGAGGATGATAGGTAGTATGAAGGGACATCTAGAAGACTAGGTTATGGCACTAAAGAATAAGAAGGGTTTTGTCAAGAATATTTATGTATAGTAGTGTAAGATAAAAGTAATATTATAACGACAACTGTTAGTGTAGAAGGAGGTGCACTAGTGGAATTGCATTTTTGGGTGCAAATAATCTCTCAGTAATATAAATTTCATGGATGATATTTATCCTTCCATACATTTGGATATGTTTAAATAGAATCAAATAGGCTTATAGTTTTGTATAGTGTTGCAATAACCAAATAAAGATATAGAAAATATAGTAATAATGGCTTTAATCTTGTATAAATGATTAGAAATGTATGCTTGATATATGTGTACCAATAATGTACTATAAAGTTGACGCATGTATTATAATGTATTATTCATGATATAATAACTTTGATGTGCTATTTTATTTTCCTTATTGCCTTTAGTTCTACCTTTAGAATAAGTCAATATAAAATCTAAAAAAATCTAACTTAGAGATTAAACATTTTTTTCTTCTACTTTGCCAAACTTTGAGGATAAAGTTCTATTTAAGGGGTAGAGATGCAATATCTCATATTTCAAAAATCATGAATCATTCAGAATCTTTATGCTTTGAAAATTAGTTTATCCTTTTTGCACATTTCATTAAATCTTTTAAGAATTTTGAAACCCAAGCTACATTTTAGAATTTTATCAATCTCATTTCCTTGACCTTTGTTGCATATTTGACTCCTGTAATACTTCTAAGTCGCTTTCAACTATCCAACCTTTTCTAAATCATTCTAATCTAATCATTTTTATTCCTTAACTTGTTTTTTTTGTTTGTGTGTCTTCTAGTTTCATATAAAATGATAAGTAGAGATTATGATGAAAAGTACCATTCATAATTTATTTTACAATTATTCACATTTTTAGGTTCATTTTGGCTTTCTCATTATTTGAAATCATCATATTATCATTTTTCTCAAATAAAAATGAATTAAATACATTTTTTCTTTATTTTTATTGTTGTTATTGTTTTTCACCATGTTCAACACTATCAATTATCTCTACACTTTCTTTTTTTGATTATGTTTTTATTTTTCTTGAAGTATGTTTCGTGCTCAGAGTTTTTAGCCCTAGGACCCTTAATGTGGCCAAAATCCTACGTCCATATAGCTGAGCACCATACCGAATATGCAAAATATCCCACAATTATAGCATAAAGAGATGTATAGGGGGATGCTATGTCATACTTGAGACACAACATCGATATTAGTAACCATCAGACAACTAGGGATCACCCATATTCGCATGGCTCATTCATAAGATGCTTGGGGAAAGTCATAGACAATGACATTCTCTCCCATCCAAAATCGCAAACACCCTCATTTACACAACAAAGGGATCTTATCATCACTTCCTTACGTTTTAAGAATTATTATCACGATAGTTCTTCAATGCTTGCCTAATTTTAGAAAAGCATCATTGAAACACAATATGTTGCCCTTTAAGGCTTAAAATCCAACAACATCTCATTCCCATCATTTGTTGCGGCATATTCGACCTCCTTGCAGTGACTTGACCATGCATGCCTAAGATCATCTAGTCACATGGCCCCAAAAAATCATTTTAATATCCTGTAGCCTACACCAAACCACACCCACCAACACTCCTTGTTAATGGACTTGTGTGATACTCATAAACCATTGACTCAACTCCTCCGAAGCTGGTAGTCACCCTATATGCCTCAAACCAATGGGCTACCCACACTTCTTTAGGGTACACTCAATAATATGGCAAAATTCTTGTTGACCAGCTCGGGCAATGAGTTACTTTGATACTACTTGTCAAGTGCTCAAATGTTTTGACCCCAAGGCCCCTAGCGAGGCCAGCATTCTATGTCCATTATAGTTAAGCACTATATCAAATATACACAACATCCCACAATTATAGCATAAAAAGATGTACAGGAGGGACAACAAGTTATACTTGAGACATAACATCAACATTAGCAACCTTCAAGTAACTAGGGAACACCCATATTCTTATGGCTCATCCACAAGATGCCTATGTCAAGTCACAAACCATGACAACTTGCTCAATCTCCTAGCCGGAATATCAATCTCATCAACATCTTCATCTTCACTTTCTTTTTGCTCTTCTTGAGCTTCAACCAATAACACTATTCCCTTTCTCTTAGTCACTAATTCAAGGGATTTAGATTCTAATAGCAGTTCATATGTCATAAAGGATCCAAAAAGTTATTTTAAGGTAATATTTGAGAGATCCTTTGTTTTTTGGATGGTCTTGACATTTGGTAATCGTTTCCCGGAGATGCTTCTTTGAATCTTTTTCATAAGATCTTTAGAAATGAATGTCTTGCTAAGTGTTTTTATCTGATTCATTATGTGAGTGAATCATGAATACATATCCTTCATTGGACCATCCTTCTACATAGATACCAACTCACATTTAGGTATGAGTAAGTCAATTCTTGATCTCTTTACATTTTTCATTCCCTCATGTTGTAGTTCAAGTGCATCCCATAGGTCTTTTGTACTTTAACATTTAGATACTTTATCAAAATTATCATGCCTTATTATATACTAGATTATCCACATGGCTTTTTGTTTTTCTCAATCTTCTCAAGGTCATTAGTTGTATATTTGTCATCTAGTTTCTCCATCTCAACTTCTGTTTTGTTCCTTTTGGTGATTTTGATAGATTTCTGACATTGATAATCTAGTCCCTTGATATAGTTTTTCATATGATTATTCCATTAAGGATAGGTATTCCCATAAAGATAGCGATCTTAGAGTTTATCTCATGTGATTTGCTATGTAAAATTATCTAAAGATTAATCCTTTGAGAATAACCGGCCTTGATACCATTTTTTTTTGCAATACACTTAAGAGGGGGTGAATTGAGAGTGTAGGATCAACTGACACTTTTGTTGAATTTTAGCACTTAATGATCTATAGCGTAGAACCTTTTATGAGATTAGATTTATAACCCAATTTATGATATGATTCATGATGTATTATATAGACTAAATTATGTGTGTTGTGTGAATGTATAAAGCAAGTAATAAAGAAATACACATGAGTTTTACATTGCTTGATTAACTATGATCTATGTCTATGGCTAAATCTAGTAATCTTTCAAATATTTTCTGAAATGAAGATTACAAAAGCCAACACATATGATCTAACTCTATATCTAGGTAACCCCACAATCAACTCTCATTGTGCTCTCCAATTATACTCGTGATCTCTTTCGCTCTTTGTTTCAGTACATTTGTACCAAATTAAATATTTTAAATATTTTTTTTTGTTTTCTAACTCTCACTTCTCAATAAGTAATTTCTTTCACTCAAATTACAAATATTTCTCTATCTTTGAATTATAAACTATGCTTGATTCATGATAGCTTTTGAACTTACTCTACTAATTGATCTTCTTAGTTTGTCCAAGTTATCCAAGTTCATTCCAAATGCATGAATGATTTTGTGTGTCTTTGTCTCTTTTTATACTTAACTCTTCATCTTAAGCTCATCCTCCTTTTCCTTTTTCATTACATCGTGCATCTTTCCATAATATTTCTTCTCGAATTGTATTCCATGATTTACAAAGGTTTATCCATCTTGATCCTTATCAAATCTTCTCATTAATTTGATTTTACCATTTTGATCTTGGTTAATCCTAATTTCTTTCCTTATTTTATAGATATGGAGTCTTATACTAGAAATATCTTGGCTAGAGAATATTTCTTCAACTTTTTTCCTTCTTTTCTTACACAAAAAGGTATTTTTCATATAATTTTTTTTTCCAAATAACAAGTGAACTATTTCTCCGTCCAATTGGTCAACTAATTTTTCTAAGGACACAATTTCACATAATGTTTGAGATAAAATCATGATTCCTTGTTCAACCAAACAATGATTATGATACCTACACATCATCTAAAACTTGGAGATCATGAAAAGAAGTCATAGATTTTTCCCATGTTCTAGCGACCATCTCATAATATGCTATAATCTAGAAAGAACTTATAAAGCTTTCTTCTACACTTAGCAAAACTAGTTCAGCTATCATAATTAACATTCCCACATGCTCAATCTAATCATATTTGAGGTATACAATAGCTATGCACAAATTTGTAAGAAGAAATACTTGAAATGATACTCCAAGCTCTATTTCCATGCTTTTTACTAATGCTTGCAAATGTAGAGGAGATGAAACATTTGCAGGTGGTGTCTTTGCACACTGAAAAATCCTTTATGACCATTGATTATCTTCAAACATTGGTTGTGTCTAAAGGCTCTTTTTTCAAGTGGTTCTAATAGAGGAGATAAAACCATCTTAATAAAATATTAATGATCATATATAAATTTTTAGAGACTCCTCATTCATTGGCATTAAGGGAGTTATATAGGAGGGAGTCAATAAACCCAATTCCATAACTTATCACCAAAATATCCCATGCAAAACCTTATAATGGTTCATTTGCCTCATGGTTTCGATACTACACTGATATAAGATTAACTATTTAAACAAGATATGATTTAAAACCTACTAGACATCTTTATTCCATTTTTTGATTGTCTAGAGATGCCGACTATGGATTCCTAGAGCATGTCATGGAAATTTTTTATTATAGGAAATAGAAACCCTAATTAGTGTGCTAGCCTCAATTTTATTCCATCAAGTTTAAACCTTGGGGATTTTCAAGTTAGATTAGAGAAGGAAAATGTTCAAAATGAAATTGAGACATCGGAGAATAATCTTTTGGGATATTTATTTTTTGGTGAATCTTCAAAGTATAACCAAATATGTGTTTACACCTAAGCTTAATTTAGAGAATTACCCTTTCCATAGGTGATGCTTAATTCAAATGATTAGTTCTTATTTAATTTTGAAGCCATGGAACTTGCTCAACAAATCTTATATCAACATTAGCTCTGTTTAAGTAAACCTTTGGTGTTGAATATGTAAGAGAGATGTATGTGTAATTATAAAGCTTTAATGAAAAATATTCCTTCATGCTTGAAAGTCCTTAAGATTCTTCTTCTGTATTAGTCCATCAAGCCTCTAAGAAGATTAGCTACTACTTTAGGTAAACCTATTTACGTTAATATTGTTACTATAACAAGGGAAAAGGGTTTTCATCCCTAAATTTTTTATAGAGGTTATGTAGGGAAAAAATTGGTTGAGTTCATTACTACTGATGACCCTACTGGTATTTCACTTAAATAATGTGTTGTTTTATTGGAAACCATTATACTACAACTTATGTGACCATTTTGGACACACTACTTTCAATACCCTAAATTTTATCTAATATTAATCCTAAATAATTAATATTTTAATCTAATTCCAATCTTGAGAAATTGAAATTTCTACCTTATCCCAATTCATTTATTCTAAATCTTAGCCTAATACTAATCTTTACTATGCGTCATTAACATTTTTTAAACCAAAACCAAAACCCAGATGGTTGATAATTAATTTTACACTAATTTCCTAATCTAAATTAATTTAACCTAATTATAATCCTAATCCCAAACTTATTTTCTCTTTCTCTTTTTCTTTTTTCATTTTTCCCCTTTCCTTTTCATATTCCTTTTATTTTTCTCCTTCTCAGTTTCCTTCTTCTTCTTCTTCCTCACATATATCAAGGGATGTGTTTGTTGAAAATTTTGTTCAAAAACCCCTTGCCCAATTATGTCTATGCCTACTTCCCCTGCTTACCTCCTTTTCCATCCCTCACCATTCTCAAAACCTCTCTATGTAAATATACCTTCCACTTTCTCTCTCCTCACCTCATTCCTAACTACCTACCTTTCCCCCCATTACCATCAAGTATCCAAACCTATGAGAAATATTCCTTATTTTGTGTTACACAACCAATGAACCACCGCCATTACTTTGAAAACTAATCACCACTACCGCCCCATCATTCCCTCTCATTATCACCCAACAATCACCACCTTAATCCATCATTTTCTTGGTCATTCTCCTTGTCGCATTATTATTTTTTTTCATCGAGGCACACATGTGCACTTTTATGCATCCTCGCACACCCCAGCCGTGCCACATTTGTATGGCCTATGAACAATTCAAGCATAATCCATGCACACCCTTTTCTTTTGCTCATGCACACCTCACCTAACCCACCCATGTGTTTTCCATGCTCTTAACCTATGCATGCATCTCATGCTTCACTCGAGAACCTTCGATGTTCCTTTAGCATAGTCATTCTTCCCTCCTAGCATACCCCATGCTCCACTCTAGCACCACCATACATTCTAACATACTCCCATGCAACCCAAGCTTCTGTAATTGTTTCATTTATCCCTATTTCCACATTCTTTTTGTAACACCCCAAAATTCACTACTTTTTTTTAAAGCGGAAGAATTTAAATTAAAACCCGTGAATTCTGGGGATGTTACCGCCACACTTAGTACCAAACCGGTTCTTTCCGACCGTTTCAGTACCAAGTGCTAAGGATAAGGAAAAGATTAACAATCAATTACAAATCAAGATAAACTAAACTCCAAACAAGCATTAAACTCAAACCAACAGTTCATAAAAGAACTCGAAAGATCATTCATTAAAAATCAGAGTATATGTAAAGAATCATGAATTAATAATAAGATAGAAATCATAGTGCGAAATCAAAATTCCTCGAAAGGAGTAATAGCTACAAACATTAATATTTAATTTCAAAAAATCCAAAACAAAAGGAATAACAAGGAGTAATAGAGGTTACATAAAGACTAAAATATGGCCACAACTCTCTTGAACTTTGAGCCAAACATGCTCAACACTCAGCCCCACTAGATATCTCACCCACTTGCATAAAGTTAGAAGGGCATACTACTCGTGGGAATGAGCAGCACCCATGAAAAGGGTGATCAGTACGCTACGTACTGAGTAAGGTAACTGAGCACTAAGGCCTACACATAAGCACATAAATCATGCAGAAAAATAGAAGAACACAATCATAAATGCATATGATCAACCACGTAAAAGTACGTACAAAGGCCCATGAATAATCTGGATTAATCACTTAATTAATCTCTTATCAGAATCTGATTCACACCATGCCTTTTATCAATCCATGCGAGCATAGTAACACCCCACTATTATAACTGGTGGGCCGGTCACAATAGAGCATCATGCCCTAACCACTATTATTACCGGTGGATCGGTCACAATAGGGTCAAACCCTAACCACTATTTTAACCGGTGGATCGGTCACATATAGGGTAAAAACCCTAACCACTCTTCCTAACCGGTGGATCGATTCGGTTCCTCCTCACATGGTGTTCCACTGTAAGTAATTAGTGTCTTTTATTTGTCTTAGCAAAACTCTGGTTTATTTTCATTGAGATCGGGATCCCCCACTATTATAACCGGTGGGCCAGTCACATATAGGGCATCATGTCCTAACCACTATTATTACCGGTGGATCGGTCACAATAGGGTAAAACCCTAACCACTATTATTACCGGTGGATCGGTCGCACATAGGGTAAAACCCTAATCACTATTCCTGACCGGTGGATCGGCTGGTTCCGTCTCAATATCTTCCACTTTAAATGATTAGTGTCTTAAGTATCTTATTCAAAAGCTTTCACCCTAGACATGCATAAGTCATCATACATCACAAATCATAAAATTCCACTATCATAATTACACTTTAATCACCACATACACATGATAACATAGAAACCCTAATCAGCCACCATAGACCATAGTTAACCACTCCAAACTCTATTTAACCATAACAACCATAATTAGCCACTCCACGCCTTAGTTAATCATAACAAACCACAATTATCCACTCCAACCCTAGTTAATCACAACAACCCAGAGTTCATTACTCCAAACCCTAATTCAGTCTCTTCTGTACCCTCATAATGCTCCACGTACTATTTTCTGTCCAAAATAGTTCAACACCCAAATAACACTTACATTACCTTCCTTACATCCCAAATTAACTTTTCACACGTAAATTTCATACCCATGCAAACATTAATCTCCCCATGCAAACCTTCGAACCTTTTTCATGCAAACCCTAAAATTCCACGTGAAATCCTAAATTCAACCATGCAAACCCTAATACCACCATACAACCATCAATGCCACCATGTAAACCCTAATACCACCATACAACTATAAATACCACCATATAAACCATGATTCCGTCATACAAAACCCTAAATTCAATCCACACAAAACTAAAGATTCACCCATGCCAAACCTAAATTCAAACCATATAAAACCCAAAGATTTGTCCATACCAAACCCTAAATTCAATCCATACCAACCAAATATTCATCCTTACCAAACCCTAGATTCAAATCACATAAAACCAAAGATTCATCCTTACCTTACCATTGATTAGATTCTCCCATTCATAACCACAAATTAGATTTTTCCATATAAGACCATAAGTTAGATTCTCCCACATAAAATCATAAATTAGAATCTCCCAAGCAAAACCATAAATTGGATTCCCCCAAACAAATCATAAATTAGATTCTCACAATCAAATCATAAATTAAATTCTCCCAAATAACATCATAAATTAAATTCTCCCAAACAAACCATAAATTCGATTTCCCATATAACATCATAAATTAGATTCTCCCAAACACACCATAAATTCGATTCTCCCATATAACATCATAAATTAGATTCTCCTAAATAAAACCATATATTATATTCTCCGCATAAAACCATAAATTATATTCTTCCACATAAAACCATACATTAGATTATTCCTTATAAAACCATAAAATTAGGTCAAATCACTTCCCTTAGTCAACTTCTTTCCCCATCCTCCTTTTTCATCCTTTCTCCCACACAAACCACATCAACATCCTCACATGCATGCCTTACAGGGTCACAACACGTATCATCATATATAAATAATACACAAGCCATATAACAATACCAGAATATGCTTGAACTCCACATTATACCATATACAAAATAATTACAATAATGAACATATGATACATAGCATGCGAAGCACATAATGCATATAAGCACACAAAGGCCTTAGCATCCCTTACCTGAAACGACACCGGTCTTGGAGCACGCTCCTACGCCTCCTTAGGGCTTTGACCAAATAATAACATACTAATAAAATAACATTAATAACATTCTAACTTTGCTAAAGATATAGGAATAATAGAAATATTATAAAAGTTGATAATATAGAGTTAAAACCTTACCCTAATAATAGTAATGATACTAAAAATAATATTAATGACAATATTAATAAGAATAACAATAATGATAGTAATAATGATAATAAAAAGGCATTATTCAAAAACAAAGTAGAATAAAGGCTTCGGCCCCTTTATCAAAATAATAATATTAATAATATTAGTAAAATGAACAACCAAATTTGGTAATAATAATAATAATAATAATAATAACAACATATTAATATTAATAATAGTTATAATAGAAATAATAAGAAGAATAATAATAAAGTCGAATTAAAAAATACAATAGGGTTTCAGCCCTCAACAGAAATAATAATCAAAACATTAATACTAATAATAATAATAATACATATTAAAAATAGTAAATAATAATAATAATAATAATAATGGTATTTATATGTAAATAATTGAAATAAAATAATTTAAGGGTTATAAAAATAGGGAAAATGGCTGAGAGGGTCTAGGGTTCAACCTTAGGCTGCTAGGAATAGGCAGCACCGGCGGTGGTGCACGGAGGCGGCGACAGTGGCCAGAAAAAGGAAAGAAAAGAGGAAAAGTTGCATGCTGAGAAAAAGTTAAGGAGAATTAATGTAGGAGTTGGGGTGTTTAGGGTTTCCCAAAAGGAGGGGGACAAAATAGAGGTGGGGGCGCAACCAAAGGTGGCGGCGCATGATGGCGGCTGGTGGTGGCCGAATGGAGGAGAAGAAGAAAGAGAGAGGAGGAGAGGGAAGAAGAGGAAAAGAAAGGTAGGGGAAGGTCAAGCATGGTCTGCAGAACAATTTTGGAGGTAAAAGGAGTGGCGGAAACGGCAAAACAGGTGGTTAAAGGTGGTTCGAAGGGTGGTGGAGACAGAAAAATAGGTTGATCGGGAAGGCTATTTCGCACAGCCGGGGAGACTTGTGCAGGAATAATCGAGGGTGATGGATGATTTCGTTAGCTAGAAGGAGGTGTAGGGATGATTTTGGTGGCCAGATATGGCGGTGAAGTTGGCCGGAGGAGGCGGGCGAGGTGTCTAAAGGGGCGGTGGTGACAAGAGATGATTTCTGGGTTGGGGATCAAGAGCTCGATATAGGGCTGCTTACGAGGGTATTTATAGGCTTTAGAAGAGAGGTTAGGGTTCTGTGGCTCAGCGTGAGAGTAAGGAAAGTAGGGTTAGGGCTCACCGGAGGTGAGGTTGGCCGGTGGAGGTCAAAACGGGGCAAGGGATATGCGCAAGGAAAAAGGGGGAAAATCGCACGAGGAGGGGAGAGGTGGTTGGGTCTGTGTGGTCGCCAAATCAAGGGGAAGATAAAGGGAGGAGAACGACGTCAAGGAAGGTGTGAAGGAGGAAGAAGAAGAAAGACAGGTGGCAAGATCGGGCGGCCGAGAAAAAGAAAAGAAAAGGAAAGGTGGCGAACCGGGCCGGGCGCGAGGTGAGGTGGTTGAATTAAATGAAACGACGCGTTTTGGTGAAACTAAACATAAAACACGGCGTTGGGTAAGGGATACAGGCGTTGACCGCGTGGGCTGGGCCGTGTCGTAGGAAAGGAAAGAAAAAGATGAACCAGGCCGCGAGCTGGCCCAGTTCAGGGAGAAGAAGAAAAAGAAAAAGAAAAGTAGAAGAAAGAAAAAAGAAAGAAAAAGAAAGAAAAAGGAAAAAGGAAAAAGGGAAAAAGGAAAAATAATGGTTTGGGATAATTAAATTAATTAGAATATTTGACATATTTAAAAATAATAATATTTAAATAAAATAATATTTAAATCCCTTTTTAGGCTAAATTAGGATTTTTAAAAGATTTTTCATAAATTCCATTTTAATTAGCAAAAAAACCTAATTTTCTACAATTAAATTATTTATAAAATTAATATTAATTTGAAACCATTTTATCCTTCTTATTTTAAATAAAATAATTTATTTAATTAGTTTCTAAATAAAAATCTTTAATTAGCTAAAATACCCAAATTTCACCCTAATTAAAATATTTATAAGATTTCTCTTGATTTGTCCAAATAAATTTTATTTTAATTTAATAAAATTAATTAATTTAATTATTTTTTTATAATAAAATCTTATTTGAATATAATTTTTAAATTAGAAAATTTTAGGGCATTTCACTTTTACCTTAAATTTTATCAGCTATATCCTTATGTTTTAATTGTGACTTATTTTCATTTTTATATGTATTTTTTGGTGATCTAGGAGGGGATGAGTTAGGCTTGTGTGCCTAGAGACTAATGTCCTTGTTGGTAAGGATACAAGTCATAGATAGGGATTTTATGAGAAACCCTTATTTTTGTATGTAATATCATGTTTGTAATGTTATAGAGATGATTCTCTTATGGAAATATTGTTATATGATATCTTAGAAGTAAGAAAGGTGTGAAAGTATCATTTGTATATTTAGTCGATAGGCATAAATATAGATGTGTGTGTGTGGGGGTGGTGTATGTGTTTATTTATTTCATGTAAATATTGAAGGTTGAAATTCTTTATTATTGGTACTTGCAAGATCTTTGAAAAATTATAAGCATTTTAGATAATAGAAGACATTATGGTCATTTGATGATAATATGTGAAATAATCATGACATAATAAATTTTGAGGGAGTAATCAATAGTTTCACAAGTAAGGTGATTAAATGATGGTTGAGTAAGACATAAGTTACCGAATATAAGATTATGAGGTTTTGGATAAAATAAGGACATTTTGATCAGTAAGAGTTAAAAAATAAATTTTGGTGAATTTAAAAGGGGAATATACTTTATATTTATAAAGTATGATATTCAAAATATTTAGGATAATGATGAGTTACATACGTATAATAAAATGAGAAGTTATGCTCACCCGGTGAAATTAGGGTTTCTTAGAAAAATTATGAACCTTTTACTTAGGGAATGCCCCCATAACTATGTGGTTGTGCCTTTCATGTTTCCAACTATGTGTTGTCCATATCTACATTAGTCCTAAATGATTGTAATACCCCATTTTAAAATTTTTTCAAATTGCATTTAAAATTATGTTGATGTAAAATATATGAGTTTTGGTTTTAGAAAGGGCTTGAAAATTTAATAAAATTATGAATTTTGGTTTGTATAACTGATTGACCGGAATGCGGAGGAACTAGATATTTTATTTCCCGATAAACCAGTTGGCTGGTTTGCTCAAACCGATTAATTGGTTGTCCTATGATTTCATATCTTTTTCTTATTTTGGTTTGAATCTCTTTCCAATATTTATAAAAATGTCTAATTCTAATCTATTTGTTCTAATAAACATATTTTAGTGATTTAGGATTATTTTTATATTACTTAGATCACTTTATGATTTAATTTATTTATATTTTTCCAAAAGCACTTTTTGAGGCATATCTCACATTTTCTCTTCTCCCTTACTTTCCTCTCTCTTTTAGAAGCTATGGATGAGTATTTGAATTTCTAAAATACTCCTCTGACCTACCAAACCTCTACCATATCTCTTCCTTATCACATAGTACCTTTCTTACCTCAAATTGTGATCTCCTTATGCTTTGGGTTGCCTATAATCACCCTAAGTCAGAATTCCTTCTCTCCCACTTGAGTATGTCTACCAACACTTTCCTCATATAAACCTCATTTCTAATTAAATTTGTTCCCTATCATATGCATTTGATAATTGTCTCCTTTTTTGCTTTATGGAAATTTCTGAAGTGTTGGGCATTCTCTATTTTTACTCTCTTTTCCTTTACGCTAAGAAAAAAAAGATGCTTGCTTCTTGTTCCCTATCCTTTAGTAAAAATTATTGTTTCTTCTTTCTTATCATAATATTAGTTTTAGTTTTCCCTTATTTCTCTTATTTAAGGAAGGGTTAAAGTTTGGAGAAAGATTGAAGCGGTTGGGTTTTTGGTTTTAATTTTGAGAAAAGGTTATATTATATCATTTTTCTTCTCCTTATGATTTTTTTATTATTAATTTTTGAAATTTTTTAATGGTTTTGATTCTTTATTCTCATAGGAATTGAGGTCTTGGTAGTTAAAAATCTATTTAGAAGTATTTTATGCTAGAAGAATTGCTTGAAGGAAATACATTCTTATCTTTAGCATGAATAAGGTCTTTTGTTTCTTATTACGGTTTCATTTTATTTGTGTGTTTCTATGTTTAGCATGAGTTAATTTTATTCTAGGATTTGAGGATGTGGTGGAATTTACTTATTGAAATTTAATCAAGTTTTGGTTTTCATAATATTATGCACTATTTTGGTACTTTTGAGCATGATTTTGTCTAATGCCAATATTACCATAGATCATTGTGATTCTACGTGTGCATGTCTCTTTATGTTTTTTTATGACATAGAAGCATGATACAATTAATATAGTAAATTTGGGTGCAATTTTAATATGTAGATCGCAAGTTTGTTTGTTGTTTTACCTATACTAGTTGCATGGTTTGGGGGTTTTGATCAGCTAGTTGCATGATCACTTGATTGGTTCGATGAACCAGCTAACTGGCTCCTATGAGTAATAGATTGGTGTTCCAAAGGCATTGAATAGTTCCCTTATGACTATAGTGGTTTGGTCTTTTCTTAGATGCATCAACCAATTTGGTCAAATCCATGAATGGATTCTTATGAACACTTGATTGGTGGGACAAAAAAGTTGACTGGTCTGTTGGTTTTATTTATTTTGTATGTCTGGTACGAATAAACTAGTAGACTAGAAAAAGTATTTTTAAAAAAATATAGGGAATCTTACTACCACATCAACCATGAGGGGGTTGTGATCATTGCCTAACCCTTGTCTGATGCAAGGCAAAACAGAGCCACGAATGAAAATATGTATTCTTATAATAATATTACAATAATACTAATTATAACTAACATGATATCAACAATATGGATAGGAAGAGTATGAGAGTTTATAAAATCCAAATATATGAAATCAAAGCCAAGAGTTTAAATAACCAAAAGAATAAAAACTTCTTAATGTAGTGGGTACCCCTAGCTGGTTAGCGTGACTCTAAAGCATATATACAAATCTCCAACCCCAAGAAATGGCTAATTAATGACCCACATCATCATCCTCAGCATACTCTAACTAAGAATCATACCCTTACAAACTGTCCTCTACCACTCAGACTAGAAGCCAGATCATTACAATGACTACACAAGTACAATATCAGTACAGTGAATTATTGGTAAAAAAAAAACTACCTAAAACATGGTAAGGCTCATATAGCACATTGAAGTTGCATAGTATCATGGTGATAAGAATAAAAATATAAATTAATACTTAGGATAATGGCAATAATACCACAAGGCATGCTTACATGGAAATCATGGAAGAATAGTAATATGGTAAATGCATGACAACCACACAATGTAAATAATATTATAAATCTTCACATAGTGATCACATAATTTACAATTATTAATATAGTTTGTTCAACCATACCTAGTTTTCCAACATAAACATAAGTCAACGAAAAAAAAACACAATATGAAACTATACCAACCACACATGGTAAGGATATATCAAATGGGCTTTTCTTTTGGTATACAACCCCTTAATACACATGGTTGAATTACATTAAGGGGGCTTGTATTAGGATACCTCATCCACCTGTGCTGGACATTGATCCCATGATGGCTTGCTACAGTATAATCCTATACCTTAAAGATATGTGCATACCTCCTATCGATCACAAATTGGTAGAAAAGAAAATAGTTGTTGAGTGAAAAATATAAACCACAAGGTGACCCATCCACTAACCGTCGGCCAACTACACCAAGATTCTAAGAAAAAGGCTTGAGCAAAATCTTATTCCATTATTATATATTACTAAGTGTTATAAAAAATCATATAATAATTCTAAAAATAACCAATTAGGTGTTTTCAAGTGATAACACCAAATACATCACAAGGTATAAAAGCAACTAATTATGTGTTTCTGAGTGATAACACTAAAAAAAAATAAATTCCATTAATATCCAAATTGGGTGTTTCCAAGTGATAGCACCAAACACATCACAAGACAAAGAAGCCACAAATTGAGTTTTTAGAAATGACACCAAACTTAATTAATTCAAATCCCAAATATCATCATTATGATTCTTGCTAATTTTAGGGTAAATATGGTTGTGATCATAATTTAAATGTTGTAACTACATGGAGTTATTATCATAAAATGTCTAAAATAAGAAAAAAAATTAACAAATGAACCAAGCAACATATAACTAGACCAGTCGATCAGTCCCGAAGACCACTAAGATGGTCAAATCGTACCAAAACTGAACAAAAAATAACACTAGTGGACTAGTTGATTAGTTGGTCTCATCAATATACTATTTATGGGAAAATAATTGATAGGTTTGGTCCAATTGGTCAATGGGTCTAATCAGAGACTAGACCACTTTGGTCATAAGGTCACCTATTGATGGATTTGGTGAATCAATCGACTGCTTGTAGGGACCACTCAATTAGTTCATTAAACCAATCATCTAATCTCACAAGTAGCCAATCAAAAATTTCAAACCATGCAAATGTTCACACAACCCATTGATAGGTTCAATGAACTGATCGACTAGTCTGAATAAAACAACATCTACTTACAATACACACACCAAAATTCACTAAACTTTACCATATTAACCTTCGCATGATTCTATGCCAGAAAACACATAAAGAGACATGTTACATGCATAGAATCACATGGATACATGGTAATGTAGGAATTAAAATAAAATAACACCTAAATTGTTGAATCATACATAAATTAAGAGAAAGCAACAACGCTTAATTTCAAAAAGAAATTTTACCGCATGCTCAAATTCTAGAACACAATTGGCTCATGCTAAACACAAAACACCATGAACATGGAACCAAAATAAACAACATAAAACTCATTCATATTAAAAATAAGAATGCCTTAGCTTGATGTAGTTATTCTAGCATAAAACTCCTACTTGATGGCTATCAAGCAAGATCTTAATTCTTATGAGAATCAAAAGTCAAAACCATTTAAAATCCTTTCAGAAACTTCATTCAAATTAAGGAAAAGGAAACTGAGAAGAGGAACAGATAAAAGGTAAATGGAAAGAAAAGGACAAAAAGGAAAAAGGAAAAAGAAAAAAAGAAAGAGAAAATAAGTTGGGGGTAAGGATTATAATTAGGTTAAAATAATTTAGATTAGGAAATTAGGGTAAAATTAATTATCAACCTATAATACCCCAAAACTTTGAACTAGGAATTTATAATAAAAAAGGGATTAAAGTGTGAGATGAATTACATATAATATTTTTGATAAAATAATGGGAGTAATTAAGACAAAAAAGGAGGGAAATAATATAGAATTTAATTAGGGAAGATTAGGGTAATTTGCTAACTAAAATAGAATTTATGAAGGCTTACCCAAAAATTTCTAAATTAATATAAAAATAAATTTAATTATTTATTTTACTAATTTTATTATTTCAAAATATTTTCAAATACCAAAAAGACCCTAAATACCCTAACTACCCCAACTACCCTATTTTCATTTTCATTTTTTTTTCTTTTTCCCTTTTTTCTTCCTTTTCTTTTTTCTTTCTTTCTTTTTCTCCTTTTTCTTTTCCTCTTCCTCTTCCCCTTCCCCTATTTGGACCTTACTCGTGCAGCCCAATCTCCCCTCTCCTATCTTCTCTTCCCCGCACGGAGCTCAACCAGCCTCTTGTTTCTTTTTTTCTCCTTCGCCTGTCTGGTTCTACCTCTTTTTTCTTTCTTTTCTTTTTCCTCGACTCTCTAGCCCAACTCCTCCTTCTTCTTCCTCCCTTATCCCTCCCTCATGCTACAGGTCGTGCATGTGGCCTACCACCGTCCTCCCTCCCTTGCCATTGTACACCCCAACTTGCTCCCTTCTCTCTCCCCCATTTTTCCTTTCTAATTTGAGCTAAGCCCACCCTATACTTACCTCCTTCACGTGCCCATTTCCTTCCCTTATCCCCCTCTGTAACCCTGCACCTTCGTAGGCTTATACTGGCCTACCACCACCCTCCAGCTAGCTCCTACCACTCCTGCCCCTTGTCTTATTCCCCCTTTGTCCTCTTCTCCCTCCCTTGGCCTATAAATACCCCTTACCATCACCCATTTCCCCTCCTTTTCTTTGCCTATAAATGTAACACCCAAAAATCATGACTTGAAATTTTATTTTTAATTTTGCTTTGCGGAAGCAGAAATTATAGAACGGTGGGTGTTACCGCCATAATTAACATAAGTCCAGTCTCCTCACCATCCTTATGTCAAGTGTTAAGGCTTAAAACAAGTCAACCAACAAAAATATGAGAGAAGTACAATACATAATCAAGGGTTTTACAAAAGAAAGATTATCCATAACAAAGGACCATTTAGATAATTAAGTAGCTAACCATTTTCAGAAAATAAACAAAAGAGCACATGAAGGTACAATGATGGTTTGCCTTACACTCATTCGGTCCATCAAAGTTACAAGGAAAAAGGGAAATAGGGACAGGGTCAACTAACTTCCTTAAGCCTACTAATCGTCTGGATGATGTTCCTCAAAATTCTTCAACCACTGCATGCCACATACGAACTCCCCTGAAAAGTGATAGCATCAGTACGACTTCTTCGTACTGAGTAAACCACAACTCGTCCGGAGAGGTAGCATACCCACGTAGCAATCATCATAAAAGTAAGGCATTCAAATCAAACATAAGATCACATGGAAAGCCATGATTTTATGACACAATTCCACATCACAGATAATAATACTAATTAGATCAAAACCCTAGCAAAGGCATTGAAGACATGCTTATAATCTCACAACCATTTTAACTTACCAATGACCAAACTTTATAGCATAATAGGGAGAAGTAGTGACATTCCAAATGATCTACCAAGGTCGAGTCACGCCTAATCCAATTATTACAGAAGTGTTAAGGTGGGTGTCTAATCCATTTATATCATTTATGTAACAATTCTCAAGTGGAATATAATCCCATATCCATGACAATGATCGTCAAGGAGGTGGTACCAAATAATTCACTCAATTCTTGGGCAAAGCTCGCCAAGGAAGCCACACAACATATTAGTCGTCCATACTAAACCTTATAACTAAAGTACTTAAGTACGCATACTCCCTATAGGGTGTATGGAATACCTATAGAGAAAAATTGAGCCCCTTGACCTGAAGGCCCAACTATTCATTTGGCAGCCAAGTCCGAGTCACGAGATTCCTTTCCAAACTTAAGTCTTCCTCTTTAAGTGATTAGTGTCTTATGAAATTTTAGGTTATTAATTTGAGAACAAAAAGGTTTACAATATTACAACTTAACCATCAATAAATCAACTAAAGGACCACAAGTGTCATAACAATTCCAAGCCAACATGACCGAGGGTTAGGCATCATGCCATAGCCCGAATATTTATCCGATTCAGTTGCTCAACCCAACTGTCCAATCATTTCCAAAATTATTTTGAGGCCAACACTTAATTCAACTAGTCTAATTATTCACTTTGAAACACTTTTTTGCCTTAATGACCAAAATACCCTTCAACCTATAACTACCACATTTTCCTTCACTCTATTATCAAGTTTACCTCTTGAGGATATTTGTCATGAAAATGCTAGCATAAATTAGCTAATGATACTTTAACATACAATAATTTCTTTGGTACGACAAAAGACCATATTACCACTAAACATTCACCATACATAGTACACGTATACACTCCTAGCATGCATTTCTAGTATCTCATAAATTCATGCAATTTCCACGAATAACTTTCAAATACAAATCATGGTATTATACAATTTATATTTTTACCCCTAGAACATGCAACACATAATAATCACCATTTAAACACCTTTATACTCTAAGTTAGCATGCTATACGTTCAAAATTATCTAAATTATCCAAGGGACACATTTAATCCATTTATGGGTCTTACCACGAAACATGACAAATTTTCGGTTGGACTCTAATCCTAAACATGCACATTTCTCTTTTAGCATAAATCCATATATGTTGTCATAAGCATACACTTTCATTTTTTAGAATGCTAAGCATTCAAATATTAGCATGGTAAGATATATTAGTACCCTAAATATACTCATTTCCTTTTCTTAGCATAAATCCATATTCGTTGTCATAAGCATATACTCTTCAAATTTCAGAATACTACTTAGGCATATAAAAATTTGCATGGTAACATATATTGATTTACACATCATAATATTCATATATAAACAAACTACAACATGCTTCCATTTCCCACAAAATACAAATCATTTGATATCCTCAACCTAACATGATTTTTACCTTAGAAAACTAACCTATCATTCTCACATAAAATTCTACCATCTACAGATTAGTTGGATTTACCTTTGAGTTAAGAAAATATTAACACCACGGAGTGCTTCTTCCAAAAATACCTTAAGCGGGGTTCAGATTACCCAAAAATAAATAGCACCATCCACAACTACAAGCATTAGTATCTATGCTAATTAAAATAATAAAAAGACGACCTATGTGAACTAATACGCAAAATACGATTAGGGAGAATAACCAAGGCGGCCGGTGCATGAAATTTTTATGTACCAATCCCACCGAAAGATAGAATACTTACGTTAGAAATATAGTTGTGCTTGGAGAGGTGAAACACAGGGGAAGATTTGGGTGATTTTTGGGCAAGGTTTCGGTGATGGGAAGGGAGAGTTTGGGGCTGCAAAAAAAGGTTTCAATGATGAAATTAAGGGGGAGAAAGAGAGGACTTGCAAGGATGAAAATAGAGGACTTAAAGGGAAAGGGAATGAGGGCCTTTGCTGCAGGTTGAGACTTAAGAAAAGAAGGGAAAGAAGAGGAAGGAGTGGGTTGCTGCAAAGGTGAGTGGGGAAGGGTACTACAGGTTGGTTTTTGGGGATGAGGGTGTCGAAGCTTGGGGGAAGGGAAAGGGGTTGGCTGGATGCGTGGGAAAGGAAGAAAATGGACGGGTAGATGGCTAGAAAAGTTGGGTAGGTGTTTAGGTTGAGAGGAGGGGAAGATAAGAGCTGCAACTTGGTGGATGGGCTGGGGTTACGTGAGGTTTGGGGCTGCATGTGGCTGGGTGACGTGATGTTTGGGGCTGCATGTGGCTAGGTGACGTGATGTTTGTGGCTGGGTTGTTTTGCTGGGATTTTGTAGGGTGGAATGGCGTGGAAAAGGAGGAAAAATGGGTGGATAGATGGGCAGAAAGTAGAGTAGGGGTGCAGGTTGAGGGGAGGGGGAGATGATGGCTCCAACTTGGTGGAAGGAGTTGGGGTTTCGAGGGGTTTGGGGCTACATGTGGCTGAGTGACTTGAGGGAGGATAGGCTGGGTTGATGGCTGCGACATGCAGGGCTGGGGTGGCATGAGGGAGGATGTGTTGCAGGGAGATGATGGGATGTGTTTGGTGAAGAAGGAAGGCTACAATGAGGGGTGGTTGCTGGATAAGGGGGGCGCATGCATGGAGAGAAGAAAGGAGGAGATGGGCTGCATGGGGAAGGGGTTTTGCTTGACAGATTGGGGGGTTTTGGCCGGGGTTAAAGTGGGGAAAAAGATGGGGATTAGGTTAGGAATTAGTTAGCAAAAGTATCCCAATGTATTAGGCTTTCAAGTGTATGGTTATTAAGGAAAAGAATCCTAATTAAACAAGGTTTTATTTTCACAAAAAATGTCACTATTATTATCATGATCAATATTATTATTATTATTATTATTATTATTTATGTTATTACTTCCCCTCTTTTATTTTTCGTAATTACTTCTAACATTATTATTCTTACAATTATTGTTATCGGTATTATTTTTAAGAGTGTTATTCATAATAAGGTTATTATTATTATCATCCCTTCTATTTTGATTTCTATTTACTCTCTTCTTATTATCATTATTATTATCAGCATCAACGTTTATCTTCCTCTACTCATATACACATTAATCCAGGTTATTTTCATAATTTAATAATTATAGACTCACTCAAAACGGCGAGACGATCATTTAAAAAGAATCATATGATTTAATTTGCCTACTAATCAAACTTTAAGTCTTGCATATCTAAATTAAGGATTTATTAATACAAGGTATTATAATAAAAGTTCAACCCTTCTTGTCATCATAGATTTAGACGTTGCCCTAGCTACCGCTGTGCGATGCCACCGCCTAAAACACTACCCAACCCCTTCCCTACATCACCCTCCACTAAACCAAGCCACTTACTGCCCTTGGCACTCCCTACATAGCCCACTCCAATCGTGCAAAGTAAGCAGCTCAAGCTGCCCTTTACACCCCATTATCATTCTTCTCGTTGCCTTGCGCTGCCTCCTCTGCCACAATCACCACTCCTATTACCACCCACTCTACCCTCCTTCACCTTCTCCTACCCTTCCTTTTCCCTTTCTCCCTCTCCTTCCTCCTCCTTCCTTCTCTACCACTCTCGGCCACCACATCCACCACCTTACCGTGCCACCACCACCACTGCAACCCTCTTAAACTAGAGAGTCCACCACCTCACAATCACCAGCTCCCTGTCTCTCTTCTAGCCCCAAAAGACCAACCTTTCCCAAAACCACCACCACTTCTACCACTATTGCCACTACCCCTACTACCCTAGCTGCCACCATCATTTAGGTTGTGCCCTAACCCTTACTATTGTTTAAGTATGAACTATTTTGGTATAATTATTATTTTAGCCTTATCATCATCATCATCATCATTATTAAAGTTATTATCATTATCATAACTGATATTTTTATTAATATTCTACTATGATTGTTATGACTACCTAACCCTATTTTGGCTAATATCACCCCTAATAGTATTGCTAACCACTTTAATGATAATACCCTTATTAATACTACTAAAACTATTATTATTATTATTATTATTATTATTATTATTATTATTATTATTATTATTATTATTATTATTATTATTACTAACACTAATACTAGTTGTTACTAAAGGTAAAGTAGGGAACAATGAAAGTAATAAGAGGGAAGTTAACCCTAGTGTTTTCCTCTTATATATGAACCAAGTCCTACCTCTAAGGAGGCGTGCTCCAAGCCTACTGTTGTTTTAGTTAATAATATGGTTAAGGATTAATAATGTGTATCATGTGTTTATGTGTGTTTTTTCTATGTCTGTACTTTATATGGATATGGATTATGCCCTTGTAGTGCATGATGTGGATCAAGGTGGAGAGGAAATGCAGGATCTATTAACACCTTTTTTGTGTCAATCACAGGTTGAAGTTGAAGGAAAGAGGGTTGGTTTAATGCAGATTAAACTCGGCTATGTGCAGGATTGAAGATCTGAATACTTTAAATGTAACAATTCATTCAAAGGCTCGAATGATGAAGGAAAGACCCCAGGTTTTCCCTATTGAAGGAGACTCCAAAGGAGAGGATAAAACACAAGATTGGCTTGATAATTTGTGTTCAAAAATTTCTATCTTCCATTCATTACCATGCATGTACAAGTTAGGCTATATATAAGGGAGGGATACCGACTTAAAGGCCTTAAACTAGCTGAGTTTCCCTTCTTAATCCAAGCCATTCTAACTCACTTGAATTAATCCCATATAATACCTAAAGTTAATCATAATATCATCATCTAAATGATATTAATGATTAATAGTACAAAGCCACACAATCAACTATGGTAAATACATGAAATTACAACAAAACCCTAGCTTACATAAGGTTTACCACAAGTTTAATATAACTAATGATAACATCACTATATCTTGTTGTAGAATCATCCCATGTATGCCATAGCCTTGCATGATTTGAATGCTTGTACACATTAAGTCTGTTTTGGAGTGTTAACGTCTTCTCCTTGCAAATATGTAATACACCTCCAATAATATATTGAATCAGTTTCAATACCAAGCATAGACATATTATCAAGAATATTTAAAATGATTAGCTCCATTATTAAGAAAGATAATTCTTCATTAACTTGAGAATCATTAGAAATATGAGAATCATTAGATGCACTAGATGCACTTGCATCAGTGCAGCTTGCTAAGAATAGAGATAAGGTAAATTGTATGTGTTTTATGGCATGTGTAATAGGGTAATATGACTTGCACTTATGTTGTGCTTATGTTTCGTTTCCCTAATTGATATGCATACATGGATTCCCTGAGTAATAATATGGGGTTGTAGGAAAATGAGAAAAGTCAAGGGAGTGGAGTGATAAGAGGTAAGTGAGAAAGGCTTGTGGGTGGATAAATAAAGGGGTAATATGATTAAAATAAGAGGATGGAATAAATCTTTCATGGGTAGTGTAAGGCTTACATGGGATGGTTAGGCTTTGCACGGGGATGACCTTTACATGCGAAAATTTGACTTAAGGGTTAAGTAACGTAAGAGAAGAGTAGTTGGGGAAAATGGAGTCCATATGTAAAAAATAGTACGTGGGTTGGTATAATGGTGCATGGGGGACTTGGCTAGGATTTGGGAGGAAACCCTAAGTGGGAGAAGTGTGCGAAGAAGGGAAAACTAATGGAAATGGTTAGAGTGTGGCGTAAGAATGGAAGGGTGTCACATGGATGGGAAGTGAGTAAAGTGGAAAGGTGTTTGGGTGATGAGGGGATGATATAAAAGAAAGGAGAAGTACAAGGGTTTGGGGGACGAACTAGGGTTTTCAAGGTCATGTGTGGAAGATGGGTAGTGAAGTTGTGATGTTGGGTGTGCTTTGAGTAGAGTGGTAGTTTTGGTAGCAAAGAGGAACATGGGCAGTGTGGAATAGGGAGAAGTAAGGCCACATAGGCCAGATTAGGGTTTTTAAGGAAAACCCTAGAGGGTGATGGTGAGTTAAAATGAAGTTATGGGGAGTGGGCCTTGATCTACGTGCATAAGAGTTTGGGTTCCTCATGGTGAGTGGAAAAAGGCGAGGAAGAAGTCTTAGAGTCCTAGGGTGTGTAAAGGTCCCAAGATATGGTATAGGGCTTTTCATCCAAACTAGGATAAGGAGGTGAGAATGGGATGTCCAGATGGTCATGCATGTCCATTCGAGGTTGGGTGTGGAATAAGATACCGGAAAATACTAAACATATAAAGTGAAAGATTATCGAGTCGGGCCTAGTAAGGATATTTTCTGGTCCACCGGCTATAACAGTGGTCAAGTGCGTTTTTCCCCATGGAGTGTTTTCGGTGAACTCGATGAACCAAACCTTATATGGAATTAAATTACAAAAAGATACAAACCACTTACAGTGGAACATTACGTGGGTTGGGGCCAGTGAGGGTAATTTTTGTTCTACCGGTTATAATAGGGGTTAGGTATGTTTTGTACTATGAAGTGATATTTGGTCAGCTGACTATAATAGTGGTCTAGTGTGTTTTATCCTATGGAGTCTTTTTCAGTCCATCGGCTATAATTGTAGGGTTTCCGTACTCATGCGGAAATAATATGGAAAATGTGTGAGATGAAAATAATGTTCTATGTCTCGAATGATGTTATGAACCTGAATTAAGCATTGTATGCCTTAATTATCTATTTATACTTTCATGGCTTTATCCATATGGTTATCTTGCTTAGTACGTAGCATACTGATCACCAGTTTTAAGGGTGCTGCTCATTTTCACGAGCAGCAGCCCCTTTTAAGTTGGTGTAGGTAGGAGATGCTGTGTTTGATGCCTATACCACATTCAATGCGTTGGGTAGGGCTGAGTGATGACCTCTTGGACTTGGCATAGGGCCCAAGAGGAGCATTATCCAGACTTATCATTCCCAATTTTTATCCTATCCTTCTGTCTGTATTATTCTTTCCCCTCTAGGCTTTGATGTTATAATTGTTTTCTATTCTATAATGAATCTTCAATCATGCACTTTGATTTCCTTTTTATTTATTAATCTTTTGGATCATTATGGTTCAATGTCCTAATTAGTTTGATGTCTTGTGAGTTTTTAAAGCTTCGTAGTTGGTGCAAGACTAGCAGGGGGCCAGACTTGTGCTGATCACGGTGGAAGCACCCCTGTCCTTGTGTATGGTTTTATTAAATAAAATTTTCAACCGTGATTTTTAGGGGTGTTACACAACCATCTAGGGTTAGGATTAGGTTAAAAAAATATTAATTATGTGGAGTAAAGATAGGATTAGGCTAAAATTTAGGGTAAAAGAATTGGGATAAGGTAGAAATATTAATTTTTTAACATTGAAATTAGGTTAAGATATTAATTATTTAGGATTAATATTAGATAAAATTTGGGGTATTAAAAGTATAGTGTCCGAACTAGTCACATAAGTTGTAGTATATCAGTTTCCAATGAAATAATACTTGTTGTTTAAGTGAAATACCAGCAGGGTCATCAATAGTAATTAACCCAACCAATTTTTTCTCTACATAATCTATATAAGAAATCTAGGGAAGGAAACCCTTTTCCCTTGTTATAATAATAATATCGATGCAAGTAGGTTTACCTAAGGCAATAGCTAATCTACTAAGAGGCTTAATGGACTAATATGTAAAAAGAATCTTAAGGACTTTCACCCATGAAGGAATATTTTGCATTAAAGCTTTACCAATACACATACATATCTCCCACATATTTAACACTAAAGGTGTACTAAATGAGAGCTAATGTTGATATAAAAATTTGTTTAGCAAGTTTCATTGCTTCAAACTTTAATAAGAAATAATCATTCAAATGAAGCATCACCTGCGGAAAGAGTAATTATCTCTATTAAACTTAGGCATAAACACATATTTGGTTATATTTGGAAGATTCACCAAAAAGATAAAATAATCCCAAAAGATTATTCTCCTATGTCTCAATTTCACTTTGAGCATTATCCTTCTCTGATCACACTTCCACATTCCCATGGTTTAAACTTGATGGAACAAAATTAAGTCTAGCACTATAATTAGTTTTTTATTTCCTATAATAAAATATTTCAATGAAATTCTCTAGGAATCCATAATTGGTATCTCTAGAAAATCAAAAAATAAAATTAGGATTTCTAGTAGGTTTTAAATCATATCTTATTCAAATGGTAAATCTTGTATTGGTGTAGTATCAACAATATGAGGCAAATGAACCATTATAGGGCTATTCATGGGGCGGTTTGTTGATAATTTATGTCATTATATGCATTGATTCCTTCCTATATAACTCCCTCAACGTCGTTAAATGAGGAGTCTCTAAACACATTGTACAAGAACCTTAATATTTTATTAAGATGGTTTTATCTCTTCTATTAAAACCATCTGCAGAAGAGCCTTTGGATGCCACCAATTTGTGAAGATGATAATGGTCATAGAGGATTTATTAGTGTGCAAAGAAATTGTCTGGAAATGTTTTATCTTCTCTACATTTGCAAGAATTAGTAAGAAGCATGGAAATAGAGCTTTGATCATGATTTCAAGTATTTCTTCTTGCACATTAGTGATATCTGTTGCATACCTATAAAATGATGATATTGAGCATGTGGGAATATTAATTATGATAGTTGAAGTAGTTTTTCTATGTGTAGAAGCAAGCTTTATAAATTCTTTCTAGATGATGGCATATTATGAGATGGTTACTAAAACATGGGCAAATTATATTACTTCTTGGCATGATTTGTGTAAGAGGCTATTAATCAACAATCTCCATGTTTTAGATAATGTGTAGGTAGCATGATTATTGTTTGGTTGAAGCAACAAATCATCATTTTATCTCAAACATAATGTGAAATTGTGTTTTTAGGAAAACTAGTTGACCAATTGGAAGGAGAATTGGTTCACTTATTATACAATTTAAACATCCTACCTATTTGGTTGAACAGTTACAAGGTTAGATTATGTAACCTTGATATGTTCTTTGAAGTGTGGTTCTCATAGAACTCTAGTCAATCGGTTGGGGTAGACCAACCAACTAGTTATACTAAATGACTAGTAAGCTTAAAAAATTGATTGATTTTGCTATTTTGAATCTAATACCTCTTTTATGTAACCTAAAATGGTCAGGTGGTCTCATGGATAAGTCAACTAATACATTCAATATATTTTTTGATATATTTGAAGGCTGTTCTTGTAAAGGTAACCATGGATTTAACCTTAATCTTAGGTTTTGTCCTAGATTTTGGCTTATGAAGCAAAAGAAGATAATAATTGGAATTTAAGTAATTGTTTGAATGCACATGATTGGTATCAATAATAATTATCCTTACCTGGTATAAGATGGTTAAGTAAGAGAGTTACCATCTTAATTACCCTTTATTGGGAATGATGGATGTTAAGCGATATTTATTAGTTGAAATCTTAATATATGTATATATATATGTATGTATGTGTAAAATTCTAGGATTAGCTAATTAGGGGTAGCTAGTATGATATGCACCTAAGAGCATGTATCTATGTGTAATACCTCCGTTTTCTACTTCTGAAAACTTTTATTTTAAAACATTTTAGAAGTAGAAACTACTAAATACACATATGAAAAATGGGGTATTATTATTACACCTAAAATATGATAGATGTCTGCTTCCTGTCCCATGTCATATATAAATATAAGAAAACCAACCAAGCAAATGGATCCAAAAAATAGAGTGCACAAAACATATATTATTGAAAATAATAATATTAAGTTTTTACAAATGGGTCCACACCGGGTCCCTTAAACATCTAAAATTCCTCAAAATAGAAGAGGCTAAAGGTACTAAAATCTAATAGAGAAAAATACCATTAGGGAAAGGCCCCAAACCTAAGTCCATTTAAGACCTATAAAAGATCTCTGAGTGTCCTCACTCTTAGTCCCTAAGGCCTAAGGTAAGCCATTCTTAAAAATTTGCACATGGTCTTTTTTCGTTTGGGATTGAATATGTGAATAAAAAAACAGGAGTTTAAATATGCTAACCATCGAGTAAACCAAGTTACTTCTCAACAAAAGTCATAAGCATATAAGGGCCAAGACAACTAATGAGATCATATTAAAACATAATATCATACGTACACGATACACTTAAATATATATGTATTATCATGATCATATAACGCATTAAGATTTCATGCCATGCAATGAAAAATATAATTTATAGAACATCATCCTTATCAATGTACCACAGATATCATGGATAGAAATTTATAATTAATAACAAGTTTTTCCTTATCTCCATAGGAGTCCTCTACTATCCACTTACAAGAGTATTCCATTAGGTCCATTTACTAGATTTCCTTAACCCATTAGATTAATTATTCATTGGCCTTTTTCTTTTTTGGAACAATGGATCGATTACTACCCCATAGTCTCACTACAATACCCCAAAATTTTGTAAACTTAATTTTGAATGTTTAACCTTTTATCCAAAAATTAACCCTTGAGTATTAAATTAATTATTTTCACAAACCTTAACCCACAAACCCAAACAAATTATTTAATAAATTTATCATAATTATTTTAGCTATTTCCTTTTTATTTAAATCCACCCTAAACTCATAATTTTATTCAATTTATTTTTCCTAATTGGATACCATGAATCTAAATAAATGTATAGTATTCAAAATGTAAATTTAACTGAATTTTAATTTTAACCCTAAATTTAAATAATATTACCATTTTAAAGTTACTATGCCCTAATTAGATCATTATCTCATTTTAAGGAACCTACGACATTTAATAATCACTCCAAGTACTTCTCATGATATCATTATCATAATAAATACACCTAACACATTAAAATACCAAGATCTCCATATTAACCAATATTACTATTCCACAAGTTACATTTTTCAACAAGTACAACTTAGCATAAAAAAATTATATCAACACCTTACCCATTCTTACTTCATTTATATCAAATAAATCCACATTATCACAACATATATTAATATTATATGTTACATCATATAACAATAACATCATAATAATACACATAGCCATGCAAGCATTTAACACCAAAACCGTGAAACATTGATTAGTATCCTTTCTAACAAGGACACCAAGCTCTAAGCACGTAAATCCTAGACTTCCTCCTTCAAGATCAATAGAATATCACCTAAGAAAATGAAATAATATGCGATTAGGATTGGAAATTAAAATTTAGGGAAATTTAAGGTAAGGGAGGGTAAAAACTAGAAATAACTAGAGTTAAAGGGAAGCGTGAGTTGTGTGGAAGTATGGTAAAATGTATGGTGGTGCTATGGTGAAAATTTGGTGGTGTTTAGGTAAAGTTTGGGAGTGAAAAAGTGGGTGCAAGGGCATGCGGTAGATAGTGCACTCCTAGGTGAAGAGCTCGGATCTTGTATGGGCAGATTGTGCGATGAGGCACGACCATGCTCGAGTAAAGAATTTCCTAGGAATAACAACCAGGTGCCTACGGGCTTGTGGATTTTATGCACAAGACATGCAAGGGTGCATGGGAAAAATTATGTGGGTGTGCACAAGTAAAATACCCCAAAAATCCTAATTTAGGAGATTATGATAAAATAAGAATTTGTTAGAAAAATTAATTAAATATATTATTTTATTAAAATAAGGGGATAATTTAAGATAAAAATAAGAGAAAAATAATAAATAATTTAATTAGGGATGATTAGGGTATTTTGCCAATTAAAATAGAATTTAGGAAAAATTACCCAAAATATCCTAAATTAATATAAAAAGAAATTTAATTATTATATTACTATTTTTTATTATTTTAAAATATTTAAAAATACCAAAATTTTCTAAATACCCAAACCAACCTATTTTTAGATTTCCCTTTTTCCTTTCTTTTTTCCTTTTTCTTTCCTCTTTTTCTCCTTTCTCCTTTCTTCCCTGGATTAGGCCTACCCCCATCTCTTCTCTCCCCCACGCAACCCAAACCACCATTCTTTTTTTTTTCTCCCCCTCATTCACTGGTTCACACCCTCCCTTTTCTTTCTTTCCTTTTCCCCAGATCGGCTGGTCGACCCCCCTTCATCTTCCTCCCTCTCCTTCCCACGTGTTGTAGGTTGAGCCTGTAATTTTTCCCTACCCGACCTGCCCAGCCACCGTACCACTAGCCAACCCCTCTCCCCTTCTCTCCCCATCCTTTTCTTTTCCCTTTCCAGCCCCAACTAACCTATACCTCCCTCCCACATGTGCCCCTTCCTCTCATTTTCTCCTTCCCAACCAAACCTGCACCTGCCATTTTGTAGGCTTGTACCGGCCTACCACCGCCTATCGGCAATCTCTACCTCACTTGCTCCTTTTTCCTCTTCCCCCTTTGTCTTATCCTCCCTCCACTTGCCTATAAATACCCTTAACTAATCCCATTCATTCCCTTTTCCCCTACCTAAAAAATTCAGCCCATTTACGCCACTACTGCTTAAGACACCATCCCCGCTGCTGTCATGCAACACTGCTGCCCAAAATGCCACCCAAACTCTTCTCTCCACTACCCACCATTGAATAAAAATCTACTCACCACCCTTGTTTCCCCTACATGAGTCACCGCAACCGTGCAAAGTTGGCTGGTTGACCTGCCACTTTGCACCCATTGTCGCCCCTCTCACAGTCATGCACCACCTTCACTGCTGCAATCACCACCTCTTCTACCACCTAATCCGCTTAACAAACCCTCCTCTACCTCCCCCAAACTTTCTTTCTTATTTTCCCCCTCTTCTTTACCCTCCCTCCTTCTCCACCACCCTCGGCCACCACAACCACCAACATCTACGCTGCCACCCTTGTTGCCCCAACACCATCATTTTAGCCCTCTCATCCTAGAGAATCCACCACCACCACAACCACCATCTCATTTCCTCTCTCCTAGCCCTAAAAGGCCACCTCTCGAACCCCCACTTCCTCCACCGCCGCCATTGTCTCCGTCACCTAGCTTCCTCCGCCGCTAGGTTGTGCCCTAACATTCCTAGCCCTTAATTATAATTAGTGTAGTTATTATTATTATTATTATCATCATCATCATCATCATCGTCATCATCATCATCATCGTCGTCATCATCATCATCATCGTCGTCATCATCATCATCATTATTATTATTGTTGTTGTTATTATTATTATTATTATTATCATCACTATTACTACTACTACTACTACTACTACTACTACTACTACTACTACTACTACTACTACTACTACTACTACTACTACTACTACTATCATTATCTTTACTACTATTTTTATTACTAGTATTATTATTACTAGTATTCGTATTATTATTATTATTAAAGTTATCATAATAAATTTATCATCTTTCTTATGACTAATATTGTTAATAATACTTTATCATTGACCAATATAACTACCTAAACCTATTTTGGTTGATAATAGCATGATTAACTATTTTAAGGATCATACTCTTATTTTTACTAATAAAGCTACTATTATTATTAATATCCCTATTATTAGGTTATGATAAAGGTAAGTAGGAAATATTGATAATGTTAGTAGGGGGAAGTTAATCCTAGTATTTTCCTCTTATAGATGAACCAAGTCCAAACCCTAAGAATGAGAGGGGTGTCACATGGAGGAAAGGTATTTGGGTGTTGAGGGGGTGACATAAAAGAAAGGAGAAGTACTAGGGTTTCGGGGAGAGAACTAAGGTTTCTATGATCACATATGGGAGTTTGGTAGTGAGATTGTGATGTCGGGTGTGGTTCGAGGGAAGTGATGGTTTTGGTTGCAAAGAAGAGTATAGGTTGTGTAGGATTAGGGGAAGTGAGGTCATATAGACCAGATTAGGGTCTTGGAGGGAAACCCTAACGAGAAAAGAGGATTCGAGCCAGGGTTATGAGAAGTGAGCCTTGAACCACTTGCAAAAGACTTTGGGGTTCTCATGGTGAGTGGGGAAAGATGGGGGAGGGGGGAAGTCTTAGGGTCATAGGTTATGTTGGATGTGTGTCATGTGGAAGAGGGGATGATGAGTAAGAGTGACAAGGGGATAACATCGTATGAAGAAAGAGAGGTGCTAAGGTTATTGAAATGCCCCAAAGATATTTATTTTAAGAAATATAATTAAATAAGGATTTATTAGGAAATTAATTTAATTAATTATTTTATTTGAAATGGGAAGGATTTATTTAGGGTAAATTAATAAGGAATTTACAAAAAATTTTATATAGGAAAATTTGGGCTTTTTGCTAATTAAAAAGGAATTTAGGAAAAATATTTTAAAAACCCTAAATTATCCTAGAAAGAAAATTTAATATTATTTTATTTAAATATATTTATTTAAATACCCAAAATATTCTAATTAATTTATTTGACCCCAACCTACTCAAAATTTTCTTTTCCCTTTTTCCTTTTTCTTTTTCCTTCTTCCTTTTTCTTTCTTTTTTTTATTCTTTTCGATTGGGCCTGTTGTGACCTAATCTCCCTTTTTCCTTCCTCCTTTCCATAGCCCATCCACTGCTTCTTTTCTTTCCTTCCTTCAGCAGCCGAAACGCCTTGTATCACATCTTTTCCCACTAGAATGCCCCGTTCCATTTAAAGCCTTTATAACCATTGCCAACCGGCCTGGTTCTTCTTCTTTTTCATTTCCTTCTTTTTCCCCCAGCCACCCGGTTCACCTCCTTTTTCATTTCGACCTGAACCTTCAAAGCTCCGAAAATGGTGCCGCCAACCACACTTGACTTGACCGGCCATTTCCCATCTCTTTCTCTTCCCCTTCAATCGCAATTCGACCTAGCCTAACCCACTTTCCTTTTTCTTCGTGTAAAATACTACTTTTCCTACGCAAAAGGTCAACGCTGACCTAAAATTGTGCAGGCTGATTAACACCACTAGCTACCCCAAACCCTACCTACATTATCCTCCTGCTAACCCCCTGAACCCTACCTTCTCCTCCAAAATCTATAAATACTCTTTGTTTGTTTGATTTCAAAACTTTTTCCTTAAAACCCTAAGAGCCTACCCTGTGCACAACCGTGACTTTAGACAACCTTTCCTCCGCCTTCAGCCAACTACACCGCCACCTCAACCTACCTAAGTCTTTCCTGCACCGCCCTCTAACTAACTGAGCTACCCATCTCCCTCGATTCTTCTTGCACTAGCCACCATAGCCGTGCGAAGTTCCCTGCCCATCAAGCCTAGTTTTTACACCCGCAACACCTCGAGCCACTGTCCGCCATCATATCTGCCACTCTTATTGCCTCCTACATCACCCAAAAGCTGCTACTAATCTTCCTCCACCTAGCCATACCCTTATTTTCTCCTTTCTCTTTCTCCTTCCCTCTCTTTCATTTATTCTTTCTTTTGGCCACCACCTCTGCCGCCGTGCGCCACCGCCACTTGATGTGCCACCACCCTCACTTTAGTCCTCTCAGCCTAGGCTACCACCAACACCTCAACCTCCACCCTCATTGTCCACCTTTTCTTCTCAAACCTCATCTTTTTCCTTTTCTAACCTCTTTTTCGGCCACCATCGCCACCGCCGTGCGCCACCACCGGTGCCACCCATCTCCCCCGACTTAAGGTGAAACCTTAGACCCTTTCAGTACCTTTTCCTTATTTATTTATGTTTATTCTATTTTATTTTAATTTTTATCATTTATTTGATTATTATTGGATGTAATATTAATGTTATATTTTCTTGGCAGGGTTGAGAGTAGGTATAAGTTATTTAAGTTATTAGTTTTGACCTATTATTATTATTAGTATTATTATTTTATTATTACTAATATTAATCTAAGGAGGGCCAAAGCCCTATTTTATGTTAATAATGTGCATACTCCTATTTTTATTATCAATATTACTATTTCTACTAATAATAATAATAATAATAATATTATTATTATTATTATTATCTTTATTATTATTATTATTATTAATATAAGTAATATGTGTTATTAATATTATTATTATTATTATTATCAAATGGTACCTTCACTATTTTGAGGAGGGGTCGAAAACCCTACCTTGTATTATTTAGGCTTAAGTTATTATTATTAGTATTTTTATTATTATTAGTATCATTATTAGCATTATTTTTGTGGAGGGTAGAAACCTTTATATCACCATCAATTTTGAATTACATTAATATTATTATTAGTATTTTTAGTAGTATTTCGTATAGTTATTATTAGTATAGTATTATTTTATTTAAAAACCTAGTCTTAAGGTAAGTTAGCAAATAATAGTAGTTTTAGGAGGTAACCTAATTCTAGTTTTTTTTTTCTCATAATAGGTGAGACTAGTCAAATCCCTAAAAAGGTATAGGAGTGTGCTCCAAGACTAGTGATGTTTTAGGTAAGGGTGTAACTAAGGCCATTTTTGTATAATGTGTTTTACATGTCATGGTTTCCATGTGATATGAAATATGATGTATTTTATGTGTAGTTTATAAATATTATATATGCAGTATGACGTGGAGTTGAGTATGTTCATATGATATTTTATGGCATGCATATGATATGTATGAGTTGTGTTTTTAATGTGAATTGATGCGGCCCATAAGACATGCATGTAGGCCGTGGGATATGGTGTTATGGTATGAATTAATGTGGGAGTGATCTAAGTATTATATGACCATGCATGGTGTTAGGATTTGCATGGAATTATGGTTTGCATGGTGTTAGGGTTCGTATGGAATTATGGTTTGCATGGTGTTAGGGCTCGCATGGAATTATGGTTTTCATGTTGATAGGGTTTGCATGGAATTATGGTTTGCATGGTGTTAGGGTTTGCATGGACGTTAGGGTTTGCATGAGCATTAGGGTTTGCATGGGTGTTAGGTTATGCTATGGTTAACGTTGGTGGTGGTGGTCAACTAGGGTTTGAGTGGTTAACTAGAGTTGGAGGATAAGAATAGTAGAAGTCAGTCATGCATGTCTGGGTGAAAGCTTCTAAATATGATACTTAAAATATTAATCATGTAAAGTGGAAGATATTGAGTCGGGCCCAGACCAATCCACCATCACAATAGTGGCTAGGTACCACAGTATCCTAGAGACCGATCCACCGGCTAAAATAGTGGGGGATCCTGAGCTCAATAAACCAAACCCTACATTTTTCTAAGATATAGGAAAGACACTAATTACTTATAGTGGAACACCGTGTGAGAAAAGGGGTCAAACCGATCCACTGGCATATAATAGTGGTAGGGCATGAACCCTAAGTGAACGATCCACCACCTAATATAGTGGCCAGGAGCCAAAGTGTCCTAGAGACCAATCCACCGACAAAAATAGTGAGGTTCCTGTACTTGTATGGACTTGATAAAGAGCATAGTGTGAAAATAAATTCGATAAAGGATTGATGAAATAATTAATCTGGACTATACTGGATCTTGGCATTTATTCACTTGAGCATTCATTTTACCTTTGTACTATTATGTTGACTTTATGCTCCTTTATTATTATACGTTGTTTGTGTGAATTTTGTATGTTGGCCTTAGTGCACAGCTACCTTGCTCAGTACATAGCGTACTGACCACCCTTTTCATGGGTGCTACTCATTCCCACAAGTAGAAGGCCCATCGGATGTGTTTTAGGTAGGTGATGCCTTTTTTGATGCCATTGATGTCTATGGGACATCAAGTGGGGCTAAGTGATGATTTTGGGCTGGATCAGGTCTTGGAGTGGCATGGCCATTTTCCATTTATGAGATTATTATTCCTGTTCTCTTTTAATTATGTTTGAAACTTTAGAAACATAAATTTTATTATTGTAGCTATTTTCTTCTCTAAAGAACTATCTCTAGTGTTACAGATTATATAAAATTTATGCGTACTCTGATTATTGATTTGTGAACTTTAATTTATGTATTAATGTGTGATGATGGAAACATTTTTCTTAGCCTTAGCACTTGGTACTGAAACAGTAGGAGTGAACCGGTATGGTACTAAGTGTGGCGGTAGTATCCCCAAAATTCACAGGTTTTAAATTTAAAGGTTTTATAAAAAAAAGTGTAAATTTTGGGGTGTTATAGTTTTGGGATGGCCAACTAGGGTTTTGTGGCCACATGTGCAAAATGGGAAGTAAAGTGGGGGTGCTTGGGGATGAATAAAGTGACGTGATGCGTTGGGGGAAAAGGTGCATGAGTTGTGTGGGATAGAGGAAGGTTGGGCTATATAGGCTAAATTAGGGCTTTCCGAAGGAAAACCCTAGAGAGCAATAGTGATTTAACTCAAATATAGTAGGCCTTGACCCACGCATAGAGGAGTTGGGTATTCATAGTAATGGGGAAAAGGAGGAAAGGATGACTGGATATACTAGAGGGTGTAGAAGTCCCAAGATATCGGATAAGGTTTTTGGGAAGTTGAGAATAAAAGGGTGAGCATAGGAAGCCTAGTAGGTCATGCATGTCTAGTCGGGGTTGTGTGCGGAATAAGATACAAATAAAACACTAAACACTTAAAGTGAAAGGTTATTGAGCCAAGGCCTAGTGAGGATATATTTTTTTGGTCCACAAGCTATAATAGTAGGGGATTTTGGGCTCAATAAACCAAACTTTACATGGTAATAAGATATGGAAATATACAAATTACTTCCAGTGGAACACCTCAAGAGTCTGGGCCTATGGAGTGATTCTGGTCCACCAAAAATAATGGTGGTCAGATGTGTTCTGTCTTGTGGAGTATTTCCAGTCCACCAGCTATAATAGTAGGGTCCCCATACTTACCCAGAATTAATATGAGAAATGTATAAGACAAAAATATTAGTTTAAGCCTAGCCTGATGATATAAACCTGAATTATGCTTTATATGGCTTATTTGTCTATTTTATTGCATGGCTTTACTCATATGGTTAACTTACTCAGTATGTAGCATAGTGATCACCCGTTTCATGGGTTCTAATCATTCCCACAAGCAGAGGTCCCTTCTATGTTTGTATAGGTAGGAGGTACCATGTTCGATGCCTATGATGTATTGGATGCGTCAGGCATGGCCGTGTGATGACCATTTGACTTTTTTAGGGCTGAGAGCAAGTGGTGACCAGACTCTCTACCATTTTTCTAGTTTTACTTTATCATTGTCTTAATTTTTCCCCTTGGGAGCTTGACTTTGTATATTTTTTTAATTCTATATTAATGCTTTAATTTTACACTTTGATTCTCTCTTTATGAGTATTTCAAATTTCTACATTTCTCCACCTTATGTGTGTTTAATGATTCGTGAAATTATCCTTAGCCTTGTGGTTGGTGAGAGGCTCACCGGGGTCAGGCTTGTACTAATCATGGTGGTAGCACGCCCGTGCTTGTATTTATTTTAATTGAACGGAAAATTTCAACTGTGATTTTTTGGGGTGTTACAATAGGTGTGTGATCAGGAAAATTAGAGGTATACGACCATGCTTGACATCATGCCTGAGATGTGCACCTCAAAAAAATGACGAACGCAAGGAAAGAAGAGGAGAAAACGATGGTCGTCAACGACAAGGAGGAGTGATAGGGTGGCCTTGGTAGTTGATCCACCAAGATCAAGGCTGTGCTTGGTGGCTGTGGTGTTGTACGATGGTGATGGAGGTGGCGTGCGATAGAAAATAAAGCATTTGCATGGTGGTGATGAAGGTGGCATGTAATAAAAAAAAAACAGAGAGGGAG
Organism: Tamarix chinensis; assembly: GCA_030549775.1. NCBI lineage: Eukaryota > Viridiplantae > Streptophyta > Magnoliopsida > Caryophyllales > Tamaricaceae > Tamarix > Tamarix chinensis. The sequence continues at coordinate 87,565,543 of CM060180.1, forward strand.
GCTCAGACAGTGGTGATGACAGGTAATATAATGCTCCAATGATACAAAAAAAATGAGGGAGAAAGAGGGTGGCGAGTACGCTGTAGGGTGGTGTGCAAATATAGAAGATGCAGAGGGTGATGAAGGGGTGATGATAGGACCATAGGGTGATGATGATGATGATGATGACGACGATGGTCGCAAGGGATGGTGATGGTTGCAATGCCCATGGAAGTAGTAGCAAGGTGATGGTGATGGTTATGTGTTGCACGTGTTAAGGGGAAGCACACACAAGAGGAGAAGGAGAAGAAATCACTGCCAAAAAGGAAGAAAGGAAAACGAAGAAAGAAAATAAAAAGGAAAAGGGCTAAGTTAGGATTAGATAAATTTTGATTAGCTAAAATAGGTAGGATTAGTAACATAAATTTACCAGAATTAAGATAGGTTCAGAAAAATTAATTTATCCAAGTCAAAGATTTAGATTAGTTTATGATTTTGGGATTAACAAATTTGGATAAGGCTATAATAAATTTTTTTTGAGATTAGAATCGGAGTAAGGTATTAATGATATGTGATTATATTTTTTAAAATTTTAGGGTATCACAGTACTCCCTAAGGAGAATTTGGGTATCACCTATTTGAGATGATGTGTTCACCATTCACTTATTGTTAGGGATTTAACCTATCTCCAAAGCACCATACTACATGATGTCTATAGAGATGTATGACCTTAAGGTTAATTAAAGAATTTTTTGTAGATGGGTTACATTTGACCAAGTATATTACTTTGGGTAACACTAGTGTTCTTATTTAGCAAAAAAGACATGAGAGGTTCTGCATCGTTTATCGAGGGCCGAATCATGTTAGGTGAGGAACTACTATCCTCTTCATTGTATTTTTGATATGTTCAAATAGCTTAGAGGAGCCATAATGTGTTTAAAAGTATTTATTTGGTCAATATATCATCAGTTGATGATTGTTGAACAATATATTTAGAAGATAACCTTCCAGGCTAGATATGACAATTTGAGTTCATAAACATGCCTTTCAAACTTAGTTGATGGTTATTGGACAATATATTTAGAATATAGCCTTCTAGACTAGATATGACCACTCTAATTTCATAATCATGTCTTTTAGACTCATTAATAAACCCACAACATTCATGGATTTCATGAACTAGATCTTCATGTAGTTCTTAGATTACTTTGTCATTGTGTTCATTGATGACATCCTCATCTCCTCACTTATACTTGAGGAATCCGAGGTACATTTGAGGTATACCTTAGCTATTTTAATAGCCCTTAAGTTGTATACTAGGATCTCGAAGAGTCAATGTTGGCTAGAGTAGGTTGGTTTTCTTAGTTATATAATTTGGAGGGAAGGCACTTAAGTAGATCCTTCAAATATCAGAGCTATATCAAAGTGGCCAACACTGACATTAAGTAGATAAGTGCACTTTGATTGCATAATTCCTTAGATTTGTGTAATATTTTTCCAAGATAGCTTGTTCGTATACAAACTTGTTAAATAAGACTAGATGTTTTTGATGGGGTGAGAAGTAGCAAGGCCTTTGAGGATTTGAAGAGATGATAGACTTTAGCTTTAGTGCTTACATTATTTAGTGGCTAAGATGTTTTCGAGGTATATATATTTTTGCTCCTAAGAACGACTTAGTTTGTATGTTAATGCAACATGGGAGGGGCATGCCTTATGATCCACATCATTTTATGCTACATGAGCTAAAAACCCAACTCATGATTTTGAGTTTTCATAATGGTGTTTGGTCTGAAGATAGAGAGTCATTATCTCTATGGTGTTCAGTGCAGGTATAACAATCCTATTTTCACTCATGAAAAATTTTGGCTTATAAAGAGAAAATGTGGATGCTAAAATAAAAAAGGGATAAAAATGCCACATCTAACATAAGAAGAGGTGCACATGCTCACCTAACCTATATTAGATGTAAGGCTAAAAATGTGCATTCAAAACTTAAACCTCATTTGAACCAAGGGAGTAACTCCCACAAGGAAATATTTAAATTTATATGGAAGGGAATGATTTCACTAAGTCAAATCATTGCTTATAAAGTCAACAAAAATCCTATGATATAGATCTAGATTTTCAAAAGTTAAAAGTGAAAAGAAAATAAATTACAAATATATCTCCAACAAAATAATAGACCAAATAAATACAAATGAGTTAATGGTTTATAGACTAAAGTAATTACATCTAATATACATTGAAATTTAAGAAAAAGAACAATGGGGAATCCTAATAGTGGGATTAACATTATTCACTGATTGAATCACTAGATAACATACTCTCAAAACCCAAGGTGAACATTCATGTTGATGATATGAAATTTAATATTAAACATACACAAATGGTCTTCTCCTTACCATACCATAAGTTGATCATCATAAGACCCAATCAACAAATGTAGTAACAATACCACACTAAAACAATTATGCCACCGTGGCATATGATATATGAATTATATGGTCATAAATGACGGTAAACATGAATCATATCATGTAGTTCACTTCACATGCATAATATCATGCACCACATATACTGACTTATACATTAATATACCTAGGAACACTTAACATGCTCTTGTCAGGGCATGCACGTAGCATTTCACATCACATAATAATAAATTATACATGCCACCATTACGATGGACATACTTTTTGTGACTACATGAAAACTTATAATAACACTCATGCAATGTCATGCTCAAGATTAAACATGTCTTGTACATGGGATCACGGATGAAGCATGTATACTGTGAGACTTAGGAAGTAAGAGTTATATTAATGATATGCACATAATAAGAGTAGATAAATGATGCAAAACCACCTAGGTCATCTCTAAGGTTCATTCCATTTAATTATTCACAATATTAAGATTATAATATTATATAATAATTTTTTTTTGAGAAATGGATTGGATTATCCCCCATGGCATTTCAATACCTATGGAAATCAAACTAATAACTAGAGAACATAAGTCTGGCCAAAGCCGAGAAATCATAATGGACATAAAGTTTGGTCAAAGTCACATATAACACCTTGGTAACTAGACCCTTTAGTATGGATACTCCGCATAACATAATTAATGAATAGAGTGGAAAATACATTGAGATCAACTTGAATCCCACTCGAAGGAAAATAACCAAATCCTTTGAAGGTAAACTAACCCTCAATAGTTAGTTGAGGATCAGATAATCTAAATTCATGTAGTACTCCAAAATATTTTTCTTTAAGTAATTAATGTTTTATTATACCAAATCATATATCATACTAATCAAATTATCCATCCATTGAATCCATAAGTAGGCCTAGTTCATAGCTTATAACTATAGCAACAGCTAAACCAAATAAAACTTTAATCCCTTAATCGCACACCATGTCTAACACGAGAGACCATGATTCAAATACATTCCAAACTTTATCAATTGAGAGTAGTGTTAAATCATCAACATTCATACTTATCATTTCATAATGCCCCATATAGCTATAAAACCCTAAAGTGTGCTCCATAACTTGGCAAACACTTCATACCACAAATTAACAATATTTCCCATCATCTAATGAAGATACTTATTCTAATATTAATATATCCTTCACTTATCCATGCTTGAAGATGAGATAAGTTTAACATTACTCTTTTGCATCATCATGCTTCAAGGAAAAATTTAATTTTACTACAATATGCATATTTTTAACACTATGCTCAACATATAGGTCATGCAAGAAGCACAACATCATGCTTCCATTCAAAACATTTAACTCATGAGTAATATAATATATCATAAAATGCATACTAAAAACTTGACAGATCAATTTAAGTGAATCATATCGCTTTGTACTCCAAGACCCACACATTGTAACACTTAGACATACTGATTACGTGTAGTCATTTAGAGCACTTTTATGATTGATACATGTCCCCATAGATTAATATGAGTCTTTTAAGGTGTGTTTTTTGTATCCTTCAAACGCATCCTGAAAAAAATTTCAAGAGTCACCCATATTTAAATTGATTTAATAAAAATATGCTTAACTATGAAGTTTTTTAAGGATAAGTTTTTTATAAAAGAAGGTATGCCTTGTTGATATAGATTATCTTATTGATCCTTTTAAGCCTCCATTATCTACTACTAATTTGGGGTGTTACATATAAGCCCACTTAAGAATGCAACATCTACATTGTGCTTCAAGAACAAACTATCTCATTAAATTATATCCCAAGAATCATCCCCTTAGGAAACTAATTGACTCATCAAAGTTTAATTCATGGTTGCAGTTTCACTTTGAAAGAATTTGTAACACCCTGACAAACCAAGTGTGGGTTGTTACCTGGAGAGTTTTGTATTGATGATTGTTCTTATATATCAACATGAGTCTTTTTGAGTTTTCTTTCTACTCACTCACATGCATTATGAAAATCTTCCCTCGAGGTCACCCATCCTTAAATTGCTAAAACCAAGCACGCTTAATTGTACAGTTCTTTAAGGATAAGTTTAAAAAATATGTATTCCTTGTTGATATAGGTAGTTTTATCAATAATATTAACCATCCACTATTCACCGCTAATTTAGGGGTATTACATACACTTTAATTTGCCTTCATGAGATAGCCAAAAATGGAGGTGGTAGAGACTTACCTTAGTCTATAGGTAAGTAAATCAAAATAACAAAGACAAGGGACTTTAGCTATAAAAGCCACCCTAGATCATGTTCAAAAATTAGAAGACTAAGTTAGCAAGTTATATTAATGATCACTAATTTACATAACTTAATCAAAAAATGAGGAACATAAACCACTTTTCTTTCAAAACAAATCCATAATCTAAAGTTCAAGATTGCACCTCTAAAGCATTTCAAAGGAATAAGTAATTGACAAAATCGAGTTTTTAAGAATCATTTAAAAAATTTTAAATATATTTAATAACACAACTTAATCTAAAGTTCAAGAATAGATAAGTTACATAAAAAATAGCCTTAAAAGGTTAGGTTTAATATCCAAAGCTTAAATTAGCCAATTCTAGAGAATTGGTCCAATTTACACAATAGGAATACAGCTAAACATATATAAAACTAATCTAATAAATCAATTATGGAAAACACTATCAAAAGATTCATCAATTTTATCAATTAAAATATAGAAATTAGGGTTTCCAAGCCTATATTGTAAACAAACCAATTCAAATCAATTACTTTGAATTCATAAGTTAAGCTATAATTAAACTATATATGATCAGATCCAAACATTTAAATTTAATAAAAAGAATCAATTGAATATCCAATTTTGAGAAATCACTTCCAAAATATAAGGCTTTAACCTTGAACACAAATTCAATTAGATATTGATAAATTGATTAAATTGATGGCTTGGAAATGAAATCAAGCAAATTATAAAGTATTTTTCTTTAAAGCTAATTGATAGAAATGACCTAAGGATCCAAGCTAATTTCAAAGACATATACTCCCTAATTAAGGTTTGAGCCACACAAATCTCTATTTAATTAATTTCATAAATTTATCAATTTGAAGCTACTAACTTGAAATTAGATATATTAGAAGAAATATTTCATAGTTAATTATGCAAAAATAGCTTAGTTGGATAGATATAGGTTATCTTAACATAATTAGGTTAAAAATCTAAATTTTAGCAATCAAACATATGCAAGACAATTAACCCTTCCAAATTCATCATTTAACTTATAAAAACATAATAAAAACATCAATTTTTCTAATAATAAGCTAATTTATAAAAATCAAATCAAATAGAGGTTAAGGTTTTGGGAAATTTTTGCTAAAAAAATATGCTAAAAGGACTTAGTGTAGATTAATTGAGGTTGCTAGAAGTTATTCATGATATATTATGCATGATTTATCTCTAGGGTTTAATGATGTAAGTTATATCTCAGCATGACGATGATTCTAGCAATTTTCTAACATTATTGGCACAAATTGTGAGTTATTATGAAAAAGTGAAGCATAATTTACCCTTGAGTTAAATTAAATATGTTGAAGCATAAATCTTAACATCTTGCACAAATCTAAGCATTACTAGTTATATGGCATGCTAGATTTGAAATCTAAGTTGTTCAATTATTTTTATTTTTTTGCAAGAAATGGTTGCCTAATATATAATACGAAAACAAGAGTTAGCCTTGAAGTGATGGTGTGTTGTCATACAAACTCTAAATTCAAGCCTAAACACACAAACACATAGTAAGTAGAGAGTGAGGATCGATCACATGAATATTGTAGCATAACTCATAAATTTTTATGATCAAAAAATTCCCCTAGTTATCAAATTAGGAAAAACTAATTAATAATAATGAAAATACTAAAAAATATAAATTAATACAACAATTAAATAACAATAATGGGGCAATAAAGGTTAGAGGGCATATTCAACATAAGGATATAAACCAATCATCAAATAATATGGTCATGTATTATTGTTGATATTAGCCTATATAAGTTCACACGCATCCGCTTTCTAGAATCCTATTATGTAAACAAACCAAAATTTGATCATGATTTATTGTCTACCAACTAATAACCTAGGATGAGATCTCAAGATTTAATTAGTGGCAGCATTATCGATTAGGGAGCAACTAACTAAAACCACACTTATAGTAAGGTTGAGTTATGTAGTTCTAAAGATTAATAAATATGGATTCAATCAATAACCTATTTATTAGTTGCAGATGTATACCCTAACAATTACGTATCAATTATACTATCCTAGCATCTAATTAGCACTTAAATTAACTAGATCATCGATATATATAATAAATTCTTAATCTTAGATTGATGATCATTAAAATCAGTTTATTAGCCTAACAAGAAATACACAAAACAATTAAGTCCAATTATCCTCCTATACTTATACTAATGTAGTGTAACATATTGATAAATAAATAAAAATACAGAACCTAAACACACAAAATCATAACTTTAATTAACATAGATTAAAAATTATTAATATTAAATTAAACTACCCAAAATCATAAAATTAATTAAACCAAGAACGAGAATTGCACTAAACAAAATAAAAGCATAAAATAAATAAATAAGATAAAGAAAGAAAGAACTTAGGAGATTATAAAATCGCAAAAATATATGATCTCCAATCTTTCAATTACAATAATGAACTAACTAAATCTTATAACGAAACCCTAATGGTTTAGAAATAATGAAAATGAAGTTAAAATTATTATGATAGTGCTCTTCACTAATTGTATTCAAGCTAATATATGTTTATATGCAGACATAATGACTTACAAAACACATCCGAAATATGGGGCCGGCTTATGCTCAAGCATCATAACCATAAAAAGCATGAGACCTACATATCAAGTGGTTAAGGATGGGATTTGTTAACTTGTTACTATACATTAATTATTTTATGTTTTGTCATGGTTCTAAATAATTCCATTGGTTTCAAGGAGCAATTATTTGATTTATAAGGATCTTGTATGGTTTTTTCATGATCTATGCTTGGACGATTAGTCATAGGGTTTGACCTTAGTCATAGGGTTTGATCTAGAATTCTAGTTGTGGATAAATGACAAACACTTGAATTAACTAAGGTTTTGGTATGATTTGTTGGGTGATAAATACATCACTTAGATTATTATCAAATGGTCCATAATAGAAAAATGAAGAACCTTCGTATATTGAGTAATTGATGGATATAATATGGATGAGACTATAATGTCATATCTCTTATTGATAAAATTATTAATCATTTAAAGGGAAAGAGTTGGTTCAAGCCTATGCCTCTTCGACTCTTGAAGTAGCTAACTAGAGGGTAGCTAGTGTTATCACGTGCCTATGATTCATTAAACCTTTGTTGGTTCTAATACCTCTCCTACTTTATGTTAAACTACAAGTGTGGTTAAGGGTATCATCATTTAAGGGTTAGGATACTTAGCGATGCAATGGTTTGGACTATTTCTTCTATAGTATTGGTTAGGATTTCATTTCCTATTATTATTAGTTAGGAATTGGTTTCCTATGGTACGACCATAACTAGTTTCATGGTGAAGGAATTAGCATTGCTTGCTTGATATTCTTGAACAAATATGAACTATAACCTTAGTGATGCCTTAAACAATCTTGTATTTTTTTTTCATGCTACCTAATATGCTTATATTACTAAAGAGATCCATGATATCTCCTTAAATTGTGTGGCATGCATAACATCATTAAAATTCATCATATTAACTTATTCATAAATATTATCCATGAGATCCACATGTGTAGCTATCCATGAGTAGGGGTTAATGTATGGAAAATTTATATAATGTTTAATGGAAGCATGTGAATGTACCTTATCAATAATGCATTGATCCAACTTGTATAAATGTATATCCTCAAATTCCATACAGTGCATTCTAGGGCATAAGCCCATTTTCTTGGTGAATTACTCAAATCCATGAGAAGAGAGCTTTATGTAGGTATAAGTAGCCAGTAAGTAGATGAACCTTGTTATGTGAGCTTTTGGGATGACTAGAGAGAGCTTGGCTATCCAATATATGACCAAATCTTGTATCATGTTTGGATTCCATTTTGGATTTTTAAATGCTCTTTGTCTGGTTTTTGATTTTGGATCATTTTTTGGGTATACTTGTATTTCTCAATTATACTTTTGGATCTATAACTAAGATATATCTACCTTTTATGCTATATATATATATATATATATATATATATTCATTTATGGTGTTTGGTTTAGTTTGGTATCAAAATAGTGTATCGGCCATGAGATAATTGGTGTATTATGTATCTTATGATAAGTATGGTGATAACACCCTAATTTTTTCTTGATATTAGTATTTGAATTCCCAAGACTTTAATAAAAACAAATTATTAGTGAAAAAATTGGGGTGTTACCAAAAGTTTAGAGAAAAGGGGTAAAATGTTTTTTGAGGCCATCGAGTATGATTGGTGGATGTATGTTGAGTTTTTCATCATTTTCTAGCTAATTCATAATCGATCAACCAATGGCTCATTAGTCAATTAAGATCAGGCTAAACCTGATATCATTTTTTTTAATTCAAAATTCTTTTCAAATGATACCAATAGTTTATAATTAATTTTTACATGTTTAGAAAACCATTTAAACATGATTTACCAAACTAAAATCAAATTTGAAGGGATGAATTTCCTAAAGGGCGATAGATGATCTCATCACCATTTTTCTTCTCCTCCTCCCACTTTTCTCCCTATTATATGCATCAAAATGGAATAGTCTCATCCCTAAGGATTTTTTGCCACTAAATCTTTTGTCCCCTTCTTTTTCTCACACATTTTCATTCTCGTGCTTCTTCTTCATGTTTGTTTTTGGCTCATTACTCCCAAGACAACACCCTTCTTCATTGCTTCATCCTATGAGTAAAGTCAAATTCGTTTCCCTCCAAACCCCCAATCCAAAAGTCCTACATATAACCTAGAAATTTGGGCTTCAAACTTATATAAACCCTACCCATCATTTCCTATTAGAACACTATATTAACTTCAATACAAATCCTCTCTTTAACTTTAACTCCCTCAACCACAATTTATCTCCTTCACTATCCCGAACTTTGGCATCACTCACTTCCACCTTGCTCTTATTTACATACCTATCTTTCCTCTTTTAACCCTTCATCTAGCTTTTTTCCTCTCTTAAAAATGGGCAAGTTAGATTTAGGGAAAAATATTAAGTGTTTCATCCCTTCCATAGTTTTCTAATTTTGTAGAGGTTGTGGTTTTTTTATTTTCCCCCCTAACCTCTTGTTCTTGTTTCAATTTTAAAGAATGTTAAATAAATATAAATGTTCTCTTTTAGAAGTATTTGAGATTTGGAAGGTTAAAGCTAAGAATTTTATTCTTTATTGTATGATTTTTTGTGAGTTTGGCTTTAGGTAAGTCATTCGACCTTATTATGTATTGTGAATGAGCATGTAGTGTTGGGTAGGATGTATTAATATATATTATATGTAAGCATATGTGAGTGTGTTAAAGTTAAATGCAAGCAATCAACATTATAGATAATGTTATAGTAGTTTTCAATTTCAAAACATAACCTTTAGTGTATGAGCATGATCTTTGTTGATTGATGAATTTACAAGTATAAATAGATTATAAGCATCTTAGAATTCTTGATTTGGAGTTGTTGCAATGCATGAATAATGATGGGGGTTGTGTTTGAATATTTTAGAAAATTTTTGCTAAGTTTTATAGTTAGATTTGAAGTACTATAGTTAGCTTTGATAATGGTTGTCATATAATCATTATCAAACCATGTCATTTTTTTTTGAGTTATGGTAATAGTTTAAGCATAGTTCTATTATCATAACTCTAAAAAGAATATATTAAAGCCTTCTATTGTTTTCCTCTTCTCAGCTTGATTTCTTTCATGAGTTCATGCATTAGATTAAAGCAAACTAGGTACTAATCAATGGTTTGTGGCATTTGGATAACCATGTCAATAACCAAAGGCATATATGGAGAATTCATGGCGTTTGGATATTACTTTTTCCAATTTGATGATAATTTGAATAGGGAATGTAATATAGTGATGAGGATGCGTGTTTTAATTAAGGTGAAGAAGCTACTAGAACATTAAATGAGAATTCAATTTCAAAAGCTTGAACCCATGACCATTAGGATAAACTATGAGTGCCTATCTAATTTTTTCTATGTGTGTGGATTAGTTAGCCACATAGATAGAGACCATGAAGCTTTTGAAGGTAGTATGGCTAGAGAGTTATATAAGAAATTTGGTTCATGGCTACAAGCATCCCTACTAAAGGGGAAAATGGTGATGAGGAATGATGGTAGTAGGAGATCTAGAATAAAAAGGATGATGAGGAATGATGGTTGTAGGAGATCTGAAATAGAAAGGATGATGAGGAATGATGGTTGTAGGAAATTTGGTATGTAGGCTAGAAATAAAGGAAATACAAATGAAATTTAGGCTAAACAGAGTATTTGAAGGAAGATTCAAATTGTAAGGGAAAATATAAGAATAAAGGGGGTAAAAATATGGAATCTCCTAAATCAAGCATAAATAAGGAGAAGAGAACAACCTTCCTATAAGGAAAGAGGGCAGTAATGAGCCACAACTTGAAGCATTAGATAGTTTACAATGTTTGAAGCTTATTGATGTCTTAATTAGATACTCTATGAAAGGGAGATATAAGGAATAAATAACATGAACAAAGAAAAAAGATAGCTTTGCAAGTCAAAAATCTTGGAGGTCATTTTAAATAGGGTTATATGGCAAGTGTGCTGACAGTTAAGTAAAAATTAAGACGCATTATACAGAGAAGAAAAATAATTGTACTTAAGGTGAATTAATAAATTTAAGTAATAAAAAAATAGGAAAGGATCTATGATTGAGGATATGATGGAGGTGGACCTAGATGGTGAGAAAAAGTGCAAAGGAGATGGGTCTTTCTCTAATATCTCATTGGCTTTTATTAAACATATGGGTCAAGATGAGGTAGAGCCCCATTGGATTAAATAATGGATTTATTGTGTATCAACTATAGAGGGTTTGGAAGCCCTCTTTCAGTTATCCAACTTTAGTACTTAGTCTGAAGTTTTAAGCTGGTTATTATCTATGTCATGGAAACTCAACCGATTTATGAATTTAATAAAAAATGTATTATCTTGATTTTTTTATTACTTTAGTGTTTCGGTGGATAATGTAGGTCATGGAGGTGGATTGGGATAGATGTAGAATAAATAATATGATTTACAATTTATGGCTATACATGTCTACAATTTTGACATTAAAGTCTAAGATGTCATAAGGATGGGGAAATAGCGCTTTATGGACTTTTATGGTTGGTTTGAGGCCTTCAAACATCATTTGTCATGGGAATTGCTATAGTTATTGGTTTCTTAGTCCAACCTAACATGGATGACTGAGGTGGATTCAATGAATTCTTTATCATTTTGAGAAGAAGGAAGGTGGGTAGCATAATAAGAAGTAGATGGAATAATTTAGATATGTTATTAATGATTATAAAATGCACATTATTAGGTACACTAGGTATGATTTTATATATGACAATGCATAAAGAGGTAAGGAAAAATTCTATTATTATCATGATCATGCTTTGGTAACTAATGATTGGCTCGGATTGTTCCCTTACATTTAAGTTACCCATATGGAGTGTACGTGGTTCAACCATGCCTTACTACTTATCCATGACCAAATGGGGAATAACAGATGAAAGTAGAAGAACTTTAGGTTTGAAGAAATGTAGCTTAGCTACGACTGATGTGAATAAGTAGTGAGACTTGGGTGGTATGGTACCATGTAAATGGAGATGAATGGGGCCATGAAAAAAGTCACATCTTACGCTAAGGAGTTAAAGAAGTGGGATAAAAAAGTCTTTAGGACTTTTTAGAGAAGCGGGAGAACATGTTAACTAAAATCTTAGGGGATCACCAATAAGGAATAAAATGTTAACCGGTATAGCTAGACTCTTTTCTCCAACAAGAAAGGGAAATGTGAAGATAGAGATCTAGGGAGATTGTAATAAGAGATATTTCCTACTTAAGGCAAGTAGAAAACCAAGATGAAATGCCAAGTTTATGAAAGAAGATGGAAGTTCATCTACAAAGGAGGAGGTTTTAAAAGCAATTATCGAGCATTAGTTTCAAAAGTTATTTGAAGAAAATGATAACTGAGATATTGAGGCAACACTTATAGGGGTTTAAGAGGGCATTTCAATAGAAATGAATCAATCCTTGATGCTACCTTTCATAAGAGAAGAAATGCCTTTTTCTGTAAACCACATGTACCCTATAAAAAGCAATAACGCTTGATGGTATGTGTGCTTTATTTTATCCAAAAATTTGCATATTGTAGATGGAGATGTTATTGAAATGGTTCTAAAAGTATTAAATGACCAAGTTATGCTAAGTGGAATGAACCACACTTTTATCACCTTATATTGAAAGGTGAAAGATGTGAACTTGACATGACAAGGCTCGTGTTCAAGTAGAGTGGGGGTTTCAAGGAAAATTCATGAGGATAATTAGTTTGGATAATTAGTTTTGCAAAACTCTAGGTGGAGCTTTGCATGCTTTATGTAACTACTATATTCTTCTCTATCCTACTCAGCGCAAAAAGATGATGCATCACTTAGATACTCACCAAGTTACACGTGGTGCAATATATGGAAGGAAAAATGGGTTGAGGAGGTGAGAATGTATTAGGTTACGAGGGATTGGAGATTTGTGGATGTTTTGGTTTTTAAATGGATACCTAATCCCATAAGTTCCAAGGTAGTCACATCAAAAGTGTGACAGCAGGATCCCTTAAAGTGGCAGACTTGCTTAAGGAGGATGGAAATGGTAGGAACTTTATTCTTCTAAATCATATTTTTTTTCTACCATTGAGCATATTAGGAGACTTCCAATTATGGGTGAAGAATACGAGGATCGTTGAGCCTAGTTTTACACACCACATGGCATGTATACTATTATAATTACTTATAGGATGATTTTTCAATGTCACTACTGGAATTTAGGAGATACCTTAAAAGGAAGGTTCCCTGTCTCTTTAACATTGACTAGGCTCTATGGTGGAGATGTAATGAAATGATTTTTTTAGAGGCCTTTTTAGAGAAGGTTGGGAGACTCAAGCTTATGTTAAAATTCTTCTATGCCTTTATTGGTATGGAAAGAGAAGGCAAAATTGAATAATGCCCATTCCAAATTGCTTCTGCCAAGCACAGGGAACCTTAGAATTAATGTTGATGCAAGCAAGGATGAGGGGGAACAATGGTTCATGGGTATGGAGTGTAAAGACTCCAAAGGATCGATCGTAGTGGCATGAAGGAAGTTACCAAGAGAACACTAGGCAGCAGAAGAAGCTGAATAGCAGGCTATGATGGACAAGGAATGGAATGTTTGTGAATTAGACTTTGAGCTCGATTTTCTTGCTTTAGTATAAAAGATAAGGGGAAAACAGCCAATTCATTCCGGAGTGGGCTTTATAACTAGGGATGTATGGATTACAGCAAGAGAGCTAGGTGTAGTGAAGTAGTTACACATCAAGAGAGAAGAAAATGAGCTAATCGATACTATTACAAAAAATTAGAATGTCTTTTGATAATTGTATATATTGATTGTCCTGTTGAGATCGTTGATGTAGCACTAAAAGACATTTATTAATGAAGTTTCGCTTGCTTTTTCGGCAAAAAAGGAAATCTATCCAATAAAAATTTAGCCAATGTCGGTGCTATTGTTCTAGCTAGTTCCAACTTCGAACCCAGCCTGATGGCCTCCTATGCTCATCAACGTCTCACGACAGTCATAAGAGTGATTAAATCTGTCATACACAAAGAAACAGGGATTAGGTACATAAAGGTTTGTGATTCGAAATAACGAGTCTAGGAAAGATTACCCATTTAGCATTTCAGGTATGCATGGCTCAACGTTGGCAGAAGTTCCACTGTTTCGGTATTAGGAATATTAGGAAAATTTAGCTCTTTCTGTAGATATGGTAAAAGAGATACGTACCCAGCTGATGAATATACTCATATTTTTATGTATCATGATATTGTCTATTAATTACAAAATTTATAACATGTTAAGTAATTATTATAGATAGCTTCTCTTAATAAGTAATTTTAAATAAACATTTAATCATAATGAATTCATTGGAATTCTAATTAAATAGTCATTATTATTTTTATCTATAATACTATATTCTTCTATATATAAAAATATATATAATCTTATATACCTCGCATTGACGTACAGCTGTAAGTGATTTTTGGATAGATGACTTCATCTCAAGCAACTTCTCACAATTGCTAATGTTTTTAGTGTGCTCCCACATTCTAGGATTGGATTTTCAGTAGAAGTTCAAAAAGAATCAGTAAGTGCACACATGCATACGTCAAGAAATTTAGAGAGAAAAAAAAACTACAATGATTTAATAAAGGTGATGCATAAATAGTGAAATTAAAACCTTCTCTGGTGATTAAGGTCAGCAAGTGTGCTTTCTAATCCTCGGAGGCTTTTCTTCAGTCCCTGTCATTAAGAAGTGAAGAAGACCGTGTGTGGCATCCTTAATGCTTGTGCACATAACTTCTTTTGTGTGTGTGTGTGCGTGTGTGTAATAGTATTTAACAAAAGATAGCATAGGCAACAAAAATCGTCGCCGAAATTAAAAGTTGGTGGCCAAAATTTATATATTAAGTATGAGTTTGTAATTTTGGTAAAAAAAAGACCATAAAAAATAAAAAATTAGTGCTTATGTTCACTTTTTTACAATAAAAAAAATGTATTTGTGTTTAATTTACCACATAAAAAATTATTATTATGATAAAGTGATCATAAATTTATCATAGAGAAATATTTTTGTCATAAGCTCATTGTAAATTTATCACAGGAAAAAAATAATGTGGCTAATTTATCATGAATTGATATGAGAAAATTCTTATATGGCCAATTAGCTACGAAATTGCCATAGAAAAATACTTTAGTGGTTAAATTGTTAGGAATTTGAGATGTTTATCATAGAAAAACACTTTCTTGGCTAACATGCCATGAATTTATCATAGAAAAATATATTTCTGGCTAACTCGCTATGAAATGTTTATAGATAGATAATTTTTGTGGCTAACTTGTCACAAATTGGTCATAGAAAAAATATTTTTGTGACTAAATTGCTACAAATTTGCAACAAAAAGATATATCCATTGCTAATTTGCTATAAAAAAATATTTTTGTGGTCAATTTATCATGAATTTGCTATATAAAAATATTTTTGTAACTAATATAAAGATATTTTTAACTAACTTGCTAGGAATTTACCACAAAAATATATTTATGTAGCTAACTCACCACTAATTTATTACATATATATATTGTTGTGGCCAATTTATCACAAATTTGTCATGATATGACATTTTTGTGGCTTACTAGCTATGAATTTGCAACAAAAATATAATTTTTGTGGCTATCACACCTTAGATATTGTACAAAAATAAAATTATGTTATGAAAGCTTATACGTTTTCAGTTGTAGCTTAAAAATAAAAGATAAAAATATGACCATAGTATAAATTAATTTAATCAAGTTTTTAAAAAAAATGTATAATACATTACATTTTTATTCTAATTTTGATTATTTTGAACAAATAGTAAAATTAACTAATTATTAATTTGGATCATAATTTAAATGTATATAAGAGTTATTTACTAATATACATACATACATACATACAGACATATATATAATGTTAATATGCAAAAGTAACACCATCCTAAGAATTACTTAGGTTGCTTTAAAAAAAATTATTTTACATTATTAGTATATTTTCTATGTTTCATTTTTTACTAATTTAAAAAATAATAATTATTTTTCTGTGTCCTAAATTAAATGGGTATATAAATTATGGAATAATAAATAATATATACACACACAGACACACGAACATTCATATCAACATACTATAATTAAACTTACCCAAAAAACATATTATAGTTATAAGAAACAATATTATTTTAAGTATGGGTCACATATATAATCACATAAACAAATGGATGGTCATTTGAAAAATATATATATGTAATACCTAATATTAGTAATATATAATTGAGATAGATAAAATATTTGATACAACTATGTATATAAAAAAAAGTGCACATTCATTAGGAAAAATCAAATTTTGATGAACTTCAAAATTAAGTGCTCATCAATTGCAGCTGCTTAATCACTTTTTCGTAGCTAATATTTTTATAATATATTTATAGGTCACGAAAGTTGACGCCTAAATTTTTATGAAAAACTATTTTAGCTGCATATTTTTTATTTATCAGTCACGAATGTTCTAGTGGCCTATGTAATGATTTGCTGTAGTCATTACAATTTCTTTTCAAATTAATCAAATTAATTGAGCTGACATAATTACTTTTCCTTCTTACTTTCTTTTAAATTTTGATTGATAAAAAATAAAATAAAACTTTCATAAAGCCGTGGTTAAAAAAAGGGGGTGGGAATAAATTGGTTAGAGAGGATAATTCTATGGAAACTTCATAATTTTCTTCAACTAAATTTCCTTATTTAAAAGTTTAAAGATAAATGTTTAACCCTTAAAACTCGTACCTTTTTCTAGAGAGCTTACTGTAAAAAGGAAAAAAATTCTTCAATTATTTTTAAAATTACAGATAATATTATAACCCTAATTTACTATCAATTACCAAAGGCTTTTAGACTATTTTCAAGATTATGTTAAGTTTCAGTTTGATATACAAGTGATAGGGGTAAAAAATTTACCCCCATATATTATAGATTTTAGATAATCTATTTAAAAATAAATATTTTTTTAGATGAATAAATATTGTAGATCTTAATTTAATATAAACTAGATATTTTATTAAAAAATTATTTTTTCTTTTTAAATATTTAATATAAAAAATATATCCTATTATCAATATACCAAACAAGTGCTAAGACATATTGACCCAGTAAACAAATGTATTTTAGTGGAGTTTGTTTGGAGTCAGCATTCATCAAAGAGTATAAGCTAGTTGAAAAAGGAGTTCATCAAACATGGATGTGGTCATGCTACAAAAACAAAGACTTAGCAAGATAACTAACACCATATATTTTTTATCAACCTCTTAATGGATAACTATTTATAAAATTTAGGAAAGTGGATGCCCATTCTTGAAGGAGACGAACTTTAATTAGTGGAGCAAGATTTCTACCAATAGAAATTTTGTTATTGACTTCATCCAGTGAGGTGACTACAACAATCATTATTTTTATTCCAATATTCAAGGTTAATACCCTCATAATTAGAAGAATAGCCATGCATGTTAGTAAGACATGATGGGAGGATGATAAGAGGGGAAGATATACACCGGTCAAGGAAATAATGTAGGATAAGGGGAGTTAAAATTAAGTTCACTATATAATTGGATCGGATTTGGATTGGGTGTCATTTAGATTCAAATTTAATTTTGGTAACAATAATTTGAGTTGGGTTCATGTTGAGTCACATTATTTAGGTTAGGATAATATCTGGTTCAATCCAAATTTGACATATAGAATTTTTTTAGGTTTGGGTTTGATTGGGGTATAAAAACTCCTGGTCACATAATATTTAGGTTACATTGATTCATGTCTACAGATTCTGAGTCACATCAAATTTATGTCTGATCTATTTAGATCAAAATTTATATTAACATTGATTCCTTTTAATTTAATATAATGAATAACTTATATTTTATGATTTATTATTATTATTATGCTTATTATAATAACTATGATCATAATATATTTAATGATATAAAAATTTATTATCATAAAATATGTAATAATAATAAAATATTATTATTATTATTATAGATCTTTTTATACAAATAATTATAAATATTAGTATATATATAATTATAATTATTGTTACGCGTGTCATAATAATTATAATTAACATTGTTATTATCATCATCTTTACAAATATAATAATAATAATTATTATTATTATTATTATTATTATTATTAAAAATACAAAAATAAATTTTATTAGTCACAATATAATATATATTATAATTATAATTATTATATTTAAAATTATAATTTTTATGCTCATAGTAATAATAATTGAAATTTCTATGATCTAACCTAATCAATGTTAATATGATATTAAAATAAAATGAAGAGATTAGTGCCTTAAAATTTGTTGTTATATAGGTTGCACATTATTATATTTACATAAAATTTTATTAATAAATTATTTCAGATTGGATATATTATGATCGGATGATTACTAGATTTATATTCTGGTATGGATTAGGTTTTGATTAGGTCATTATTATATTTGATCATAGCAATGGATATGGAGTGATCACACATGCTATTGGAAAGGAGCATGTCCTTGCAGTGGCAGGTTGATGAGAGGGTATCAAGACTAAAGAAGTACGAGAAGTGTTTGAAGAATCAGGGAAGGTAGTGGATGTTTATATTAGTAGAAAGGAGAGAAAGCTCACAAATATCCATTTTAGCTTCATTCAGTATAACAAGGAACCTAGGGCTATCAAGGTAGCGAGGAAAACACACAATGTGCTCCTCAATTAGTTCGATCGCGAGTTATATGTGAAATTGGAAAAATATGGGAAGAAGGAGATAGTAGAGGGAATTAGGTTAGAAACAATCGAAGAGGGAATAATAAGAGGGATAAAAGAGTTTGGTGGCTGGTGATGAAAGGAAAAAGAACTTATGTCATGGTTACACAAAGGAAACCACACTTAATTAAGGGCATAATGAGAAGCTCAAAACTGTCCTACACAACAAGGACAAAGAAACTTTGTATTGGTTGGAGAGGAATGAGGTAGTGGAGTCCCTCCTAGCATTAATCATCCCTCATTTGCAGCATGTAAGGTCAGTGATATGGGTTGATATAAGTTTTTTATCACCTTTGAATTAAAAGAGTTCCAAAAGGTACTGGAGGAAGGAAGTATGTTGTTCGACCATTTTCCAATTTTTAGGAAATTAAGGGTCAACAATGCTTACATGATTAGACACACTTGGGTGGAGATCAGGGGTGATCCCTCGATTGATTGGAATAGAGAGATTTTTCTAAAACTTACCCATCCTTAGGGTAGATGGATTAGCTGGGAGGATGATGCTGGTTTAATGCATGATTTGGCTAGGGAGGATACTTTAATTTAAAAAAAAGTGGGTGAGGAGAAAGTAGCAGTAGGAGGGGTTCAATCAATAGTTGGATTTGGGAGAAGTGGGTTATTTTATGCTAATCCAACACAACCCTTTGATTCAAGTTGTATGTTAAGATTTTCCATACTATCAGAGGCGGCGTAGGAAGTAGCCATGTAACCCAATAAGATGTGGTCCAAGAAGGAAGAACTGGTAGTAATTTTGAGGTTATTGATAAATTTGAGGCAATCAAAATTTGGAAATGAGGGAGAGAGTTATGGTTAACTTCAAAATAGGAGGATGTTTGTGTAAAGAGGTTAGCTGCATTTAGGAGAAGCTAGAGAATTTCTAGGAAGAGGCACATCTAAGGGAGAGCAAGATGAGATGGGAAAGGGGTGTTTAGGATATTAGTTAATATATGAATCTTACGAGCTAGAATATCAGGGGGTTAGGGACTTCGATTAAGCCTTATAGCATCCAATATCTTGTTACTAGAGAGAGGTCATGGATGTTAGGATTGGTAGAGATAAAACATAATTCCCTGCCTGATGCTTGGTGGAGTAGAGCTTGGAGTAATGGGTCTGTTGAGTGGAGGGAGTCCCCAACACAAGGTAGAAGCAGTAGCCTAATTATTAGGCGGGACTCTAACAACTTCCTAGTTAGGAACACCAAGGTCGGTCATAGATGAAGTTTTATTGAAGGCATGATGGCACATTTCTCTTTTTGTGTTATGCTACTCGTATATTCTTACTATGAGCTAAGAGAAAGAAGGGAGCTCTTGGAGGAAATATGGCATGTTGGTTGACAATGCTCTATCCCACTGTTAGTCATGGGAGATGTTCATGAGGTTATACTACCAAGTGAAAGGTAGGATGATCCACAAACAGTGCCATCATAAAATTCTTTGATGATTGGATTGATAAGATTGGACTAATTGATATAAAAACTAAGAAATAAGTAGCTTCACCGGCAAAGGGCAAATTCAACAAGCCTCTTATACCACTTACTTAGTTGATCTAGCATGGATCAAGACCTACCCTAATATTACATACATAGGTCTTGGGAAGTCTTTATTTGACCATAACCCAATTTACCTTAGTTGTAAGGTCGTAGAGGAGAGCCTAGATTGTTTAGATAATAGGATATGTGGTTTTCCCATCTGAAGTTTCAAAGTTATATGTCTGAGAGTTCGAGGAGGATGGAGGAGGTCTTGTGTAAAGATAAAATCAAGAGGCTTATGATTCTTCTTAGGGAGAGGAATAAGAATTTTTTTAGGGATGTTGATATGAAGATAACCATTCTAGAGCAAGAGTTGGAGGAGGTGGAGCATCTTGGGGAGGACATGCTTATACTAGATGTGGTACTGGTAAGAAGAGCATCCCTGTAAAAGAAGATATGGATATGGCATAAGAGAAAGGAAATTTATTAGCTCTAGGTCTCTAGAGTTAGGGGGTTTAAGGAGAAGGGCATAACTACAAAGTCCTTCCATATGGTGGCTACTGTGAGAAAGAAGAGAGCTATCATCAATAAACTAAAAGAGGATGAACAATTGATAGTGGACCTGATAAGGACAAAGGAACTTATTATCTCCTATTATAAAGGGATTTATAAGGAATCCGACCTGCCAGAAATTAGCTTATCAGATGACGGTTTTTATAAGCTCACGACATATCAAAAGGACATTATCCACAGCATGAAGGTTGGTGTTAATCAAGAGTGTTTTCAATAGCTTGCCACTATATTGTATAATCCTCTTCAAAATTTCAAAAGGGGTGGAAAAGGAGATTATTATCATCTAAATGAACTTATTTTGGGTAGGAAGCAAAGAACAAAAGAAGATGCATCTAGTAAGCTATAGTATGGGGACAGTGTTGGCGATGCAACGTCAACTGCTTCAAATGAGTTCTTTAATTAATGGGTGGTGTTGAGAAAGATCTTGGAGAAAATAAAATACTGTTCAAATTATCAAAATAAAAAAAAAGGTAATGAAAGAAAATACAATTCTAACGGAGCATGATTCTATGAGAAGTTATATGTGAATGAGCATATAACATTATATTGCCTTGTTGTCATATTACTTACCTCAAGTCTACGAACTTTCCTGGAGAAACAAAAAAGAAAGGATTTCAGAATTTCGTTCCAGAATATATATATATATATATATATATATATATATATTGATGAAGTCATAACCATGCATTACCGATGTTTGATAATAAATACTTTGCAGGATCACTCACCAATCATTATAGAGCTTTGGGACATGCACTTGGTAGTCATCTTCGGTGTGGTAATTAGTCTTCAAAGTCTTCAAAAAAGGAAAGGATTCGTACGCATGACTGAGAGTAGCACTCTCTTAAATTTAAAAAGACTAAACGCAACTACAAACGCAAGGCAACTAGAAACAATGCTTGTCGACAAAATGCAGCAGAAACGAACACCGTCATCGAACATAAAGCAATCCTAGCTTATAACACAAAATTTTCAATGAATGCGAGAGGACATAATCATAAACAACATAAAATTGAAAATATATATATGAGGTTAATTATGACAAACAATAACAAATTTATTAAGGCTTCTTCTATATATAAGAGAATGTACCCATCCTAATCCACGTAAATCTATCAAAATATACAAAAATTGACATGCAACAAAATTAATGGTTTGATCGATCACAACTTAATTAGGGACGAACTATTTAAAAATGATCCGACCGACGATTATTGGACGGGGATTTGAATAATAATATAAAAAAAATCACAAAATTACATTTTATACAAAGAGAGATAAATCTTACCGCAAGGTTATGGTGCCTCCTATGTATCAATGAAATGTGTCGAACGCGTTTTAGTTTCTCAAAAACCAGCGAAAATATTTGGAATTAGTAGATGCAAATGAATACTATATTTTTTCAACAAATGGAAGCGAAGGCGCTACATAAATGAAACTAACCTCTTCTCCCGAGTATGA
Source organism: Tamarix chinensis (assembly GCA_030549775.1). Lineage (NCBI taxonomy): Eukaryota > Viridiplantae > Streptophyta > Magnoliopsida > Caryophyllales > Tamaricaceae > Tamarix > Tamarix chinensis. The sequence goes on from CM060180.1 coordinate 87,588,197, forward strand.
AATGGGATCTCTGAAAACCGGGTCAGAATATCTATTAAATTACTGGAACACCAAAAAGATGATCGTTACATCAACTAGGTCTATAAAAGCATGCATTATGCTTTCAGAAACAATTTTAGTTTTCGACATTGAAACAAAATTGGAACTATATAAATTAGCCCTTTTTAGTTTTTTTTTTATTTTTTATAATGGGGATGATTAATAAATCCGATGTGAATTTTATTATTAGTAATATGGAGAAAAATTATCGAAACGAGAAAACGGCAATTAGCTTAACCTGTTTTGACTCAGGATAAGAGTCGGAAGTCCACCAGGAGAGAAGGCAAGAAAAAACACGTCGGTCCTAGTGAGAATACCCAGATCTCTTACTCTCTGTCGGACAACACTTCTGTTCTGTCGAAAATATTGTTTCCTTGCGTCGTCTCCCACCAATCTCTCCAAAGGCACCCTTTGCCTCACCATCTTCTTCTATTTTCTCTTCGATTAACCGCCTCAAGCAAATTCTGGGAGTGACTCAGTGTTCATGATCGGATTCCAAATGAAATGAGAGTGGAATTCAAATCAGGTGATGGTTCGGTGAAATTTTAAATAGGATCATAATGATAGTGCATTAATTAACACGGCAAAATCGCCCGATGATTTCAGAGGTAAAAAAGAAAAGAAAAGAAAAGTAAAAAATACTATCTTCCTTGACTCCACATTAAAAGCAAATATTAAATGAGAAAATCTACATAATTATTAACTATCATTATTTTTTAAGAAAATGGTATAGAAACCGCCATTTGTTTACGAGCCATTAAATGAGGAAATCATATTATCCCAAAAAGAGAGCACTAGAAAGTCCACCTCTTCATTTATACCTGAAAAGTTACCCATACCGTGGGAAAGCCACAAATGACCAACGATAAACTTATTCGAAAATATGCACCTTGAATAAAACACCACATCATCACGGTGACAAAACAACAAGAGTAACACTAGTATAACCAAGTACCAAATAAACCTAAACTACTATACAAAAATGCCAAGCCCTCAATACATTCAATACACATAACACATTACATACGATAACTAGGTTAAGGGTAGCAAGCAATCTCGTAGAATTATAAATGTAATATGAAGCATATAAACACGTTTAAATTATATGATATTAATAAGCACATGTGATAACAATTTATAAGATACAAAAAAACCATCATCTTCAATAACACTTAACCTTTTATTTTATTTTATTTCCTAGACTACGATCAGAACAAACAATTAGTAAACTTTGAGAGGCATGTATATCTCAAATCAAGGCAAAGCTCATCCACGACAATACCACAAGTACAACACCACAATGGTCACCCAAATCCTTAACGACGCATAACCTTTAGAAGGTCCATAGAATCCTAAAAGAGTAGGAATAGGGCCTTTACCCAAAGGTCCAAACATAAATAGGGAAGGTTGTAACCAACCCAACTTTGAAAGCCAACACGAGGAATGGAGATTTTGTTTTCAAATTAAGTTTTATTTTTCCTTTACATTGTTAATAGTTTATTCAAGGTTATCATAAACCACTTGAGCATGTAATAATCACACTTAACCACCTCCACGTCTAATCCTTAATTATTCAGATTGATCTTAAAGGATTGTGTCTCAAAATAGATTATTAAAGACAAATGCATGGGCTTTAACCTGAGGACACCCACATTTGTATTTTAAAATAGGTCATTAAAGACCAATGCCTAGGTATCAAGCCATAGGGCATATATAAATGAATTAATAACATGTCAATAAAGACTAGTGTCAAGGCAATAAGTTATAGGATATCCATTTTATTATATTTTCTATCAACCAAGAAAAGACCAATGCCTAGGCATTAAGGAATGGGAAATACATTCTATTGCAATTATTCCATCATTGACATAAAAATATACAAAAAAGGTTCAAGTTTATAAAAAATTCAACAATAGAAATCCTCTAAAAGAAATTACAAAAATTACCCAAAGCAAATTGGTTGACTAGTACGAAAAACCAGTGGACTAGTATGGGTCAGAACCATATATCGTAGAATCATACTGCAACTAGTGGATTGCTAGGTTAAAACAAATGGAATGGTGTGAACTCATCTAAACGAGTGGTAAAAAAATAATAGAAACTTAGAAAAATTAGACAAGCTATTTGACTAGCATAACAAAACTGATTTATGTAGTAGAATCCCAAACACAAGAATCTAATATAGTGATAAATTTTCCTAATAATCAAGGTACTAGCAAAACCCTTATTATTTAGAAAATAAATTAATCAACTAGAAACCCTAGCCATGCAATGTAATACCCCAAAACCTTATTTTAGGAATTAAAAATAAAATAAGGATTATTAGGTAAGGTTTGTATTTTTAATAAAATAATGATATTATAATAATAATAATAGTTAAGGCCAAAAACAAGGAAAATAATATAAGGATCAAATTAGTGGAGGCTGGAATAATTTACTAAACTAAAATAAATTTTAAGTAAATTATAATAATAATTTCCATATTAATAAAAAATTATTTCTTTATTATTACTAATTTTATTATTCCTAAAATTCCAAAAAAAAAATCTTAAAACACCCCAACCACTTCACTCTTTTTTCCTTTTTCTTCTCCTTTTCTTCCTTTTCTTTTTTCTTTCTTTCTTTTTTCTTCTTTTCTTTGTTTTCTCCCCCTCCCTCACTGGACTGCCCCCCCAGCACGATCCAACCTCCCCTCCCCCTCCTCTCCATCCTTTCCATCTTCCCTAGCCCACTTCCTCTTTTTTTCCTTGCACGACCTAACGTCGTCCATGCTCCCCTTCTTTCCCCCTTTTCCTTTTCCCTTTCTTCCCCTTTTACCCCCGTCTTCAACCTCCCCTCCCCCTTAATCAGTGAATCGAGCATGGTTGCTTCACAGCCATGGCTCTCTCTCTACCATCACCTTCCCCTTATTCTGACCTATAGGGCATGCAACTAGCACTACTCTACACTAATCCCTATCCCTCTACAGCCCCAAAACTCCCCACCTAACCCCCTACAACCCTGCCTAAACCTAGCCCTATCCCTTACCTATGTATGCTGCATCGGCCTACATGTCGATCGGTAGCCAACCACCCCCTCCCTTTGTCTTCTTCCTTCCTTTGTACACTTATTCCCCTATTTATACCCCTTGCACCTCTAATTCCTTCCTTTCCTATCACTCTAGATTCCCCCTAGCTCCTTCGCACCCTCTCTTCAGTCGCCACCACCGCTGTCGTCTCATTATGCCACCGTCACCACACCCACTCTTTCTCTTTCCTGCATCACCCTCCACCAAACAAGACCTCCCCTTGCCTAAATCTCCCTTCTCTTCTCTCCCCACCTTTGCAAAGTGGGCAGCTTGAGCAACCCTTTTGCACCCATCTCCATCACTTGTGCCACCCTACACCACCACTATAGTAGTAACCAACACATATATTGCCTCCCTTTCTACCCATAAAACCTCTCCTTACCCGCCCACACCACTAATTCCCTTTTCATCTCCCTCCTTCCTCCTCCTTTTCTCTCCTTTCCTCTCGGTGGCCGCTGCCTCTTGCGCCACCTCCATGAGACACCACCACCACGACACCATATGACCCAGAAACCCTACCACCTAAGAAAACATAACTTCCCTCCCCTTTTCCAACCCCAAAATCCATCATTTTCTATCACCATCGCCTCCACTACCTTGTGTTGTTGCCGCCGCCTTTGCCACCCTAGCCTGCTATTCCCTCTCTGGTTGTGCCCTTAACCTTTGTATTTATTTAGTATAATTTATTTTAAATATCTTGATATTATTAACCACATTAGTGTTATTATTATTATTATTATTATTATTATTATTATTATTATTAATCTTATTACTAATATTTAGTTAGGAAAAATAAAAGAAAAAAGAAAAAGGAGTAGGAAGAAGGTTTAATAATTAGTGTTCTATTTTCTTATAGGTTGTGAACCAAAACCTTCCTATAAGGAAGTGTAGGATTCATACTCCAAGCCCAGTGTTCTATTAAGTAAGGATATGGTTATGGCTTGGGTTTGCTATGATATATGTGCTTATGGGTGTAATGATATATGTTTTGTATTTATATGTGAATGTGGACTAAAATGTGTAGTGCATCTTACTTTGCATGGAGCTAAGGTAATTTGTGTATGATTTATGATATGTGTGATATGACTTGTTATTTAGGGCATGCTCTTACGTATGGTGGCTATGGTATGACATGTATGCTGGATGGCTTTAGGTAGGTTGAGAGGTTGTGGGGATCTAAAAGAAATAAAGAGGGTGGAGTGAGTAAGGAGAAGTAGGAGAAAAGCCTAAGTATATTGTGACATATGGGGAATAAAATAAAGGACGAAAATAATAAAATGAAGGGTTGGAGTATAATCTTGCATGGAAAGTGTAAGGCTTTCATGGGGTGATTAGTCTTTACATTAGGAAAAGTTTACTTGGAAAAATTTAGCTTAAGGTTTAAACATAGGGAGGAAAAATTATTTTAGGTTACTAGGGTCTTTGGGGGAAAAGATAGTAAGTAGTTGGTAGAAGTGTGAACGGGAGCCTAACTAGGGTTTTCGGGGGAAACCCTAAGTATGTAGTGTTATGAGAGAGTTTATCGGGTTTAGTTGGAATTAGGGTTGAGATTAGGAGGGTGTCTTATAAAGGGTGTGAGACAAGTGGAAGGAGGGTGGAGTTTTTGAGGGAAGGGATAGTGTAAAAGAAAAGAGGAGTATTAGGATTTCAGGATGATCAACTAGGGTTTCTTTATCACTTGTAGAAGGTGGAGAGTAGGTTTATGATGGTTGGAGTGGGTTGAGTGAGTGATGGTGTTGGAATCAAAGAGTATTATGGAATATATATAGAAAGGAGAGGTATGGACCAACTAGGCCATGTGAGATGGGGCTAGAATGATCCACTAGTGATAATAGTAGTCATGAGTATTTTTCCATGGAGATCGATCCATAGGCAAATAATAGTAGCCAGGAGCATCCTACCCTAGAGTGTATTGTGATCCAGTGGTTATAATAGTGGGATTCCTATACTCACATGGATATAATTTGAGAGAAGTGTGAAGATGGTATTAATGGCCTAAATTCTAAAAATGGTGATTAATCGGAGTGACTTACTACATGTACTATCTACCTTTTTCATGTTATACTCTATCTTAGCCATATGGTTACCTTAGTATGTAGCGTACTAATCACCCCTTTCATGGGAGCAACTCATTCCTACGAGAAGTGGCCCCTCCTAAGTCTTTGTAGATAGGAGATGATGCCTATGATGATTTCGATGCATATGATGCCTTGGGAGACATGTTGTACCTGAGGTGGGGTCTAAGAGGGTGTTCTCTAAACTTATCATTATATGTTTTCCTATCATTTTTATTTCCCCCATAATGGGCATTGTTTGTACTTAATTTCCATTCAGTATTAACTTTGACATTTTCATACTCTGGTTTTATTTATGAAATTTTGAACTATTATGATTTTTATTGATCATTCGTGTTAATAATTTTAGTTCCTTTAGCCTTGTGGTTAATATGAGATTGGCCAAGGGTCAATCTTGTGCTGATCACGATGGTAGCATCCCTGTGTTTAGTGTATACTTTTTTATAACAAACAAAAAATTTCAACTATAAATTTTGGGGGTGTTATATGCAAGCCTTAATTTTTAACACCTTTCTTTGGCTTGAATGTGGCTCGGTAAAATCCATGTGGCACTCCATTTTTTCTGTTGATGGAGTAGTCCAATTTTCATCTTTTATTTCCACTATTTCAAATTAAAAATTATGGTTAAGCAATAAGATTGTGCAACAAACATTTTTAGCTAAGTGATGCACTAACAAAGGGAAGAATCAACCAGCCATACATCCCTTTCAAAAGGCATGGAGATGTCTTTTTCAAGCTTTTTGGGATTGAAATTTCAAGCCTTGGTGAGTAGATTGTCTACTAGAAAGCATTTATATCATCTTATGTATCTTACAACACCAAAGGGTGCTTTGTTTGTTTCCTTTTTTCATTGTTGATTGTATACATCTCTAAAAAGCCTTGTATTATTTTATGTTTAGTTCAAGAGGTAGAAATCAGATTTACACTTCCAATATTTGGTGTACCGCACTAAGAGGCTTAGGAGACGTAGCTTATTCGAATATTGGTTCTTCTTGCTAAGAATCAATTTCCCTCAACACTTCTATAAGTCAAAGTTGTTTTTGATCCACTATCCCTATCTCATTTTTGAGTAAGAGCACCTCTAAAACTAGTGCATGCTTTGTCTAATTTTCTACACAAATCTTGTATCTTTGATCTCAAGAGTTATAAGGATTAATTAGTAGTCACAAGTATATGAATCTAAGGGTTACTTAGTTCATATCCCTCTCTTCAACCTCCTAAGTTATCTCTGTTTTTGAATGGTTCTGACCAAACATCCATCAACCTTGATGGACTAGCCTATGAGATAGAAACACCAAGATTCAACAAGACTAGTGTGATTAGTGGGTTGACATCTCATAATTAGTCAATTAGCCCACATAAAACGTAAATAATTTTTCAAATTATAACTAATTCTAGCATGCACTTCTAACTCATGTCAAACACACAACATTCATGCTTTATACTACAAGATAGAATACTTTTAAGAAATCCCTTGATATCATACTCATGAATTAAGGCATCTAAACATGTTTCTAAACACACAAAATTTTATGATCTATAGAGTGTTAGGAATACTAAAGAAATTAAAGAACTCTTTTTTGAGCTCAATAATCAATATTATCTTGAATACCTTTAAATTTTGGAGCATATGCTTGTTAAAAATATGCTTTAGCAACTTAAAAGTATAAATTCAAAGAAGGAAAATGGTGAGAACAAGAATATATATTCTCTTGGAAAAAGGTATAGATAAAAGGGAGACAACTATAAATTTATTCATAAATGCCTAAAGCATAACCATCCCTTAATTAATAATAATGAAGGGTTATGTTAAATGATTACAAAAGAGGAAGAGAAAGGTACAATAAAAAAACAAGAGGCATGTCTCAATTATAAGATTGCTGATAACAATGAGCAAAAAATGAATTATGAAAGTATAAGTGAAAAGAGAGGATTTTGTGTGGTATGAAAAGTAAGAAAACTAGGCCATGAGGGGAATTTTTGACTAGCTAAGAGAAAAGGATGAGGAAACCATACTTTTTCATCACTTAAGGAAAAGAGTGATGGTAGATAGTATGGGGTGTAATGTGTGAAAAAGTAACAAAATTATGGAGAAAAGGAAGGGAGAGGAAAGAAAGCAACCAACCATTCCATCTACTACTGTAGCACATAAGTTAGGGGTGAGTTTAGGTGAAGATATTTTTCACCACATATGTTTTTGTAAAATTTTCACAAATTAATTTAAAAAATCTTCCAAAAGATAGTAAAGATATTTTTTTAACAAAAAATTGTCAATTTTATAAATTTTTATTAAGCTTGGAAAAGGTTTTGAGGCTAGATATAACAAAAATAAAAAAATTCAATCAAACTAGTTAATTAGTTTGGGCATAATGGTAGACTAGTGTTGTTAGGATGAAAAACATAAATGTTAAGGTACTAGTGAATTGGTTTATCCTATAATTGGTAGGTTGATATCCAATTTAAAATATTTTATTAAATAATTTCCAGAAAATTTTCCATGCGAAACATTTTTTAATAATTCAAGAAAAATAAATAGTTGTTTAAGGAATATAATTTGATAATTTTAGGTTTTAAAAAAATGGGGTATTATATATAAGTTAACTATTTTTCTTGGATGTATTTTGCAAAACTAGCTATTAAATCAGTCATAGATTATAGAAAGACATTTATATTTAAAGATAAATGAAAATTTTCATTCTTAGATCATATACATACATACATAACATGCCTTATTTTCAAGAATAGCTTAGATAAATAAGTTCCCTTAAAAATAATCTTTCTATTGAGATAATACTAATAAAAAACTATGCTTAATAGGAAGAGTTTTTATTTATTTATTAAAGTAAGGTTAATTTTGATAAACTTATACAATAAGTTAATAAGAAGGACTAAGCAAGTTTCTTATCCATTTACTTATTGTTATAAATGTGCCTTTTATTATCATTTATAACTCTTCAAATACTTGAGTAACTCATTTTGTCAAATTCTTCTATGAAAATCAACTAACTTTTTTTCATTTTTGCTTATGACTAAAAACTAACTTTTTAGCTATGAGTTAGCTTACCAACTATTTACACCAAAGAAAGCTTATTATTTGAATTGATTTTCAATGAAAGATAAATTTAAATATTTAAACAAGGCATTAATTATATATTTTTTATCACTAAATTAGAGGATAATTTAGATAAAGAATGAATTAGAATTTTTATGAAAATACTTAGATGTTGTTGTCTACTATAATAAGGTAAATTATTAGTAAAAATAATCAACTAAGGACAACCTTGACCCATTAAAAGCTATCATTGCTCTTAGTCAAAATGAAATGGAAACTAAGGAAACAACATCAAAGCCTAAAGGTCCCAAGAAATGAATATCCAATTAGATGGTTACACTTGTAATCTCTCATTTTTCAAAACCTTTATTTATAAAGAAATTATATTTTCTAAAATTAATTTAATTTAATTTGATATATTTTAATAAATTTTAAGAGGTAAACTACTAATGAAAGTATTGGATTAAATATTTTCAAAATTGGCATGCCAATTGATTGGTATAGTGTATTAGCCAATTAGTTTCTTGTTGCTTTATTTTTTAATTTTTTATTATATCCAAAATAATTGATTAGTTGGCGCCTAAAGCTAGTCTAATGGTTTGGGAAAAATTTCTAAAACTTGGTATTTTAATTCCTTTTAACCCCCAATGTTTATGAAAATTATATATCTCTTATATTTTTTAGATAAAAACATTATTAAGAGGTTTTCTCTAAAAAAAATTATTTTTAGAATGTATTTTATATTTACTAAATAAAATTTCTGTATAATTCAAAACATCTTTAATAAAAAAATTATCTTTAAAAATCCAAAATGACAAAAACTCACCTTAGTCTCTTACACCCTACACTCTTAGCACTCACATGAGCCTTGTATAAGAGACTCTCATATTTCCTCTCTCTTCCATGGTTAGTGCAACACCCCCATGTGTTAGGGATAGTGTTGCTTTACTTATTTTTCATGAACCTTTAATCCAATTTTTAATTTATTTTACATGCAAAATCTTTCTAAGTTTGAATGACATACCCTTCCCTTTCCTCCCTACATATACAATCCCCCTCCTAGCTTATTTTCAACTTTGATTCCTCTTTTACCTTTTAATTTTAATTTTCTTACTCCTCTTATTTTTGTTAAAGAAAGGAAGGGTTAAGATTATTTAAACATGAATGAAGACCTTAATTTACCTTTCTATTAAGTGAAAAGGGTTGTTTATCATCTCCTTTACCTTGAATCTTTATTTTGATGCATTATTTTTTTTTAAAGGATTATTGTTAAGTGTTTATTTTATGTTTTGAAAAAGTGGTGAAGATTAAAAGGAAGTGATGGAATTGAAATTTTATATAGTTCTTGCCCTTACTTTATTTCTTTTCTTGGAGTTTGACTATAGGTAAACCCATGTTAACACCTAAAGTGTAAGAAATTATATCTTAGCATGGTTATTTTTCCCTTTTGTGTATAATAGAAGCATATATGCTAGTTTGAATGCAAGTAAATTGTATGTGTGGAAAAATATGAATATGATAATTTATCTTTCCTACAAAATTGTGTGCACTTTTAAGTGAGTTTATATTTTAACATATGCACCTTATATTTCAAGATTCTATTTGGTTTTAAGTATGTTTGGCGATTTTGATCATGAGATGATTAAATGTATGCATAATATGTCCTAATTTGTCATTTTTGAAAGATTATTGTGAATGAGGCATGAAAGTGTTGATTTATGTGATTTCAAGCATGCTTTCCATGTTATAAATATTTAACTTTATTTATGTAATGTTTCATGGCATTTTGACATCTTTTGCAGCATTAAAAGTTAAATTAAAAAGCATGTTAGATGTAGGTGAAGGTTGAAAACATGATGAATATATGCTTTGCATGAACTAGCCCACTAGTGGGTCATTCTTATAAAATCATAAAATTTAATACTAATTTTTTTTTAGCAAAAGCATAATATCAAAATATTTAAGTGTTACTGCTATAATCAACATAAGTCTAGCTTACCATATGATCCTTACATCAATTATAAGAAAAAATAATTAGACATTTAACCAATATATAGACTTTATTGATATTGCATAAGTCTTAAAAGATTTTCAACCATTTGATCTATTTGATCAAATTACACATAAGGTATTAATTACCTTTTAACTATTTGATCTTTAGGATCGAATTGTGCATAAGGTTTTTAGGACCATTCAATCATTCAGTGAAACTTTCAGCTTGCACCTTAATTATATCATATCATTTTGTAACACCCCCAAAATTCACTACTAAAAAAATTATTTTATTTAAAATTTAGCAAAAGAAAAAATAAAAAACGTGAATTTTGGGAATATTACCACCACACTTAGTACCAGACTAATTTTCTCCTACCGTTCCATTACCAAGTGCTAAGGCTAAAAGAATACAATACAATTTGCTTGAATTCAAAATTTATTTAAATCAGAGTAGTGCAAATAGTTTCATTACAAGAATAGAACCCACCAATGGTAGTTACAAGAATAAGGATTAAATTTAAACAAGGGAAGGGAAGGTGAAAGAGTGAAACCCTTAAGGTTCTCGGATAATCCTTATGCTCTTTTATGTTGCCCACTTAAATAACACCTACAACGAACCTATAAAGGAAACTATCCATTGAATAGGTAGGGGCCCACGAATAGAACTCTTCAGTACTACGGTAGTGAGTAGCCCCTTTAAACCAAACTAAAAGGCAAGCATGCATGCAACACATAATACAAAAACTATATAGAATGATAACATGCGGACTAATACATGAGACCACACCTCATATACTAAGAAATGCATAACATAAAATCCATACACTTATAAAATCCATCACATACTCATGTAGGGACAAGCACTGAAGCCAAACTCATATCACATCAATATGTCATAACGTGAAATCAGTACTTTTGGTCTTAAGTCATTAACTAATCATTATTCAATCATCATCTTTCGATTTATATCCATGTAAGTGTGGTAACCTCACTATTATAGCCGGTGGACCGAAAACATATGGGGTAGAATGCACCTAACCACTATTATTTATCGATGGATCAGTCTCCAGGGCTCCTTACACCTGTCGACTATTATTCGCTAGTGGACCGGTCTAAGCCTGACTCATATGGTGTTCCATTATAAGTGATTAGTATCTTCCCATACTTTATTTATATCTAACATTTGGTTTATTGAGCTCGGGATCCCCACTATTATAGCCGGTGAACTAAAAACATATAGGGCAGAATGCACCCGACCACTATTATTTGCTGGTGGACCGGTCTCCAAGATATCTTGTGCCTGGCCACTATTATTGTCAGTGGATCAGTCTAGGCCAGGTTTAATACTCTTTTGCTTTACGTAATTAGTACTTTATTGGTTTCATATTCAAAGGTCCATTTATTCAATTCGAGGGAAAGGAAAAAATCACAAATTAAGAGACACAAAGATATACTGACCATAGAATCAAGTATTCTATATCAAGGATCATGGCATACAAAAACCCCTAACACGTATTTCAAACATATCTAACACACATTTCCATGCACACTTATTAATCAAGCACCCCTTGCATAATTATGATATAACACCATATCACCCTCTTAATTATCTAGCTAACCCTAAGTTATGCCAAGTTTTTGTGATACTCACTAACTTATCAAATATCCTTATCTTATTATTCAATGTTACTTGTGTCTTATTATGAATTCATTCAATCCATTGACATGTTAAATATAACTTAGTGATTTACCCCCACCATCCTTAAACAATTACTGAAATACCCCTTATCCGCAGAATTACCAAGTCATCCTTTTTTACTTGTCAAATTACTGTATTACCCTCCATATTGCATAATTACCAAATTATCCCTTACGTGTAATCCCCTGAATTTGTAAAACCCTATATTTTAATAAATAAATTTTATTTTGGATAAATAAGCTTTTAAATATTTTTAATTTAATTATTTTATGGATTTTTGAGTGTATGAAATTTGGTATAAATATTTTAATAAATTAAAATAAATATTTTATTATTTATCATACTCTTGTTATTTAAATAATTTTCCAAATTATTATTTTGCTAAAAAATTTCCTTTTAAATCCTTATATTTTAACTATATTAAATTAAATTATTAAATCAATTTATTACCCAAATTTATTCTATTTTATTATTTTATCAATTAAATTATTTTATTCAATTTTTCCTTTTCTTTTCCTTTTTCCTTTTTCCCTTTTCTCTTTCTCTTTTTTTTCTCTTTTCCTTCTTTCTCCTTTTCTTCCTTGGGCCGCCGGTGGCCTGCCTTCCTCTCCCTGGCGTGCTGGGCCTGCGGCCCAGTCCTCCCCTACCTTTCCCTCGTCGCCCGACCGCCCCTCTTTCTTTCTTCCTTTCTTGCCCGACCGGATCGGCCCGCTCCATTCCTTTGGCCGGTCTGCTCGCTCGCACCCAGCCCCTCCCCAATTCTCCTCCTTTCTTCTTTTTTTCTTCTTCCTCCATCACCGGTGATAATCCCGGCCACCCTCCACCATTTTCGCCGCCCAACCTGCAGCTCCCTCTCCCCGTTGACCTCCCCTATCTCTCTCTCTCTCCCTCGCGTCGTTTTCTCTGCCCATCCCGATCCCACCATCCCTGTCTCCCTCTCCCTCTCTCTGCCATTGTCATACCCCTTCTTCCCCCCTACAACACCATTTCCCTACCACCTATAGCCACCCCTTGAGATCCCTATCTCCTACCTTCTCTTCCTCTTCTATTTATTGCTCCTTCCCTGCCCGTTCTGCGTCTTTTCCTGAACTCCCCGACCCTCTCTTCTTTCCTTTCTTATCCTCCCCTCTCTCCCCTATTTTTGTTTCGCCGCTAATATCCGCCGATGCCGCCGCCTCAACCACCACCTGAACCATCTCCTGCCACCCTCTACCTCACCCTCGAGCCATCATAGCCCCCATCAAGCCACCTCAGCCCCCTTCTCCTCTCTCCTCTTTCTCTCTCTTCTCTCCCTCCCTTCTCGGCAACCACCCTGCACCACCACACCACCACGTTCCGCCGCCACCATGAGCCACCTTTTTCCTCCTCTTATTACTCCTCCACCCTCTAATACCACTACTCCTCCTTTCTACCACCACCTGAGCACCTTACCTCCCACACCCCTTGTTTTTCCCCTCAGCCCTTTTCACTTTTCCCTCACCAGCCCCCCATCTCGACACCCACCTCGGTCGCCGCCTTCGCAGCCTTGCTGCCGCCTAAGCCATCTTCAACCCATCCCGGACCACCACCTACACCCCCTCTACACTTCTGCACCATTCCCTTGCCCCAAATCCTCCCCCACCATGTCCTTTTCTGAGCCCCAAACCACCAACCAAAAATACCCATTTTCCCTATTTCCACCACCTTTGAGCCCCCTCCTTTTCATTTCTTTGCATGCAGCTCATGTTGCATTAGCAGCATGAGTTTCTGCATTTCTTAATCTAATTGTTTAATAATTTTAAGGTATAATTATATTTTAAGTTAATTATTCTATTAATTGTTAAAGTCTTATATTTTGATTTCATAATTTCTAATGCAATAAGTCTTGAATTATTTTTAGGTATTGGTTTTGATAAATCAAGCTTGAACCTTTAACCTGAATACCGGTAATGTTTGTTTTTGCAGGAATCGAGGTAATCGTTAAATCCCGCTTAAACTCATGGTTTAACGTATGCTAGCACATTAGGCATTTTTTTAATGTGTATTATGCTTGATATATGTTGTTAATATATTATATATGTTTTCTTGTGTTGGTTGATGAAAAGGAAGTATGATAGATTATGTGTTATGTTTGGAGATATTGTTTAAGGTAGAAGTTGGTTATTAATGAAAATGTTAAGTATTATCCATGTTTTATTATGCTATTGTGATCTTAATGCATGATTAATGTTTTGTGAGCCTTAGGGGATTTTATTAATGTACCTTGTAAAATAATATGGCCTAATATATATATGGGTGCTAATAAGAATTGTATTAATTACAATTTAATATTAATATTTTATGTAGTAATAATAACAATTTAATATAAGTGGAGTAATTAGGGGTAAGATGGTAAATTTGTAAGTAGAAGGATTAATTTGGTAATTTTGTAATAAAAGGGCAATTTGGTAATTTTGTAATAAAAGGGTAAATTGGTAATTTTATACTAAAAGGGCAATTTGGTAATTTTGTAAGAAAAAAGGGTAAGTTGGTAATTTTGTAATACAAGGGTAAAATGGTAATTTATAATAAAAGAGCAAGATGGTAATTATATAATAAAATGGCAAAATGGTAATTCTCTAATAAAAGGGCAAAATGGTAAAAGGGCAAAATGGTAAATTTATAAGTAACGGGGTAAAGGGGTTAATTTGGTAATTAGGATAAGGATGAAGGGTAATTTGGTAATTTGACCAACTCAAGAATAATTTATTAATTATAATAAAGGAAAAAGAGCGAAGCGGTAACCTAACCAACTAAATGGAAAGTATATTAAGTGTAATAATTATGAAGGGGGATTAGTGACCTAACAAGTATGAGAAATAATTTAGTAACCTAAACCGAGTAAGGGTGTAGTTAAGGCAGCCTATGTGTTACCCGTTTTACTTGCCTTGGATGCCTTGTACAATTTTATACCATGCTCTACATGCTATTATCTTATAGCTGGAGTTAGCCATGCATGTCTAGGGCGGAATCTGTTAAATAAGATACGATAAAATACTAATCATGTAAAGTGGAAGATTATTGAGCCGGGTCCAGCCGATCCACCGGTTAGTAATAGTGGTTAGGTGTGTTTTGCCCTATAAGTGACTGATCCACCGGCGAATAATAGTGGTGTGGACTTTATCCCGCAAGTGACCGGCCCACCGGCAATAATAGTGGGGTGACTCGATCTCAATAAACACAAACCAGAGTGTGCTAAAGACACTTAAAAGATACGAATTACTTATAGTGGAACACCATGTGAGAAGGAACCAGCCGATCCACCGGTTAGTAATAGTGGTTAGGTGCGTTCTGCCTTATAAGTGACCGATCCACCGGCGAATAATAGTGGTGTGGACTTTGTCCCGCAAGTGACCGGCCCACCGGCTAAAATAGTGGGGTGTTCCTGTACTTACATGGATTCGATAAAAGGCATGGTGTGCATCGATTTCCGATAAAAAGATTAATTAAATAATTAATCTGGAATAAGTATATACTTTATGTGTGGCCTTGATCATTTATACGTGATAGAATTTCTTCATGACCTTATGTACTATATGTGTGGGTTTGAATATTATGTTTACACCTGTCGTTATGTACGGACATAGTAGTATAACATGTGTTACATACGGAACTATTTTTAAGTGTGTATTTAAAGGATTACTCAGTATCGTAGTACTGAAGGGTTCCCTTCGTGGGGCCCCTGCCTATTCAATGGGCAGTGCCCCTTGCAAGTCGTGTTCGATGCTATTCAAGTAAGCCTCGAAAAGAGCGTAAGGAACTATCTGGAACTACTAGGGTTTTAATTTATCTCTTTAAATTCAATGTATTTGTTATTTTGTAACCACTGTTGTTGGATTTTACTCTCGTAAATTGTTTACTACGCTTCTCTGATTTATATATGTTTATGTTTCTCGTAAAATTTTATTTTACCTTTTAGCCTTAGCACTTGGTACTGGAACGGTATGAGTGAACTGGTTTGGTACTAAGTGTGGTGGTAATATCCCCAGAATTCACGGTTTATTATTCTACTTCCGCTAATTTTCTTTTAATTAAACGAAATTTTTCAGTAGTGAATTTTGGGGGTATTACATTACATGTGTTAAATTATCCTTCATACTTATTAAATCACCAACTTTATCCTTCATATTTGTTAAGTTACCAATTTACCCTTCTAGTGGGTTAAATTACTGTATTACCCTTTATACTTATTTGAATTACCAAATTGCCTCTTAGGCTTATTAAGTTGCCAAATTACTCTTATTTATTATTATAATCTTCAAATTGTCCTTCTAGTTGGTTAAATTATCGAATTGCCCTTCTTCATTATTATAATTACCAATTACCCTTCTAATTGGTTAAATTACCAAATTATCCTCTTAGTTGGTTAATTTACCAAATTGCCCTTTTTCCCTTCTAGATGGTTAAATTACGAAGCTGCCCTTCTTTATTATTATAATTACTAAATTGCCCTTCTAGTTGGTTAATTTACCAAATTGCCCCTCTTCATCACTATAATTACCATTTTTCCCTTCTTCATTATTATAATTACCATTTGCCCCTCTTTCTACAAATACCAAAATACCCTTTCCTTTATACCAAATTACCATTTAATCCTTCACTTTACATAATTACCAAAATACCCTTCCTTTATACCAAATTAATATTTTACCCTTTTACTTTACATAATTACCAAAATGCCTTTCCTTTATACCAAATTACCATTTTACCCCCTTTACTTTACAAAATTACCATAATGCCCTTTCCATTATATTTAATTCACCAAAATACTTTCCTACACCTAAAAATTACCAAGTTATCCCCTTTCCATGTAAAATTACTAAAACACCCTCGTTCCTTGTCCATTTACCATTTTACCCCATTTACTCTCATAATTTACTATTTTGCCCTTATTATACCACTTTTACCAAAATATCCTCACTACATAAAATATTAATATTCTTGTTTCATACCCATCATCCAACTCCACGTACTATTATTATTTATCATAATACTCATTAGCATCTACACTTATTTAGGCCGCACTCTTACTTAAGAAATATTACTAAAATGCTCCTAGGGCCTATAATAACAATATTTATGCAAAAAATGACCACAGTAACATAACATATCATACATAAGCACTTAAAATTTTTATTAACAACAAAGTTCCTTCCTTGAGTATTATTTCTACACATGACACATAAATTAACATGTTTTCATTTTTATCAATCAACACATGCCACTAAATACCTTATACTCAACAATATATATCATGCATATAAACATATTAAAAACCCTAATGTGCTAGCATACATATATCCATATGTTTAAGTAGGGTTTAATAGTTACCTTATTTTCTACAAAAATCAAACCTTATCAGTACCCCAGTTAAAGGCTTAAGCTTTGATTAGTAAAATCATTACCTAAAAATAATACCAATACTTATCATATTAGAAATAGGAAAAACCAAAAGGATAAAACCTTATCAAAACTTAATTAAAGACATACTATTATTAACCATTATTAAACCTCAACAATTAACCCAAACAAGGTCCAAAACAATGTAGAACACACATTGCATGAGCAGCGTGAGCTACATGCAAATTAGAAGGGGAAGAAGGGATCAAAGAGGGATGGAAGAAGGGAGGGGATGTTGGTTCGGGTTGGGGTTTTGGGGGCAAGGTGTAGAGTAGGTGGAGGGGAGTTAAGGCAAAGGCTGTATGCAGGGATGGAGTGGGGGTGTAGGTGGTGGTCAGGGGTGGATGATTGGTGACCTAGGGCGACGGAGGTGGCGGCTACAGGTTGGGAAAAATGGGTCAAAGGTTGGGCAGAGGAGAATAAGGAAGGGAAAAGGAGAGAAAAAAGGGGTTGTAGGGCTAGGTTTCGGAAAAAGGAGGCAAGGGGTGGTAGGAGAGGTTACAAGGAGTGGATTGGTGGCTTTGGAGGTGGCAAAAGAGGCAAAACGACGGTGGATGGTGGTGGTGTAGGGTGGAGGCTAAGAAGAGGGAAAGAAAAGGAGGAAGAAGAAATATTCTACAGGGGGCTTGTGGGGGTGGCTTCGTGGTGCAGGGAGGTAGTAGGGGGTGGTGCAGGTGGTCAGGTGGTTTAGGATGGCAGAGCAAAAATAGGGGAAGGAAAGAAGAAGGGAAGAATGGAGAATTGAAGGATCGGTAGAGGGAGAAGGAGGGCTTGAAGCAAGTCAAAAATAAGAAAAAAGGAAGGTGATAAGGAGAAGAAAAGGAAGAGGGAAAGGAGGGGAGATAGGTGTCGGTTGGGAGGCTGTGGTGGCAGGCGCAAGATGGCGGTTGCAGGGAGAGGGAGGAGGAAAATGGAAGGCATGTGGGGAGGGTTGTAAGCTCGGGTTTGATTTGAAATTGGGAAGAAAAGGATGGGGGAGAGAGGGAGAGGGAGCAGGGCCGCAAGGGTAGCTGTGGTGGCGGCAGCCTGGTAAGCGATGGTGTAGGAGACTGCCATAGTGCAGGTGGTCGACGTTAAAGAAGAAGAGAAAGAAGGGGCAGGTTGCCCAGGAAAGGGAGAAAGAAGGGGGAGTAGGTTGGCTTGCGTGCGAGGGGGCGGGGAGAAAAAATGGGGGGACTGGGCTGGCCTAGTCGAGGGGAAAGGAAGGAAAGAAAGGAAGGAGGGAGGCGGGCTACGACACCGCGAGGGAGAAGGGGAAGAAGAGGAGGAAGTGGGCTGGGTAGTGGCCCAACGCGAGGGGGGAAGGTCGTAGGCCTAGCGGCCCAAAGGAGGAGAAGAAGAAAAGGAAAAAGAAGGAAAAGAATAAAAAGAAGAAAATGGAGAAGAAAAAAAAAAGGAAAAAGAAAAACGGGGAGTAATAAAATAAAATAATTATTTGAATAATAGAGTTTAATATTTTTGATAGATAAATTAATTTAATAATTTAATTTATTATAATTTACTATATTGGTTGAAAAAGTATAATTTTAGTAAAATATTGGTTTGAAAAATTATTTAAATAAAATACTTATTTTAATTTATTAAATATTTATATCCATTTTTATATACTCCAAAATCCACAAAATAATTAAATTAACTAAATTTAAAAGTTAATTTATCCCAAATAAAGGATTATTTATTAAATTCTAGGTTTTAAAATTTTTGGGTATTACAACATACTTATAGATAACATAGTTTGTCAGGAGTTTTATTCCTCTATCGATACTTGTACAATCACCCATCCTTACTTTGGTTATGTGGAAAAAAAATTAGCTACTTCTAGTGACCCTCCATTAACTTCAGGTAATAGAGTTTAGCACTATATTCTCTAATTAGCTTTAGGTGATGAAATATGTATATATTGATTGGTGATGAGGCCTTGTATCCATCACTTTTCTGCACATGGTGATGGGTGATGCGATCATCAATCCATCACTCTTAAATTGATGTAATTTTCTTAACGCTAACACTTTAGATGTCTTTATATCATTTTGAAGTGATGAAGATTTACATATGGTGATGGTTGTTGTGGCTGCTAATCCATCACTTTTGATCATTCAATTGATCATATTAGATCCAATTTGAGTTTATTGAACCGAAGACTTTTAGCTTTCTACTATCATTTATCTCTACCCTTCATCTCATAATTAGAAGGAAGATCAGCATAAATACAATAAAATTAAATTACATATTACCAATATATATAATTAAAATTGATAAAAAAAAATATCAATTAGCATAAGAATAAAGCAAAGGGGAGATAAAAATAAATTTCCTTATTCTATGTCTATTCTAGAACTATAATAATATATCCTCTTTAAAATGCTTAATCAATTCATATTAAGTGGGGGATCAATGTTCTTAAAATATACTTGATTGTATAATATGTCACATATGTGACCTTTTGTATGCCTCTAAAAATTAAGATCTCATATAAGAAATAAAAAAATTATATTAGTCCTATGTAATATATAATAATCATAATCATATAGAATGATAACTAATAAATTTAGACCACTCTTTTTTATCAAGCATCGATCAAACTTAATATCAACTCCATGTTTATTTGCCAACATCCCAAACAAAATCAACACATAAGTACTTTTTTTTTCATCTACAACATAATTGTGTAGATAATGTGTTGTTATATTGACAAAATCAAAGAGATATATAAAAATAATATAAAAAAAGGGAGAATGAAACTTCTTCTTATTCATACGTATGAGTTTTCCTTTTATATTTCTAATTCATAATATCTCATATATATAATACCCATACCTATTACATCCATTATGAGATAAAGTTAAAAAAAAAAATATATATATATATATATATATAAATGAATGTGGTGGATATGTAGAATTGAGGGGTTAAAATTATGATTAAAAAATTGTTACAACTGATGATAGTAATATGAGTACTAAACCTAGAATTTAATACAATATATATTAATAAATTGTACATCAATAATATGTAAATAAGATATTTATAATATAAATATATTTTATTAATGTTAAACATATTTTTTACTACTAATTTTATGAAATATTTCAACATTATTGTACAGATATCACAAGTCCTTTATATATCTTTTACTAGAACTACACCTATTTTATCTCACGTTTAAATAACTTTTATCATTATTTTTATTCAAATTTAACCTACTTTGAATCTATCACTACTATTATATTAATATTTTACCATAATTTTTTTTATCAAAAATATAATAAGATAAATCTCTCCTTATAAAGTAAAATTTTAAAGATATTATAAAATATTTTTATTTTATTTTTTAATAATCGAACTGAAAAAATATATTAATTTAAAAAATCAAAATAAGAAGTGCTAATCTTATTGTAAGCTTTAGGTTTACAATTGGTATAAGAAAAGTGACGAAGGCTGGATTATTATAAATAAATAAATAAACCACCATTAGTTTAATTATTTTAATTTCAGCAAATCTTTATTCAAAACAAATTTCTTTGGTGCTGAAACGTAAAAGTGTTACATATGATTTAGAGAGACATTGTTACAGCTCAGTTTTGTTTTAGCCTTGCTGTAAACGACAGCTTCGGAGCATTACGATCCAAGTCCCGTTTCCAACTTAGTGGCGGCGGATCGTGATGCACTATGATACTAATCGGCGCCCGATACCCCTGAAACAAAATTGTAGTTTGATACTGGAACATTTGTTCCATTCCAATGAATACAAAAAGCCATCTCACAGGAAACAAATACGTCAATCAGCATAGTACAATGCAATCGAAGAGATTTTATTTTATTTTTCCAAAGGAAAGGTGAAAAACACCACCCGGATACAAACGATGAGATCCAAATATTGATCACCAACGTGGAAGTAATATCAGCCACCATTGGGCCAGCGACAGAATTTTCACCATAAAATAAATCTAACATGGAGCCCAAGGCGTTCATGTAGATACTGATTCTCCAAAACACCATTATCACAAAAGGAAAATGATAATAATACAGCTACATTATTCAATGGTAACCAACTTATCCTCCCACCTAATATCATTCAGCAAAGAAGCCACACGTTTGCTTGAGAAGAAATACACTTCCGCTAAATGACCACTTTCAGCCAAGAAAGATAAATACATCAGTAGCAGATGAAACCTTAGTATCATTATCTATAGGGTACCCTCTTTCAATCTGCTCTCGACTGGCCAGCCCGTGAAGAGAGAATGATACCAACAATGAGACCATACAGAGCAAGTGCTTCAGCAAAAATGAGAATGAGGATCATCCCAACGAAGAGCTTAGGCTGTTGCGCATTGGCTCTGGAAATGACAGGGATATCATCAGCAAATTGGAGGCAATATGCCACCACTCAAATCAAGCATATCAAAACTGAGCAGTCATTGTTCAGAGTATTAAAACCAGGGCTCAAGCATATGAA
The DNA here is from genome assembly GCA_030549775.1 of Tamarix chinensis. Taxonomy (NCBI): domain Eukaryota; kingdom Viridiplantae; phylum Streptophyta; class Magnoliopsida; order Caryophyllales; family Tamaricaceae; genus Tamarix; species Tamarix chinensis. The sequence continues at coordinate 87,609,998 of CM060180.1, forward strand.
GCAGTCAGAAGGTATAGGAGGCCAGTTACTACCAGCAGACCTATCAATGACCGCGCTCAACCAGGAAGAAAACATAACAATATACATTGAATCAAACAGCTAGACATGTTATCATCCGGTACCCCATCTCTCTCAAATGTAGCTCTTCAAATCAACCAGCTAGATTAAAATTTTCGATGAAATCCTTTGAGTTATGTACTTCCATCAATATCTCTTCTGGTGGAAGGAAAAAATTCACACCGTCATCATATTTCAAGTCATTTGGATTTCACCTGCATAAGAGGATAAGTGGGGTCCTGCCACAGGGTTGAATTTAAGCTGTAAACGAACAGAGCTGGCTTGCAAGCTCTCTTGGCTTGTTCATTTAGTTAAAGGAGCCAACCTCGAGTCTTATTTTTAGGCTCATTTAATAAACGAACCAAGCTTTGAAGAATTTGGGCTCGAGCTCATTTACAGTATAAAAACTCGCGAGTTCAGCTGATTTCCACAAAAGCTTGCGAGCTGACTCAACTCAGCTCTTTTATATACGAGCCCTTCTATTACCCCATCACACCACATGCAGTCTAAGTAGGGGCTCTGTAGGAAACCACAACTGCAATCATACAGTTATGGAGCCATTGGATCAAATCCCCCATGTTTCCTAAATGGACCAATGGCTGTGATAGCAAATCTAATTATGCCATTGTTTCCCCTAACTAATCTTTCTGTCTCTCCCTCTTTTGGGCGGAAGGAGGGGGCTATGGTATGCAGGCACTAGGCAACTGCTAATCTACAAATGAAGTTCAGCGATAGTCAGTATTGATTTCCCACATAATTCATGTATACTATTTATTGTCCACCACATATTAACTATTAATCAAACCCATATGCAACGCTAGAGATGAAAACATAAAACCTCCTCTCATAATTTTTTCAACTCAAAACCATCTTGCAAAGACCTCAACTGACTGGCATAGTGACATTACAAGAACATGACCACAATTGCAACTGTGTTATCTAAGGAAAACAGGATTGAATTGAAATTGGTTTCAAATCTTTTGAATTGATTATTTATCTTGTTAAATGACAGAATTCCAAATAGCATAGAAAAAATAATATCAAACATGTAAGGCTGTAACATCACTAGGTAGATCTCTTTGCCCTCATAGCATATTGAAGTCATCTTCCATCTGCTTATTATTATGGTATGAGTGAGGGTTTGTTTGCTTCATCTGATTTATTGCTATTATTATTATTATTATTATTACTACTACTACTACTACTACTACTTTTATCACTGTTGTTATTATTATCATTACCATCATTATTAAAATTATTATCATTAACTTTATATTATTTTTACTATTATCAAATTTTTTATTATCTAAGGAAAACAGGCCATAAGTTTTATCACTTTGCATGAAATACTCATCCTTCGCTTTGAGAGCTGTTTAAATAAAAATCAGCATCAAGAAAGATCGAACCCAAATCTCAATTGTTGATTGGACCCAGCAATGTTTGATGTAATGCATGGAAGCAACACGTATACACAATCAGCCACATTGAATAAGGAGAAAATACTGGAACAAGCGAGCACCTAGAAAAAGGATGAAGCAATCAGAACAAATGGAGCAATAATATCTTACCACACCAGCCTTTTCAGAAGTAGTGCCCCTAGAAAATATCAGAACTAGTTCCAAGTACAAAATATATTAACTACCAATAACAAATTACAATGGGCAAGTGGCAAGAGGCTTTCTACTGATACCGAAACACAATTACCTAAGCCAAAGAACAATGCAAATCATAAAGACATAAAATAAGAATGTTACAGAGTAACAAGTCCCTCAGAATCAGATCCCATAGTTTGGGGCATACCATATTCAATGATCAGCTCAAAGCATTCACCAAGAGACACCACACAAGCCACCTTCTGGAGACTATAGCACAGCACTAACAAATACAACTACAAGACTACTACTAATACCACAGTTGTTACACTCACTGCTATTATTATTACTATCAGGAATAAAATCAGTCCAGAGGCCCCAGCAGGAAACCAAATGATGTGATGCTGAGTAGAATTCTACCAGATAATAAAATCACAGAAAACTGCACAGTTTATTGCATTTCATAGTTCGCACTATCAGGATACATAACAGGAGTTGATTTGCTCAGCAATAGACATGTAAGAAGAAAAATAGAATATAACCCCATCGATATAAAAGTCTGTTTTCAACAAAGTTCAGTTCATAAATGATCAACAAGAAGCTCAATATCATATTTAATATTTTGAAATAGCATCCTAGATTAAATAAACAACTTGCAAGCGAAGTGCAAGAAATATTTCCCTTCAATAGATCAAGATGTAACAGAATTGCACCAGATAAAAAATTCAGAAGAACTACGCAAATAGCCAGTGTCAGAGACATAGCTGCAGATCCAAAGGGTCATGGCCAGAAACGCCATGGAATGAAGACAAGCAATAGTCGATGGTTAGCTAACAAATCAAGACAGGAAAAATGAAGCAAGTAAACATAGAACACGTAATCAACAAAGAGAAAAGAGCACTAAATAATTAACAAAAGCAGAGACTATAGCAACCAAACACAACTCAAAATATCGATAAACCAAATACATTTCGAATAGCAGCAAACATCAATAAAGCAAAAACAAGAAGGAGAGGCCAGAAAGAGACCTAACACCAGCATCACCAACGATCCCGATGGCCATACCAGCAGCAAGACCAGCAAGACCACAGGCAAGCCCAGAAGATAGATGAGCATATCCGTCAAACAAGTAATAAGACTTGGCTTTAGGGTTAATCCCGGTACTAATAATCACAGCAATAATCAAACCATAAATACCCAACACACCAGCCATAACAACTGGAACAATCGACTTCATAACCAATTCCGGTCTCATCACACCCATCGACGCCACCCCAACACCACTTTTCGCCGTTCCATACGCCGCACCCATACCTGTCAAAATGAATGAAAAAGTGAAATAAAGGGAAAAAAAAACTACATTAATATTACTAAAATCCAAAACTAAACGTAGTGATCGAGAGCCTTACAGGAGAAAACGAGGGCAGCAGCTGCCCCAAGGAATCCGAAGAACGGAGCAGTTTCATCGCCGTTGAATACAGAAGACATTTTTCTTCTGTGTTTGTGTGTTGATCTGCCAGATGAATCGAAAGGATCCAAAGACGATTGTTTCCTCCACAAAGAGCAGAAACGACGCCCAATTATTTGAGATCGTCGAAGGTGATCGTATTCGCCTTCCCTCGCTGAAATCTGAACCTTACGGGGGTAATGAAGCTCCCTTCTGCTCGGCTTATTTCGGTGACTTTCGGGATCGCATCAGATAACAATTAAAACAACAACAACATTAATTATATATTGACTTTACAATAAAAATAATAATTATTAGAAAATAATTGTTTAAAAATAATAACTTATTTTTTTATAATTATAAATAATATTATTTTTATTAATATTATTATCATCACTAAGAATTATTATTTTTCTTCTTATTATTTTAATTAGTATTATCTCATTAGTAATAACAATAATAATAATAATAATAATAATAATAATAATAATAATAATAATAATAATAAACGATTAATATTTAATGATAATAAATTGCTATTAATAATGAACATTATTTATTAATTAATTTTAATAATGATTATTTTTCTTTTTCAACATTATTCACTATGATCAAAAATAATAATTTGCATATATGATTATTATTTAAATATTTTCCTAATAATAATAAAAAAATAATATTATTAACTTCTACCAATTTTTAGTTAACTAACTTATCATTATACATCACTAATGATTACTCAAATTAGTATTATCTTAAAGGCATAAATATTTTTAGTTTCTTTAACATAAAGACATAATTTTGCATTTAAATCTTATTCCTATCAAGACATAAATATTTAAATTAATTTTTTACACACACACACACATATAAACATTTTAAAATTTTAAAATTTAAGGTAATTTTAATCATATAATAACCCGATACTAGCGAACCATTAAGGTTGAAATTGTCGTACATTAAAAATTTTAAAAATGACTATTCCTTTATGGAGACAAAGTTTAAAAGTTTGTATTTTTATAGAAAATTCAAAAGCGTATATATTTTGGAAAACAAACTTAAAATGTGTATACCTTTCAATACACTTTTGTCATTTTCATAATAAAAATATAAGGGAAAACACACCATATGTTATATTTCATTCTAAATTTTAACATATATTATTTAATTTAAACTTGGAATACCAAAGTTGCCTTCATCTATACTTAGTTATTGATTCTTCTTCAAGCTTCAACCTTAAATTTCTTTGAACTATACCTAAAGCTAGAATAATCCAATGACTCGGTCTCAAAAATATAAGAAGTAATCTAGATGCATCCTATCCTCCATGAGGTAATCATATCCATAATTCAAGCATTCAACAAGAACACATTTTTTTTACCACTATTAGTTTCCTCTCCTACCAATACATGGACCACTTGCTCAAGAAGCTAAAATATCTAAAACAGTAAAGACTTATGGATATGGCAAGATAATGAATATGATTAAAAGGTCATGATATAACTAAGGCATGCTCAATTGTCTTCATATAAGCTTTTGTGGAGACTTATGCTTGACCATTATCATTGTCCTCTGGTGAATTACTAAACAAGAAGAAGAATAATCAAAATTTTTTGGATCCACATTTGAATCCAAAGTTTATTCTTCAAGAAGGTTGTATTTTGGATCCACTATTTCATCACCACCACCTAGTTCATTGTCGTCGTTGACTTTCTTCATGAAGAAGATGATGTGGAGTTTAGTTTAGGTGATGCCGCTAAGGAGTTTGATACTAACAATCTTAAGAAAATTTTGAAGCTTGATAGGTTTTGATGAAATTCGACACTTGGTTTCATAAATTATACAAGTTGATATTGTTTGGTTTGTGAATTTGTTGTGATGGGTGGTTAGATATGGAGAAGGAGGAGGATATTTAACTAGTGTTACTTTTGTTTCAAGTCATTTTGTGGTTCTAAAACTCAAATCTTTAACATTGTGAGATCATGAAACATAAAAATGGAGAGAAGAATGATACATCAAATTTCAAATTTTGTTGAGGGTGTAAATCTAATTCTAAGTAATTAGATTAATTATATAATCATACTAATCATAATTTTATTTTTGGAAACTTTAATTTGTTTTTATTATTATTTTGATACAATAATTACACTATCTAATTGATGAAATATTTAGTGATTGAAAGGTTAAAGATAGATGGTAGGCTAGAAGTTGAAGGCCAAAGATAAATTAAAATTTGATACAATAATTACACTATCTAATTGATGAAATATTTAGTGATTGAAAGGTTAAAGATAGATGGTAGGCTAGAAGTTGAAGGCCAAAGATAAATTAAATGTTGAAGAAAATGGTATTTTGGTCAATTTAAGTTAACAAACCTTTAACATAAGAGTGGATGGAAGAGTATTTGGTGTAGTTTTGCAAAAATACAGGGGTATTTGAGTGCAATAAGATAGGTACAAGGATATATGGTGTAATTTTCTCTCAATATAGAGATATACGTTCATTTTCCAACATATTATTAATAAAATATTAGTAATTATTATTTATTTATTATAATGATTGATATTATTCTTATGAATATAATTTTATGAATATAAATTATTATTAAAAATAATTATTTAGATATATTATTAGTAATCTTATTAGTATTATCTATAAATAATTAAAAAAAATATCATTATTGATTATTAGTAATTTTGATTAATATTCTTGATATTGGTATTTATATTTATATTTTAGTTTCATTATCAATTATTTTTTTAATAAATATTAACAAGTGTTATTTTAATTAGCATATTTTTATTAATTATCACTTATGATTATTATTAGGTATTTAATATTAATTATGATTAGCATTATCTTAATAATATAACATAAAATAATAATAATAATAACTATTATTATTTTTTTTTCAATTAATACTAATTATTACTAAACTTGTCACTTAATATTATTGTTAGATGAGGATGATAATGACATATACTAGATTAGTAAAAATAAGTTGAGTTGAGCAAGACCTTATAGAATGAAAGCACACATGTCAATGATTTTCCTTTTTTTCATTCTTATACTATTTCTATGTATTTTCGTTCTTAGCTTTGTATTTGGATTTTATGCATGGTTTTTGTAATACATCATCTTTTAAAAGCATAATTTATAAATTATATTCCAAGATAGGAAATTGTTTTCCTTAAGTTAGTTTAATAAATAGATAGTTTTGAAAAGTATTAGAATGTGAATGGATTACCTTTCAACTAGTCTAAGTAACTAGTCCATTGGTTTTATTCCTTTTAGATTTTTTTTGAATTCAGTAGAAGTAGTTGATCAATATATCAAAAACTAGTCTACCGATTTAGTTGGAAGGTTTGAGTTTTATATTATTTTGACCTAGAATATTTTTTTAATGTTTATAAAACCTTATATTTTTCATATTATCATGATAAAATAGTATTTATAAATAATGTATGATTATTTTCATAATATCTAGAACTTTGTTTCAATTTATTTGGCGAAAGTTTTCATAAAAATTTCATTTTATCTAAAACTCCCACCTAATCACCGTTTTCACACTCTCTCTCCCCCTCTGCAATACCCTCATTTTTATTACTAAAAAAATTTACCATTTTGAAAAGAGATTGTAAAAGCTATAACAAAAATGGGGATGAAATGGCCACATCTAACATAAAAAAGGTACAACTCATACTTAATTCATACCATGTGGAAGGTTAAAAGTATTTTTATACCCCAAGGAGTCAAGTGGGGTTGGCACTTGATCGAAGACTAATAAAAGATAAATTTAACAATGAATTAGAGTGCAAAAGATCTTTTTAAATGATATAGGTTAAAAAATAAATGTATAAGTGTTACATGTTGAGATTTACACTAAAATCGTTAAAACAAATAAAAGGAAACAAGAGCGATATCCTACACACGGTCTCATGTCACTCCTCCACATAAGACTTCACCACAATGAGTTGCTTGCAAAATAGGGCTAACTATTCCCCCACGTATGTCAAGTCCATCATAGCCCCATAAAGGCACAAGTATGATTAAGTACTTTGTAAAACTTAGTTTCTATGAGCACTTAAATCATAACCCCATGTAACATATAGGTTGTTACATATTATATTGAAGCATGCTAAATTTTAGAGTAGTCTAATGCAAAAAACATTCAAGCAAAAGTGAGAGAAAACTCAAAATATGTTATTCTCATCCAAAATATAGTGTTTTCTAAAAATGATATGAAAACTAAGGTTTTTTGCCCATTATGGGATGATAAGGAAACTATTAAACCACTTGAATTAAAACTTGGACCAGAATCTTAGGGGAAATTTCTTATCCCCATTTTAAAATCACAATTTTCAAAATCATGGGTGTCATACCCCAAATTTTAGCTAACCCTAATCTTAATTAATTTCGTAACCTAATTCTAGCTTCAAGCAATTTATTTTTCTATCTTACCCTCACTCTTTAAACCTAAATCTTAGTTTAAACCTAATTTTTACTTTGAGTTATTAATATCTTTTATAAACTAAACCTGATATTAGATAATTATTTAATTTAATTATCCTAATACCCTAACCTAAATTATTTTTAATCTGAACCACAACACCACTTCACTTTTCTCCATTTTTGTTTTGTTTTTCTTCTCTTTTTCCCTCATACTTGTTTTTCCCCGTTCTCTTCTCTTCCCCTTATGTGCATGACTTCCCCTTGCCAAGCTTGCCCTTTACTTATCAACTCCCCCTCCTTAGCTTAAAGGTCTGCATTAAAATTTTTGGCAAACAACCCCATCCTTGTGCGCATGTGTGTGCATATATACACTAAGAATTTAATGCTACTACTGCCTCTCTTCACTCCTTTTTTATTCTAAAAACCAAACCAACATCTATTTACTCTTTCACCTTCCCCTTACTACTATAAAAACCACCACAAAAAGCCATCTCTAGCAATCCCAACCAAATCACCCCACTCCCTTCGATCACCCTTGTGGAGGTTAGCCCCTAGCCACCAACTAAAACCACCAGTTCTTTTACCTCCTCCCCTTTGACATCCCACATTGCAACCCACTGTTTTTCTTTTTCTTCCTTGGCTGTGGCCAAAATTAGTCGATGTTTCCCCCTCACCTTTGGTAACTTCAACCACAACCCATACCACTCACCTTCAGCTATTTCCACCACAACTACCTTCTCCTTTTCCTTCTCCTTGCTACATCAACTTCAACTGTAGCGAACACCACCCTTTTGGTAGCCATAACCATTACCTCCCCTCCATTATTTTGACAGCCTACACCGAGACCATCATCACCACCTTCAACCATTTCCATCAAAGCAAACCTCCCCCTTTAGCCTAGCCTACTGTTACACCCACCATCTTTGTCTCCTTTGGTCATTGATCACTCCATAGCAATGATAGCTTGTGCCATTGCTATCACCCTTCCATCGGCATGACTTGTCGTCCCTCATATCTTTAGTTTGCAAGTTTTCTAGTTTGTTAGTTTTCTTCTTTGTTCTTTTGCCCTTCCTTTTCCCTTAAAATTCCGTAGCTATATGGTTTAATCCTAATAATTTTTTTATTATTTCATTTCTTAGGTGATTTTCTTAAAGTTTTAGGAGAGGCGGTTTAGGAGTTACGTGCTTAGAGCCCGGAGACATTTTTGTAAGAATACTTCTTGTAGTCTAAGGTTTTGATTGCTAAGTATTATGAATGTTTTTATTTTTTATTTTTTATCCTACCATGTTAAATTTATTATGTGAATTAATATATGATGTTAATGCTATACCATGAGTTTGATATCATATGATAGAAAATGAGTAAGTAAAAAAATTATGCAGTATACTTATTTTATGTGAAAATAACCCTCGGTGTGAAATATAGCGGTATTATGGGTTGATTAATTATATAATGAATGTAAAATAAGTATGATAAGGTTTATGGAGAAAATTTTGGATTAGAGGATAATGTTACCAAACATATAATATTTGCATAAAATAAGGTTTTTATTATCAATATGGGCATTTTGGTTAATGTGGGTTAAATATAATAATCATGATATTTTAAGGTGTTATATACTCCAAAATATGATAAGGAATTTATAAAAAGTGCTTAAAGTAGTTGTGAATGACCTAAGTTTAATAAAGTATGAAAAGGGGGTTGATTTGGGAATAATAAACCTAAAACGAGAAGGTTATTATCACATATATGAAATGGTAGAGTTAGACCAAAAAATTCAAATACGTGATTAATATTAGTATTCTAGAAATGCATAGTAAATTTGGCAATTTTTTGAGCCTTATAAGAAAATTTATGATGTATTTGTGAAATTAGGTTTATGAACTTGAGAATAGTAACTTTTGAGATAGAGGTATTATCACATGTTCATAACCTTAGCTTTAGGCCTTGAAATTTGAGTATGTTGATAATGATAATATTTAAGGAATAGGAACTAAGTTTGGGGGTTAAAAGAGTAACAAGAGAAAGGTTATGATAAAAGTGTAAACTTAGGGTTTTGGAGAATATAAGGGTTTTAAATTTAGAAAACAGCCTTATGACATTATGATGTGCTTTACCTGCTCTAAAAATTTTATGTACTTATCAATCAATAATGAATAAGACATTAATCATTTAAAGTGAAAGATCATGTGAGTTGGGCTGAGGTGTTTTATCGATATGTTTCATCAGACAGTGATAGTAGCTCCGAAGCATGTTTCCCCAAGAAGTGTTGGATTTATTCCACTAGATAATAATAGTGGCTCATATGTGTTTTTTCTGAGAGATGCTTTAGCCCATTCCATAGTATTAAGAATAGTGGGGCCACATACTCATTGTGAATAAGAATATAATTTGAAATAAGTAACTTAGTGGATAAGATACTAATAACTTAAAGTAGAAGAATATGTGAGTCAGGACCAAGGTGTTAGATCTATTCTTCCAAATGATAATGGTGGTTTAGGTTTATTTTCTCTGAGAGGTTCTTTAGATCTTTCTATCAGTTTAAGAATAATGGCTTAGGAGTGTTTTTCCCTAAGAGGTGTTTGATCCGTTTCACTGGATGATAATAGTGGCTTAGGTGGATTATCCCTTAGAGGTGTTTTAAACCGTTCCATCAGTTTAAACATAGTAGAGTTCTAAACTCAACATAAATAAAAGAATAAAAATTTATTATATAGAATAAAAAGTCTTGTATCATTCCTTAACTTGTGATGTCTTATGTGTATCACATGTGTACTTATTCTCTATTATGCTTGTGTATATTTAACTATATTCCTGACTCAATAATATTATTACCTTACTCAATATATAGTGTACTGACCACCCTTTTATGGGTATTGATCATTCTCACGAGTAGAGGTCCCTGATGCCTTTGTATAGGTCCTTGAGGACCAAGTTGATGATTTTGCTAATTTTGATGCATTGTGTGGGGAAGAGTGATTGTTATCTATACTGGGTGTTAGGGGGAAGAGTCATGTTATTTGGATGATTTTTATCCAGATATCTTTTGGACTCTTCAATCCATATTATCCCTTTTGTTGTATTTTGTTACTATATTCTGGAGTTAACCTCCAAACTAATATATGTATTTATAAACCTTCTCTCATTCCTCATTACTTTGTTTTACTATGAATGGTTTTAACATTATGATTGATGCAAGGATGGTATAGTAACTAGACTTATGTCAATTACGGTGGTAACACCCAATATTTTTATTATATGCTTCCGTTATAAATATATAAAAAATTACTAGTAAAATTTGGAGTGTTACAAGTTGGTATCAAAGCTTTGTTTTTTATTATGTTATTTTAAATTCAATTTTTAAATGATGCTTCATCTAATTTCATCGGTCTATTTCATATTTTTAGAAAAACATGATTCTTTAAAAACCCTGACTAACTTGTGAGGAAATTAGAAAGGGTAACCTAGGTAGCCCTTGAATGTAATTATGTGCATCATGTGTTAGTAAGATATGAATATTTTTCCTAATGCAATTCCTATTTCGCAGCTGAATCAACATGGCACTAAATAGTTGCATTGATCATATAGAGAAGACCTTCAATTCATTCATTGAGTTCGTTTAATGCTTGCCTTAGCCTCAATAGCCACCACTACCTTCGCATTACCCATAAAAGGGTATAGGAGAAGACTAGCTTCAGAGAGTTATGGGGCATTAAACCTCGACCTACGTTGGTGACAAGGACCTAATAATCCGAGAGGGATGGATTTGGGACATGGATAGGACATTTGAGGTAGTTGATTGTCCACCTACTCAAAAGGTGAGCATTATAGCTTTCTTCTTGCAAGGAGTCACTAACACTTGGTGGGCAGGTCGTTGTGCTCTGAGGGTCATTGATGTTCTAGGATGACTCCTAGAAGGCAATTTGCACTAACTTTTACCTTGAGAGTCTTAAGGGGGACATGCTGAAGGAGTTCATATGGGTGACTCAAGGAAACATGACTGTGAGGCAATATCATGACTGGTTTACCGAATTGTTGATTTTTGTGCTAGGGATAGCAACCAATGAGTCCACAATGGTCTATCAATTTGAGAAGGGCTACATTTTAGCATTAGGCGGATGATGAGTGTTGTAATTTTCTAGAACTTGGCCATGTAATAGGAGTGGGCATGTGTTGTTGCTACATTGGTTTAGGATTAGGCTTCCATTTTGGGTAAGATGAAGCTAGAGACACATGGTTCTAGAGGTAGAATATAGTTTCGAGGAGGTGGACCTTCAGGATTTTAGTAGTTGGGTAAGATCCAGCCTTAGGGAGGTTAGTTCCTACAGCAAGGTCAGATGGGAAGTTCGAGTAGATTTTCAGGTCAGGTGAGGCCTTTCTATGTCGATTCTATGTTCAGTATCATCTAAGGAGAGACTATTGGGGTACTCCTATTTATTGTAAGACATGTGATCAACTGGGTCACTAGTTATTTGAGTGCCTACGTTAATAGGGATAGTATCAGTAGTAGGGATTGGTAATACCGTAACAACAAGTATACTAGTAGAGAGCCTATCAGCCACTACAATAGTAGCAGCGGGCACCTGCCCTAGCCAGTGGTTAGTCTAGGGAGGCTAAGGGGAGACCGTAGGTGCCTCACTTATTTCCTCAGGGAGGATGTTAGACCTAGGATTTTGGAGGGTATCATAGAGGATACTAGAGAGGACAGTCAGGTAGACGCCTAAATATTATGAGTTAGTGGTCACTATTAAGTTCTTCGTCCTCTCACTACCATTTTATGTGTTGTGTGATTTGAGGACATCTCAATCATTTGTATCTTATGTTTTTATTGCTAGAGCTACTCTATTTTAATCTTCTTTTGTGTCTATATCTGTGATGTTGTCTTCTATGGATAGACTGGATTATACTAGGCTTCACTTGGATGTGGCCTTAGGAATAGGTGGATTAAACTTTCTAGTAAACCTGGTTGGATCTTTTGGATTTCAATGTTATCCAAGGGATGGATAAGTTATGGAGGTACAAGGTAGTTATAGATTGATTGCAAGAGCAATTCGTTCTGCGGAGACCTCAAGGTTCTGGGGTCTCCTATCGAAGACTCAAGTGTATAACTATGATGAAGGTTAGCTGCTAATATATTGTACTATTTGGTGCAAAGAGGTTATCCTATATATTTGTGTGGGATTTAGAAGCTATATAAGGAAGTGTTAGCCTTAGAGGATAATTTCGTTGCTCAAGATTTTCTAGACATGTTTCTAGAGAATATTCTAAAAATATATTGTACTTTAGACTGCTTCACCTATTTAAGAATAGCGGAGTCACTAACTTCAACATAAATGTGAATATGGTTTATGATTATATCTAATGATGGATTTCTAAAAATAAATATTATCTTATCTTATATTGTTGTGCTCACTTATGCTCCTATATGATTTAAGTTATCTCTATAATGTGGGTATGTCTATATTATTACCTTACTCAATACATAGTGTATTGATCATCCTTTTTTTTATGGGTAGCGCTCATTTCCATGAACAGACAACCTTGTCGAGTTTGTACATGTCTTTGAGGACCCCTTGGATGAATATGCATCATATGACACATTTATTGGGGGAGAGTGACATTTTGATCTTCAGGACGTGGATAATAGAGTCAAGTTATCTGGTTGACACTTTTGGCTTAGACATCTCTTGGGACTCTTAGTTTCCAATATATCTCTTTATGTACTTTGTCATTTTGTTCTTGAGGTAATCCTTCAAACATTTGTTTAAGTTTATGGAATCTATCTCTTCCTATGTTTTATTATGTTAGAATGTTTGAATTTTTTTATCTTGTATTCGATGTAAGGATAAAATGGTAAGCTAGACTTATATCGAGCATAGTGGTAACACCCGCTTACATTTGCTTTATGCTTCCCTTTAAACAAAAAAAAATAGTTGTAAATTTTTGGGGAGTTGCATTAAATTTGGAAGATTCTGTATAATTTCTTCTTATGATATAACAAGGATATAAGTATGGTAATTTTGGCTTAAAATGATTGAAGAACAAGATACTATGTTGTCTGAGGATGGCGTGTGCCATCAATCTTGAGCATGGGCTTTTAGTGCAGAAAAACTATTTGGCTCAAGGTAAGTTCAACTTAGATAAAATTAATGATAATTTTGAGTTTTGAATTGTAAAATATGAAAATAATATACACAGTAATTAAGGTGAAGTGAAGTGTGGTGAAAAATGAAATCAATAGTATATATGATAGGATTACAAATGTTAGGAAGCTAGGATTTGGTTTGACACATATTTGAATAGAATTTAATGCAAAAAAAAAGAATTTTGGTCAAAATATTCATATTTAATAATAATGAGTATATTATGGAAATAATATGAACATGAATAAAATGTTTTTAAATAATGTTTAGATTTGAAATATCAAAAGTATAAAAACTCTAGACTTTTTGAATTTCTAGATCACAAAATAATATAAAAGGATCATAAAATATAAATAAGGGTTAAACAAAATAGAAATAAAATTATTTTTCTCCTAATATCCTTTTATCATTTTCAATATGATTATGAGACTCGGAAAAAGACTAGGATTCATGAATTTACATGAATAAGGATATACTAGATGGAGTATAATATCTGTTTTAGATTGGATTAGCTCACAAGAGTTAAATTTAGAGAAAGGTCAATATATTTTTGAATGAAAAGTTTAGGAATTTCTAATTTATTTAGAGTTATATAAATGATTAATAATACAAGAGGTTGACCTTAAAATAAATCAAATATATGATAAAGTAGGTTTCTAGAATTTGTAGGTATTACACCCTCTACTAACTTTAGAGTAATTGCAACAAGTTGCTAATTGTCATTTGTATCTCTTGTATCCTTCCTTGCTTGATTTCCACCACACAATATCCCTTTTTCCTTGAATTCGTGTACTCTACCACATCCCCATCACTTCTCTCTTTTTCACTTCAAATTCTTGTCCAGCAGGTCTCTACCCTTTATCTACCTTCATGACTACGATTTTATAAAATTTACGTGATTTGATTTTTGTTTAAATATATTTTTTATTTTTTTCACATATTTTTATTTTAGTATTTTAATTTTTTTTTCAAGTAAAACTTTATTATATTATTAAACCTCTATTTTGGAGTTATAATTCGCTAAAAAAATTAAATTATTTTCAATTATAACATCCTTTTAAGGTAAAATTATTTTAAAAATGTTCATTTGTAGAAAATATTTTTTCCTATGAAATTACTTGTTTTTATGAGACCGTGAAGATATTCATGAAATTTTAGATTACAAAGATTTCTGCAACTTTATTATGATTTTATTTCCTAATTTGTTTTTCATTTTTTTTTCTCATTTTGGTTTATGAATAACATTTTTAGAAATGTTTTAAATTATTATTAGTCGCTTAAAATTTTATAAAAATAAAAATTATTTAATTTTGAATATTTACCCAACATTTTTTATTAAATGAATTATAAATAAAATCACCCTCAATCATATTTTAGATATTTGTATTTAAAAAAAATATAGTCAACTAAGGGCCCTCTTTTCTTTTTCTTCTCTATCTTCTCGTTCTTTTGTTTTCTTTATCACCAACCACCACCACCTTACCACTACAACTCCACCATTGACGATGACAACACACGAGCAAGGCTGAAGCGATGATGGTCAAATGAGCAATGCAATAGCATACCAACACAAGTAGGGGCGAAGAGTGGATCGTTGAGCCCTACTCTAGCGCCATCTCCTCCACACCACCACAACTCCACCACTAGCCACCTCTAATGAGGTCCACCATCGGCTGTTGTTACTTTCTCTTCGACTACGCTCCATCGCTCTTTACCTACTCTATATTGGTTGATTTCTATTGGCATATTTTTCCTAAACCCTAACACTTATTTTAATTAAATTTCTATGAATTAACTTTGATTAAGCTAAGTTGGTTGTTAGATTGAGTATGTATGTAGTGGATGATTGATTTGGATGGATCGGTGGTTGTTATATTGGTTCATTTCAGGGATTGTTATTTTTAACTCAGATTTGTCCGCTTGGGTTGATTTTCTCCAATCTTAAATGATATACTCAATAGTTTTTGCAAATTGCTTAGGAATTTGTTTAATTTTATTTTGAAACTATCAATTTGAAAAACTTGTGCAAAATCAATCAGAATTAGTTTTTTTAGATCAAAACTCTTGTAGATTTAAATTAGATTAATCTATGAGTTTATATATTAAATTGATTATATAATTTATATTATAAAATTATAAAATTATTTTCCAAATCATTAATTTAAATATTTGAGCTAGATTCGATCGGATTTGTATTCCCTAATCAAAAAACCTAATTTTGTTAAATTGAGTCTTTTCTTTATTGGTTTGGATCAATTGATTGTACCATACATTTAAAATATGTCTAATTGCATTTCTAAACAATCAATTTAAATAAATTAATATAATGTCACTCGAGTATGCCTTTCTGGTGGAATATATATGTTGGATTTAAACTTGATAGATTTAACACTCCTATTATTCATTACTAACAAATTAATTTTAAAACATTTATGCAAATGAAGATATAAAAACAATCATATGAAAAATGGGGTTCTACTATTACATCAAATAAAAGATAGGCATCTTGCCATCTATCTTATATTAGATACAATATTGACTATCCAACCAACTAAAAACAAGAAAAATTAGAGCGCACATGATAAATCGATTATAAGATAAGAGAGTCAATGTTTACAAACAAGGCTGTAATGCCCTAATTGTTTTTAAAAAAAATAATATAAAATTGAAATATATTTATTATTTAGCCTAATTCAAAGATTTTTTTAATTATTTATTCTAGAATAATTTATAGGTAATTTATAATAATTTCATTTATTCATATAGCTATCATTTTATTTTTGGCACTAAGCCAAATTTATCTCAAAATCTAACCTAAATCCCACATTTTTTTCCTTTTCCTTTCTCCTTTTTCCCCCCTCTTTTTCTCCTTTTTCTTTTTCTTCCTTCTTCTCCTTTTGGGTTGCATAGTTCTAGGCTTAGTCCCCTTCTCCTTCTTTCTCTCTTCTTGTCTTCTCCTTGAGTGGCCCAACCTCTCCCCCTTTCTTCTTTTCTCCCTAAAAGGCCGACCTGTTTCCTTTCTTTCCTTTTTTTCTCCTTCTCTAAATTGCCCTGCCACCTATACCCGTCTTTCCCTCTATAGCCTGGCATGTTGATCACCCCTGTCATATTCTTCAAACCCTCAACTCCCTTCCCTACCTATAAATACTCCCCTTCGATGCATCCTCTATTCTTCTCTCCCTTGATGAGCCCTCCCCTATTTCCGTAGAACCCCGTTTTAGCCCACTTGAACCTTACTGTCGCTGTCGCCACTTGGCTATGCCCTCGGTGCCTCCCCTTTTCCTTCCTACACTTGCAGAGCTCCTTTCCCTCTCATTCTTCCCTTCTCTTTTTCCTCAAGCTTACAACCATTGTAGGTTGCACCTCCCAATGCCACCACTACCAACCACTCCTCCCCTTCACACTATCGCCTCACCTTAACTGCCCTACACAGGTGACCCAACTTGTAAAGCCACCCCTAGTAACCCCTTTCTCTCCTCCATCTCCTCCTACCTCTAGACTATTTGCCCATGCACCACCATCGGCCACTATTTTCGCCGCCTTAACCATCCCCTCTACTAGCCTATTTCGGTGCCAACACCACCCTTGAACCTACGCTACTAACCCCACCTTTTTCACAAAAAAATTAGCCACCACGATCATGCTACTGCCTTGACCACCATAACACCACCACACCATTTTTCTTCTCCATTCTAGTCACCACCACTTCCTTTCCTCTCTTTAGGTTTTCATTGGACTATATTCCTTATTAAAAAAAAGAAAAGGAAAAGATAGCCTAAGTTTAGATATTTTCATTTTCTAGGCATTGTTTTAGTGATAGTGGGAGAGGAAGCGTAGGTCATTCATGCTTAGAGTCTGGATCCATTTTGGTAAAGATATAGTCATAGATAGGGCCTTTTATGTGTTAAAATATTACCTTATTATGTGTTAAGCGAAGACATGCATGAAATGTTAGATGGCCTAGGGTTGTATTTGCAGCTTGGCTTGGCAATGACTAAAGGTAAGAAGATCCATGGACATGATTGTGTTGGTTTATATGTTGACATATATCTCTATTTTATGACACTGTATGCTTGAAAAGCTGGGAAGTCCTTGTGTTAGATGTCTTGTGACTTAAGTAGGATTTGGAGACCTAGGGGCATTTTGGTTAATATTGTAAAAAGTGGCGAATAGAGTACTCTAGGATGTAATTTTTCCTGAAATCAGTTGGAGGTGCTATATAAAATAACTATGGTAAAAATATAGAGGTCTAGGCTAAACACAGTATGGAAAGGATAACTATGCATAGGGCAAGTCAAATCTAAAGGAAGCTATGACTATAACACCCTAAAATTTACTATAAAAAAAATTATTTTACAGCATAAGCATAATCAAAATAACCGGGTGTTATTGTTATAATTGACATAAGCCAGACTTACCATCCTAACCTTATGTCAATCACAAGGCTAAATAATTTAAAATGCTCAACAGGATAAAACCAAAAACGAGAGAAGTTTCATAATACCAAATATAATAACAAAATACTACAAAAGGGATACAGAGGATTAAAGAGTTTAAAAAGGGTATTCGGGTAAAAAAATCATTCGGATGACATGAATTTTTGCCCAAACACCCAGTACTAATAAAAGTTACTCTTCCCCACATAATGCATCAAAGGTTGCGAAATCATCAATTGGGTCCTCAAAGACCTGCACAAAACCATCAAAGTTATTTGCTTGTGGGAATAAGCAACACCCATGAAAATGATGATCAATACACTACATATTGAGTAAAGTAACAATATAGTCAACATTGGAAAAACATATCATTACACACATTCACATTGCAAAGTAGTATACACGTGAGATGCAAAAATCAGCACAAGGTAATTACTAGTCCGGATTTGTCTTATTAGAATATGTCAAGATCCATTCTTTTATTTATGTTGAGTTTAGGGATACCACTATTCTCAACCGGTAGAATGGTTATTCTAACCTAGGGTAAAATGATCCTGACCACTATTCTTATAAGTGGAATGGTAATAATGTATAATCCTAGGCAAAATGGGCCTGGCTAATTCTCGTCCGGTGGAACAAACATATACAACCGATCCTAACTCATGATCTTTCAATTTAAATTATTAATATCTTATTCATGATTGGTTAAATGAGTAAGAAACATAATTTATGCAAGCGAGACATCAATATACATATAACAAGACTATTCTCAAAGATTAAGATGTTCATTTATCCCAAAAATCCTAAATTCACAATTTCAACATAACTTCCCCCATATTGATCATTTATCCACCAAATTTAGTATATGTTCCTCAAATAATAGTATCAACAAAATTTTGAGGTCTAATTCCCATGTCTTACACATGCGATAATGGCCCTATCTCAAAAGTTACTATTTATAAGGCTCCTAAAATCCTAATTTTATAGGTAAGTCATAACCTCTCCCATAAGACTCATATAATTACCAAATTAGATATAAATCCTTAAAATATCCATATTACCAACATATTTAAAATTCGTGGTCTAACTCTAACATTTTACACATATGATAATAACATTACCATTTTAAGGCTAATATTCCCAAATTAGCCTATTTTCTCATTTGAAGAACTTATGACCTTCATAATCACTTCCAAACACTTTACATGATATCATTAGTATATTTTAATCCATACAACACATTAAAATACCAAAATTCCTATATTAATATTTATTGATAAAAATGCCCATAAAAATGGACAATAACCCTTATTTTACAAAAATCTAATATCATCAATATCATTATTTCCCAATCCTCCTTTTTATCGACATAAATCTTATATATAATTATTTCCCACTTATAATAATTCATTAAGCCCATACTACTCTACCACAATTTATAGTCATCCACAAAAAAATATGACTTAGAGTAATATCATTGTATCAGCTTATTTTTCATTATTCTTACTTCCTTTCTATCTTGTAATTCATATCAATATATCATATCATAAAAAACATGCATTTTAATATTATAATAAAAATAAAATAATTACACATATAATCATAAAAGTATTTAACACAAAACTCAAAACATTGACTGGTATCCTTACTAATAAGGCTTCGGTCTCTAAGCATGCTTATCCTAATCCACTTCTTTTAGAACTTTTGGAATATCACCTAAGAACAATTAACAAAACATAATTAAAATTAATGATATAATAAATTAAGCTTTAAGGTAATGGAAAGGAAAAAGAATGGGAAAACCAAATCGGGTTTGAAGAACCGGTAGCCAGCCAAGGAGGCTAGTAACGACACAACCTGCCATTGCTAGGGAGTGGGCAATGGCAAGGAGGGCTGAAAGGGGGGTAGGAATTGTAACACCTCAAAATTCACTATTTTTGTAAAATGGAAGCAATAAATTAGAACTGGTGAATTTCAAAAATGCTACCGCCATACTTAGTACCAGATCAATTCACTCCTATCGTTCCATTACTAAGTGCTAAGGCTAAAAGAAATTTAATGATCAATATAAATCAAAAGTAAACAAGGATCCAATTTAGCATTAATTGATTATAAAATAGAATTCAAAGTGAAAAGTTAAAGTGTTATAAGCCAGTGTACATAGTTAAAATTCCTTAAGAGAAAATAAGTTTACAAACGGTAAAAGATAAATCTAAGAAACTCAAAATATAATTAGAAAATCATATCAGGGAAGTATGGCCACATCGTTCTCAATCCTTGTGCTAAGTCCCAACTCAGCACTCAGCCCCGCCTGATGCCTCATGAACATCGAAGGCATCAAAATAAGCATCACCCATCTGCACAAAGTTAAAAGGCCTTATGCTCGTAGGAATAAGCATCACCTATGAAGGGTAATCAGTACGCTAAGTACTGAGTAACGTGACCATACACTAAGGCCAATACATAAAAGAACATGATTCAAACATGATAGTATAACAACTTACAATAATTTAAATAAATAAATAAATAAATAAATAAAGGTCTAATTATCATCCGGATAAATTAATTATTTAATTTCTGATCAGTGCTCATTTCACACCATACTTATTATCATTCCATGAGAGTACGGGAACCCCACTATTATAGTTGGTGGATCGGAAACATACAGGAAATAAAGCTCCTAACCACTATTATTGCTGGTGGATCGGAAACATACAAGGCATAAAGCTCCTCACCACTATTATTGCTGGTGGATCGGCCTGGCCTCGACTCTCATGGTGTTTCACTATAAGTACTTAGTGTCTTTCCCATGTCTTAGCACAATTATGTTCAGTTTATTGAGCACAAAATCCCCTACTATCATAGCCGGTGGACTGAAAATATATAGGCATAATGCGCATGACCACTATTATTCACCGGTGGATCAGTCACTCATAGGGAAAAACACCCTAACCACTATTATATGCCAGTGGACCGGTCTGGGCCCGACTCAACAATCTTCCACTTTACATAATTAATGGTTTATCGTGTCTTATTCAAAAGGTTTCACCCTAGACATACATGACTAACTCCCTCTACGCTTATCCTCCAAATGGATCCATCCCATATCATGAGACTCATGCACCTCCTAACTTGCCCCCATCATCCTTTCCTCCTTACTTTAACCTACACTAGAAGTCCCACTCCTAAGTATGTGGGTCAAGGCCTACTACCTTAGAACTCCAAGTCCACTCACCGTCTTATTCTAGGGTTTTATCCAGAAACCCTAATTTAGGCTTACGTGGTCCATCCTACTCCACCTCACACAACCTAAATTACTTTGACACCCCATACATCATAACCCTTAGATTCAACTCTCATCATTACACTTTACTCCCAAGTACCCATGTGATCACAAAACCCTAAGTAGCCACACCAAACCTTAACTGGCCACACCGAACCCTAGCTGGCTACACCAAACCCTAGCATCTTCCTTCCACAAGTTACTCCTCTATTTATCACTTTCCACTTTTATTTTTCCATGGTGATCATGTTCATCCTATACTCCACTCAACTTTATTTAATTCTCTTTTTACCACCTTCTCAAACCAGGGTTTTCTACCAAACCCTAGCTCAGTCTCCTATGTATCCTTATACTGTTCCACGTACTATTTTCACCCAAAACCTCCAAACACCTAAACAACTCTTCCGTTACCTTCCTCACACCCTAAATTAACATTCCTTACGTAAAATTCACCCTCATGCATACTTTATACATCCCATGCAACCCCTCAAACTTTTTCATGCAAAATCCTAAAACTCCCATGCAAAACCCTAGATTCCTCCATAAAAAACCCTAGATGCTCCTATACACAACCATAGATTCTCCTATGTAAAACCCTAGATTCTCCCATGCAAAACCATAGATTCTCCCATGCACAACAATAGCTTCTCCCCATGAAAAACCATAGATTCTCCCATGCAAACCCTAGATTATTCCATGCAAAAGGCTAGATTCTTCCATGCAAAAGGCTAGATTCTTCCATGCAAAATGCTAGATTCTTCCATGCAAACCTTAGATTCTTCCACTCATGGTCATGCAACATTTAGGTCAAATTCACATCCTTTCACTCCATTTCATCACATTACATAACCTAGCATGCATATCCTAAAATACCACATCATATCACATCATAATCACAACTTATACATATTATACGCATGCCATAAAATAACATGTGAACATACATCAACTCTAAGCCACATTACACATAAAATAGTTATAACAATACACATAAGATACATCATATATCATGGCACATGGCATACAAGGCATACAAAACACATTACATACATAAGGCCTTAGCTACACCCTTTCCTAATACGACACCAGTCTTGGAGCACGCTTCTACGCTTCCTTAGGGTTTTGACTGGTCTCACCTATAAGAGGAAAAAACTAAGGATTAGATTCCTTCCTACCGAAAATACTATTCTTTCCTAATTTATTATAAGATTAGAGTTTAAGATATAATAATAATATAATAATAGTAACACTAACTAAATACAAATTTTGCTAAGGATAAAAGTAATAATAGTAATAGTAGAAAAGATGATAATATAAGGTTTGAAGATTTTACCCTAATAATAATAATGATACTAAAAATAATAATAATGATAATAATAATATAATAATAATGATATTAATATTAACAACAACAACAACAACAACAACAACAACAACAACAACAACAATAATAATAATAATAATAATAATGGTATAATTCAAAATAATTGTGAAATAAGGGCTTCGACCCTTCACCAAAATAATAATAATAATAATAATAGTAATGATGATGATGATGATGATGATAATAATACTAATAACACATAATAATAATAATAACAATAACAATAATACTAATATCAATAATAATCGAAATAGAAACACAATAGGGCTTCGTCCCTCAATAGTAGTAATAATAATAACATTTAATAATAATAATAATAATAATAATACTACTAATACTACTACTACTACTACTAATAATAATAATACTTGAAATAATAGTAATATAATAAAATTAAATTAATAAAGCTTGTATAATTAGGGTTTAAGGGTTGAGAGAGTTTAGGATACCACCTTGGGTTGATGGTGATAGGCGACACCGATGGTGGTGCACGACGGCGGCAGCGGCGGTGGTAGGAAAAAGAGAAGAAAAGAGAGATAGTTGAGTGCTGGGAAAAGGAGATGGAGCAAGAGGGTGGAAGTTGGGGTGTTGATGGTTGCCTAGATGGAGAGGAGTAGAATGAAGGTGGAGGTGCAGCCAAAGGTATTGGCGCATGATGGCAGTTGTGGTGGCCGAGAGTGGAGGAAAGAGAGAAAGAGAGGAGGAGAGGAAGAAAGGGGAAAAGAAGGGTAGGGGGAGGTAGTTTGCAGAGTAGTTTGGGAGGTGTAGGAGGCGGTGGTTATGGCGGGATTGGTGGCTAATAGTGGTGCAAAGGGCGATAGAGTTGGAAGGAATAGTTGATCGAGAAGGTGACTTTACACGGCCGGGGTGGCTCATGCAATGCAAATCGAGGGAGGAAGTATGTGTAGTTAGTTAGAGGGTGATGTAGGGAGTGGTTTTGAGGGTGTTTCGAATGACAGTGTTGGACGATGGTGACGAGACTGGAGTCTAAAAGGGCGATGGTGCAAGGGGAAAATTTTCTAGGCTACGGGAAAAAAACTTGAGTCCAGGGCTGGTAAGGGGGTATTTATAGGTTAAAGGAGGGGGAAATCAGGTTAGAGGGGTGATGGGAAAATAGTGCAGTTAGGAGAGGGAATCGGCTGACGACGGGAGGTTGACATAGATAGGTATCATGGCAGCTTACGATTTATTAGGGAAGGAAGAAAATCATGCAAGAAGAGAGGAGTAGTGGTTGGGTTGATATGGTCGGCAAATCAATGGAGAAGAAATAGATAGGTTGGTGACAGAATTCTCAGGGAAGTTGGGGAAGAAGTTACAGGTTAACGAGGAAGGAGAAGAAGGAGGAAGAAGGAGGTGGGGGTGTGGACCAGACGGCCTGGGGAAGAAAAGAAAGAAAAGAAGGGGAAAATCGGCCGAGTGATGGGGACAAAAAAAAGGACAAAACAAAATGCAACATTCTGGGGTTTGGGCTGCGCCGAGAAAAAAAAAAGAGAGGTTTGGGCCGTGGGAAGCCAAGCCCAATTCGGGGGGAAAAGAAGAGAAAAAGAAAAGGAGAAGAAGGAAAAAGAAAGGGAAAAAAAGAAAAGAAAGAAATATAAGGAAAAAGGAAAAAGGGAAAAAGAAAAATAGGTGGGTTAGGTTATTTGGATTATTTTGGTAACTTGGGATATTTAAAAAATAATAATATTTAAATAAAATAATATTTAATTCTCTTTTTAGGCTAATTTACAATTTTGAAAGATTTTTCCTAAATTCCATTTTAATTAGGAAAATATTAAAATTTTCCATATAAAAATATTTATTAATTTCTTCTTGATTTGCCCTAATTAATTCCCTTTTATTTTAATAAATTTTTTTTAATTAATTTTCATAATAAATCTTTAATTAGCTTTAATTCTTAAAATTAGGATTTTTGGGATATTTTAGGAACTGTGAGGCTTTTTGAAAGGGGGTGTAGGGAACGACAATTGTTACCGAAGCAAGGGGTGTTTTGGAGGATTTTGCCAAAGGGTAAGGGGAGTGTTTCAGTGTTTTTTGCCGATGGTTAGTGTAATACCCCAAATTGAGGGGAGTGTTATAAGGATTGATCTGGATACTTATATCAACATGGTATACCATCCTTTTGGTGATTCTATCCTAAGAACTTCACAATTAAGCGTGCTGGTCGTGGAGCAATTTTAGGATGAGTGACCTTCTGGGAAGTTCTGAAAATTTATCGGAAAGTGCGTGAGTGAGGACAAAGCACACTAAAAGGACTCGTGTTGATATGTGGGGTCAGCCGATCAATCCGAAAGCACTTCAAGGTAGCCCCCGTGTGGTCGTATTGACTAAGGGTGTTACAAATGGTATCAAGAGTGAAACCGCGACCGTGAGTTGAACGTGGATGAGCCAGTTAACCACCTAACGGGGTGATTCCTGGGATAAACTGTATTTGAGACAATTAGTGGTTGAGGCGCAATGAGGACATTGTGTTCTTTGAGTGGGGGTGAATGTAATACCCCAAATTAAGCAGAGTGTTATAATGATTGATTTGGCTACTTATATCAACATGGTATACCATCCTTTTGGTGATTCCATCCTAAAGAACTCCACAGTTAAGCGTGTTGGCCGTGGAGCAATTTTATGATGGGTGACCCTCCTGGAAAGTTTTAGAATTTTGTAAAAATTTCTCGGGAAGCGCGTGAGTGAGGACAAAGCGTCCTGAAAGGACTCGTATTGATTTTTGGGGTCAGTCGATCAATCCAAAAGTACTCTAAGGTAGCCCTCGCTTGATCATATTAACTCAGGGTGTTACAGTTAGAGGGGTATTTTTCGGTAGATTTTGTTGTAGCTTGGGGTAGGAACAAGTGGTTTTGCTGCATCTAGGGGGTGTTTTGTGAGTATTTTTGTAGTTGGGGGGGTGAGGGAATGGAAGGTTTTTTCGGTGGTGGTCGATGTGGTGCAGTAATGGTTGTTGAAGGTAAGTTTTTTGGGGTGTTTTGGTGATGGTAAGGTGGGGAAAGAAGGAGTGTGTTTGGGGTTGTTTTTAATAGAAAATTGGAGGAATAAGGAGGTAGTTTTTAGGGCATTAAATGAGGTATATGTATACATATTTACATACACATCGAGAAGGAGAGGAGGGATGTTAAAATTGGGCAAAAATTTCAAACCCAACCCACAATCGTAGGAGTTTGGAATTGATGAGGTAGTAGTTTTCTTGGTAGAGGGAGGGTAAGGTGATTGGCATGGAGAGAGAAAACAATTAAATAAGATATGGAGAGGAGAAGGAAAAAGGAAAAAGGAAAAGAAAAAGTGGGGGTTTAGATTTAGATTTAGGTTTAGGTTAGATAATTATTTGGGATTAGATTTAGGGTAGGAAAAATATTAATAACCCAAAATAAAAATTAGCATTAGGTTGAGATTTAGAATTAGGGAATTAGGGTAAGATAGAAAAATGAATTCGTGAGGTTAGAGTAAGGTTTCGATATTAATTACTTAGGATTATGTTTAGCTAAAAAGTTTGGGGTATTATAATGACTATGGGTGAGTAGAGTAGGGGTTGGTTGCTAAGAGTGGATATGGGGATAAATGATGACATTGTTTAGTATCCATGCACATTTTGGGAGTCCTTGGAGTACTAAGGGATGAGAGGTTACCAACAAGGTGAAACTAGGGTTTTGGAAGGTTAAAGCATGAAACCCTAGGGTAAGTTATTATTATATGTAAGAAATAGGAGAGTTGGGTTGTAACCCTGGATTATGATGTTAATCACAATATTTGGGGATTGTGTAACAAATTAATTAGTCATGAGGGATAAGTGGGAGTCGTGATAGCCATAATGAGGAATTAGGGTTTTGAGAGGGGTCTAATTTGAGAACTTGTTATCATATATGCGAATTGGAGAGTTAGGCTACAAAATTTTAGGGATTGGATAATCATATTAATATATGCTTGGGTATGGAAAATGAGGGCTAAACAAGTGGTAGAGGAGGGGCTAGGCTAACTAAGGAAAATAGGGTTTTGAGGAGTAATCCTAGAGGCTAATTGTTATCATATGTGAGAAATGGGGGCAGTAGGCTATAATTCATGATAAAGGGATTCCTGATGATAGGTTTGTATTTTTGGGTAAATTGGGGACTCAAAAGAACACTGGGGGTAAGGATGTACTCGGTATTATGAAATTAGGGCTTCCAAGGGAATAGGGTTATCTCGAGATAATAGTAAGGCAAGAGCCATCCATGAGTTGTGCATATTTGTGTGTTATTCCTGGAATAAATAAAAATTGAATAATATACTAATCACTTAAAGTGGAAGATCACTTAATTAGGACAAGTTTTGTTTACCTATCCACTAGTGAGAATAGTGGCCAAGAGTATTCTGCCTTAGGTTTGTACTTTATTTACCAATCCATCGGTGAGAATAATGGCCAAAAGTGTAATGTCCTTGGTTTGTACTTTATTTACTGGTCCACTGGTGAGAATAGTGGAGTCATAACTTAAGTAAATAAACCTATTGGATGATAATAACTTTTAGGAAGACACTAATTATGATATGTGTAGTGATATATACTTATGATTTGGGTGGTATTATGGTTCATTTAGGGTTGTAAAAGAAATATGATGGTTCAAAAGTGATGAAGAGATGATGATCATGACTCAGCAAAGTATAATTATTGATGATTATGCTCAAATGATGAAGGGTTTAGAATGGTTTGGTTTGTGGGCTAGGGTTAGGGTTTACTATTAGGGTTTAGTAGTGATGGGAATATTATGATGATGAAAAAAATGGAATAATAGTGATTTGATGATTAGATTATGAAGTTAAGATGTTGAGGATGATCTAATGATGATAATAATATCATTATCTTAAGTTTGGAAATACATAAAATCAAGTAAGCAAAATAGTTTTAAGATGAATGTTGAAGATGATAGTGATGGCATTGAATATGGCGATTAGGGTTTAGAATAACATGGGTTTGTGGAGGGTTTGAAAGATCAATCTTAATCTCTAATTCACATAGCCAAAAATATTAAGGATTTCAATAATAATATCTCACACAAAATTGATTAAAATTGAGAAGAATTCACAAAGAATTTAATTAAGCAAAAAACTTGCAAATTTCATTCAATTTCGTCTCTCTTTATGTTGTATATTTCTATGGCTTTTATAGCCATTAGACCCCCAAATATTACAAGATAATACTCCTAAAAATGTGATAAGAATCGACACAAAATCATTAGGTTGCTCCTTACTCCAAACACAACTTAAAATATAGAATAAGATAACCCTAAAAGATAGAATTAAACTACTTTTTGACTAACTCAACTTTGTTAACTTTTTAACTAATATCCATGTGACAATACTCAATATAACATGTCTAAATTATTGAATAAAGTTTCCTCATATAAATACCACGTTCATTCCTCACATGCAACACATTTTTACCCTCTATGCATGCCATGCATATGCCTTTATCGCTAGTGACTTGTTTTGTAAGTTTTATTCATGACTTGCAATGTAGTTATCTGTTTGTCTTCAAATTTTTTGGGGAGCCTCTCTAAATAAAGGATGATAGGTTCCATAATAATAAATACTAAGTCTTGACCATTTTTCATGCATCAAATTATATATAGTGGAACACCACATGGGTTAGGACCAAATGTACTTTATTTACTGGTCCATTGGTAAGAATAGTGGCCAAGAGTATGGTGCCCTAGGTTTGTACTTTATTTACTGATCAACAAATGAGAATAGTGGCTAAGAGCATACTACCCTAGGTTTATACTTTGATTACTGTTCCACCAATGAGAATAGTGGGGTCCCTAAACCCACGTGGATAAAAATTCATAAGTTGACTGTTTATTACATTAATATTTTGGCCAAATAATAATGAATGAACCAATATAATCTACCTATGCACATTCCATTTCTTATGGTGGTGTTATTAATATCTTTAACCTATTTGATCATATTGTTACCTTAATCAGTACGCAGCGTACTGATCACCCTTATTATAGGTGTTGCTTATTCACACGAGCAGTGACCCCTTCTGAGTCTATAAAGGTGAATGAGGTTCCTCTATATGACTTTGCTACATATGTTGATATAATCGAGGTAGAGTGATGTTGTTGTGTTTAGGGTTAGGGACAGTAGAGAGAGACATTCGACTATCATCTTTTTCATCTTTCTTCACATTAATGTTTTACTTTTGTTGAAGAAATTTTGTGTATTTGAGTATTTCATTTGGAAATAAACAATTAACCCTATTTATGTTATGCATTACTACTTTGTTATGCTTATCATTTTTTGTGTATCATTTTTGTTTTACCTTGTAGTTAGTATAAGGCTGGCCTAGGGCCAGACTTATACCAATTATGGTGGTAATACCCCCTTATAGTTGGATGATATTATGTTAAAAATAAAAATTTTCAATGGCAATTTTTGGGAGTGATACAAGTTGGTATTAGAGCAAAACCGAGACTACGAGTTGAATTTAGATGAGCCAGTCATACGCTTAGCAGGACGATTCTTGAGATAAATTATATTAATAGAATTAGTGGTTCAGGCACATCAAGGACGTTGTGTTCTTTGTGTAGGGGTGAATGTAATACCATTATTATAAGTAGAAATAAAAATATAGATTTTACTATTGCTGTTATAATATTAAATATTATATTTATTATATTTATAATTATAATTTTTATGTTTATAATAATTGATACCTATAAATAATAATAATAATAATAATATGAGGATAAGGATCTACACACATTTCTATTTATTTAATTATACAAGTAATTAGTTGTATGCGATTATAAAAGAATTCTCACACTTTAGAAATTATGTAAGTGAAAAACAAGGTGAAAATTGTAATCTAGCTAGTGAAAGATATGGATAAAATAAGTAGTTGTCAAATAATTTATGTTGTTAATGGAATTTATAAATGAATAGAGCCTTGACCATTTTAAATTATATTAAGTAACCAATTACCTTATGGTAAATAAGTAAGTTTTAGAAATTATCCTTTACTAAGCCAATTTTACCATAATCCCACTGCCATTAGCTATTATAAATAGCCTACTAAATCTCCACAATTAACATAGTAGCTGCATATCCCAATATATATATATATATATATATATATATATATAAAAGCCTGGACCATCGTACTTGGATTAAAGAATAGGGTTTACTATCTAAGAAATATAACGTCACACAATATTCATAGGTATTTAATCGATACTTTAAAGCATATATGCTTAGATCATACTATCCCTTTTTTATTATTTTAATATGGAATTATAATATATGAGCATATGATGTTATCCCTTATCAACAAATAAGGTTTTCAGTTAGTCAGACACCTTTTGTAGATACAATTAATTATAGCTTTATAATGCTTATGGGAATACAAAAAATATAGGGGAAATCATATGGTGTTGTGCACTACACCTCTCCTTTTTATATTTTCTAAGTAGTGTTTGCAACTTTAATTCATAGTCTTAAGTTAACAAGTCATAATTTCTACTTATCCAACTATGGCGTATGCCATTAGTTAGAGTAGTAGATAGTAGAAGTTCTATATAAAGATAAATAGATATTTTGTTAAAAAAAAGGAGTAACAATTGTAGTAATGATGCTGAAAATTAGTAGACATTTATAAAGATGAACTACTAGACATTGGATTTAGTTTTGAGAATTTCATTTTGATTGATTTATGTAGTAATAACCTCCGATGATGCTTTCATATCAATTTTATTTTTTAAAAATAAATTCTGACTAAGTAGCAAATATTCATTTTTTAACCGAGTTTAAATTCATAAGCTTTATTTGGGTAGATAATTAGGTAAATGATCACATCACACTCAATTTTTTAGAGTAACTACATATTCCCTTAATTATTCTAGAATTAAGGGCTTATATATAAATATTAGGTGATACATTTAGAGATTAATAAATTTAAGGATTTTGATAAGTTAAACCTAAGATAATTATAATAAATTTATTTAATATATTTTACCTAGTATTAATAATATTTTTTTTAACTTTAGGATTAGTTGACTAGTAAGCCTTCGATGATCGGATTTTATTTCAAGTAACTTACTTACTTTTCTAGTTATTTGTAGATAAAGTACTAACTATATTTTGATGTATATGATACTATTTTTGTGATATATGATTTAAGGCGCTTTAAATTTTTATATATGTGGTAACCCTTATTTTATAAACCTTAGTGTTTTGTCAACTTGGTTCATAATTTTATCTAACAATATGATTTTTATAAATATAAGTTTATTCATATGTATTTTTATAAATTTCATTTGCTAATTTATTTGGAATGTATGTAGGGTGCTTATATGATTTCATATATTTTTGGTGATCATATAAAATTTATGTTACATGTATGATATTATTAGCAATATCTGATATTTGTTTTTCTAGTTGCCATTGAGTCATAGTGATGGCTGATTGGATTCTGACCGAAGTGGTTCATTCTTTATGAATTTTTTTAAAATTGGGAAGTGGTATTATTAAAAGCCTTATATATTAAAAATATTATCTATAAATATATTATTTATGGGACATGTTAATTATGGAAAATGTTATGTATAGAAGTTGCTATTTTTGGAACGTACCAAATATGGAAGGTAACTAGATTTAGAAAGGTGGATAATTAAGGAATGGATATGGTTTTGTGTTTTATATGTGTTATGTAGTTACTTTAAATAAGAAACTAAAATTTAAAGGGGAATATGAAAGTGAGATAGGGTTTTCTAGGATTGAATTCTTGGAGTTGGGGATCGGCAATAATCTTTTCTTGGATTGTAGTGATGTATAGTCACTTGGTATGTTTACTTGGCTAAGAGATAGTAAGACTCCATGTCTACTATATTAGGATATTTAAACCTCTTAGACAGTATGGCACTTAAGGACTGGATAACCTATATTTGATTTTTCCCTTTGGTGCTAGGACCATTGGGATTACCTAGGAGATGGATCTCTTATTATTGGTTTTGGTTGTTATTAGATGTCTTCGGGCTGATTTTCCGAGTGACCCTCCTAGTTGGGTTTTTCCCACTTAATAAATAAATTGTATTGTGTGTTTATGTTGGTTAATAATTGAAGACACTTTAATAAATGGTGAACTAATATTTGCCTTATAATTTGACTCATATGCTGTTTTCTATGATGTATTATAGTGATTCTATAAATTATGATATTTTCCTTCTAAATAATAGGTTACTTAGTTATTCCCCTAATTAACTTATTTTTTTTTAAATAGGGTTGTGATGATCCATAATGTACATGGTGAGAAGATATTCTTGTGTAGGTAAATTGTGACCATACTTCTTGAAGGATGCATGCTTGTAGGACAAGTTGAAAGAGTAGTTTGGCTTTCAGAGTTATATCTTTTGATGGTGTTTTGATTTCAATGAGTTTTAAATAGACTAGAGTTATTTAATTTACGAATACGTCCTTAAATAATTTTGACATTGTTATTTTACTTTATGGTGTCTTATTGTATGCGGAATTTGGTTTTAGTTTAAACTTTAAGTTTTAGCCTCAACATCTAGTGTAAGTGGAATAATAGCTTCTACTTGCACTAGATGTGGTAGTAATACCCTCATTTATATTTAACTTCCGCATTGTTTTCTAAGTATTGTATGTTTTGAAGATAGGAGTGTTACAATAATAATAATATTAATTTTTTTATGATCTAATATGATATTATAATAAAGTGAGAAGAACACAGTCTTAACAGTTTTGTTTCATTTGTTATTATACGGGTTACATATTTTTTTTACATAAAATTTTATTAATAATGTAGTTTATTGGTATTGATGTATCAATTTATATAAGATAAAATATTTCATTTGTATATAAAATTTTATTTTAGTTTGGATTAAGTTTAAAATTATATCAGGTTATGGGTCAGGTTTGAGTTAAGTCATTTTAGGTTAGGTAAGTTCTGATCGGGTTATTATTGGGTTTCTATCCTAGTATGGGCCAGGTTCTTTTTGGGTTACATTATTTCTATTTAGGTCATTTTAGATATGGATTACTATTCAGTTAATTAAATTTAGGTTGGATTTAGACTGATTTGGATTTTTAGATTGAGATTGGCTTCTATATTTTAGGTCTAGATTGGGTTTCCGGATGGGTTATTTAGGTCGGATAGGTGAGGCTGGGTCAACTTTTTCAAGTCTAGTTCATCAAATGTGACGAATTCTAACTTAAGGTGCATGCGACCACATTAGACTCACCCTTTACAACAAGATAACTCCAAATCATAATATTTTACGAATTCTAATCACCTATGCAACCACTTAAGGTGTTAAATAATGAGCTCTTCATTTGTAAAGATATATTTGAGACTCTTGTGATTGGTATAGAACTTGCATCAGACTCCATAAAAATAATACCTCAAAATCTTCAAATCAAAAACCATTGTAGCTGACTCAAGGTATTGAGTCCGGTAGTTCTTTTAAGGTTTTAGCTATAAAGAGGAATAGGCCACCACCTTACTCAAGGTATTGACTCAAAATCTTTCTTTCTTTTATTTCTTTTCTTCTTCTCTGAACTAAGCTTTTTCTTCTATTTATCTTCTCTTTATGTTGAAATTTTATAGATTCATATACACCATGCATGAAACTTCAATTAAATCTTTGAGAATACATAATTCATTTATCCTCTCCTTAATATCCTTTCCTTAATCCCTAAGTTTTGATTATGAATTCTAATATTTCTTATGTTTCCTCTAAGGTTTTTCCATGGCTTTTGGGAGTTGTGAATGGAGTGATTTATTCAAATATTTAAGGATAATTTATTAACTTCTAATATAAGGTAAAAATATAGTTTTCTTGGGCTAAAAAATTATTTTTTCTTTTATCACATAATTTGCAATGAGTATTGGTGTTTTATGCTTATTTGGTATGTTAATCTTATTATTTTTTGTAATATAAATCATATTGGATTATTTGTGGTTGGATATTTTTACACACCATGATTAAATTTTAATTTAATTATTAAAATTAAACTAATTCTTTTATTGAAATATTTGATAAATAGATGATTAAAGAAATTGTGAAAGTGAATAGTTTTAGACATGTGAATCTACTTCAATCTTGAGCTAATATGTATTTGAGAGAAAAACTTTGTGCGAAGCCTATTTGGTATGAAAGTAAAGGTATGTGATTCTAAGTTTTGATTCAAATTCATTTTTTTATGATTTTGAGTTCATGTAGAAAGTTATGATCAAAAAACTGAAAGTGTGCAAAACTCTCTAAAACTTAGTTCGTGAGAACTAGGTTTGAGTTTCAGATTTGATCTTTGGTTTAGAGTTTATTTTTGTGTGCTACAAGAATTTATAATTTTTTATGTTTTTATGATAAATTTTATATATAATATGTTATCATTTAGATAAGTATACTATTAGAATTTAAGGATTAAAGTTAGAAGAGAAAAGTTGAAGATGAAGAAATCTTCAACATGTTCACGAGCTTAGGTTGAAGAAATGAATGATGTTCTTGAGGCCTTCATCTTATTCAGCCTTAATTACCATCTAATCACCCATTAATCATATAAATATTTTTAGTGATAATTAATCATGGTTTTAGACATATAATGAAAATATTAACCTCAAGTGACTTGAACATTCACCTAATAACCATGGAGGTCAAGGTTGGACCTAGATTTTTAATTTCCCTTATTCTTGGTAATTAGTGAATCTTTTAAAAAATGGCATACCACCTTGTTTAGCTAGTGAAACATTGTTGTGAACTTGGGAATAATTTTGCTCACTTGTCCTTATCTACCCTCTCATTGAGTGCGCTAACTTATTTTTATAATTGATTAAGGTTAGAAAAAAAGTTCAAGTATGGGAGAGTTAATAAATGAGAAAATATGCATGTATTATATTATCTATATCATCAATTTGAATGTATTTATATTATTATTTAGGTTAGAATTAGTGTTTTAGTATCAGATACTACTTTGTTTTGAAAATTTTATGTAGGAGCAATATTTAGATAAAGAATGAATCAAAGGAAATGTAAAACAAGAGTCCAAAGCAAGATTGGAATGGTAGATAATATGAATTATGGATAGGCCATGCCTTACGTCACAACCATGGAGTATTTGAAGCGAAAAGAGAAGTAAATCAAGAATTTTTTCACAACCATATGCAGAGCATGGTGCATACCACAACTTATGCTTGAAATATGACTAAGTTTCTAACTTTATTTGAATCACACCCAACTTCTATCTTGTGATATAGTTGTGTTGTGTGTAATTTCACCACTCTAAGAATAGCTACATCCATAACTTTCCAAATATATAGCAATTTTCTACACACATTTCAATAGCTTTAGAGATACACTTTATCTCTCTCTTCTTCAACTCGTATTATTGCAAAATACACTATATTCAATTCTAATATAATTCCAAGTATAAATAATGAATCTTTCTTACAATAATGTGATTTGGATCTTCCATTTCTTGAAGAATCTTGAAGAAAT
The DNA here is from genome assembly GCA_030549775.1 of Tamarix chinensis. Classification (NCBI taxonomy): domain Eukaryota; kingdom Viridiplantae; phylum Streptophyta; class Magnoliopsida; order Caryophyllales; family Tamaricaceae; genus Tamarix; species Tamarix chinensis. Next base: position 87,645,289 of record CM060180.1, read on the forward strand.
TTATTTCACTCTCTCTTGTATACTTTTAATTTATATTATTCATGTTATTTACTTCTTCATTCTTGTTATTACTATGATTATGCTTGATTAAATTTATTTTCTAATATTAGATCTAGACTCTCTTGTTAATTGATGATAAAGTAGTTTTAAAATATGTTTTGATTGCTTGAATTATTGAATTCAATTATTATTTCCTTAATTATGTTTGAGTTGCTCGATCACTGACTTGATTATATATAGGCAATTAATAGAGGAAATGAAAGGTGATGATTAAAAATAAGAAATTTAATAATTGAACATGCCAATCAAACGACAAAAGTAAGTTAGAGACTCTTAGGTATTTAATTTATTTAGCTTTTACCGTAATGGATTCAATTTTATTTAGTACGATGGAAATAGGTTGTTAAATTGAATTAGATGTGACTATTATACCTCAAAAGAGATTACTAGTTACTTTAAGCCATTTCTGTAACACCCCAAAATTCATTACTTTTTTTTCAAAAGCGGAAGAATTTAAAATTTAAAACTTGTGAATTCTAGGGATGTTACAGCTACACTTAGTACCCGACTTGTTTACTCCGACCGTTCTAGTACCAAGTGCTAAGGCTAAAAAGATTATTTTCAAACTTAAACCGAGAGTTCATAAATTGAATTAAAAAAATCATAACATAGAAATCAAAGTACGCATAAAAGTTTATAATCAATAATAAGATAGAAATCAGAGTGCGAAATCAAAATTCCTTGGGGGGAATAATCTTAGAATCGATAAAAGGTTTAATTGAAATACTCAATATAAGGTAATACATCATACAAGGGTAAATGTGATACAAAAGAAATACATAAGGAATAAATTGAATCAAGAGTAAATACGGCCACGACACTCTCAATTTTCGAGCCAACCACAAGCTCAATACTCAGCCCCGCCCACCTGCACAAAGTCAAAAGGGCCTACTACTCTTGGGAATGAGAAGCACCCATGAAAATGGTGATCAGTACGCTACATACTGAGTAAGGTAACCGTGCACTAAGACCAACACAAAAATCACATAAACCATGCAGAAGAAATAACAAAAGCATAGAAACCATCATGATAACATACTATCGTATAATCATTCGGTAGATAGATAATGTCCAATTATAGTTTGGATTAATTATTTAATTAATTTCTTATCGAAAATCGATTTACACCATGCATTTTTATCAAATCCATAAGAGCATAGGAACCTCCCACTATTTTAGCTGGTGGGCCGGTCATTTGTGGGACATCAAGTCCACACCACTATTATTCGCCGGTGGATCGGTAACTTACCAGGTAAAACCCTAACCACTATTCCTTATTGGTGGATCTTTTCGGTTCCTGCTTGCATAGTGTTCCACTGTAAGTAATTAGTATCTTTTAAGTGTCTTAGCAAAACTCAGGTTAGTGTTTATTGAGCTCAAGATCCCCCACTATTATAGCCGGTGGGCCGGCCACTTGCGGGACATCATATCCTCACCACTATCATTCACCGGTAGATCGGTCACTTATAGGGTAAGAACCCTAACCATTATTCCTAGCCGGTGGATAAGCTGGATCCGACTCAATAATCTTTCACTTTAAATGATTAATGTCTTAAGTATCTTATTCAGAAGCTTTCACCCTAGATATGCATGAATCACTCCCTTTACACTTATCATCCAACTGATCCATATCATATCATGAGAACCCTACACCTTCTAACTTATCTAACAACCTTTCCTCTGTACTCAAATTCACACTAGAACTCCAACACCAAAAAATATGTGGGTCAAGGCCCACTACTACACACCTCCAAGTCCACTTATTTTCTTACTCTAGGGTTTTTCCCAAAAACCCTAATTTAGGCCCACATGACCCATCCTACTCCACCTCACACAACCTAAATTATTTTAACACCCCATTTTTCACAACCCATCAATCCCATATTCATCATCATACTTTATTCACCAAATACACACATGTTACCACCGAACCCTAGTTAGCCATATCAAAACCATAGTTAACCACTCCAAACCCTAATTAACCACAACAAACCATAATTAACCACTCCAAACCATAATTAGCCACTCCAAACCCTAGTTAATCACAACAAACCATAATTAGCCACTCCAAACCCTAGTTCAGCCTCCTCCATACCCTTATATTGTCCTACGTACTATTTTTCACGCAAAACCCAAATAACTCTTCTATTATCTTCCTTACATCCCAAGTCAACTTTTCATACGTAAACTTTACTCCCATGCAGATGCTAACCTCCCCATGCAAACCTTCGAACGTTTTCATGCAACCCTAAAAATCCCACATGAAACCCTAGATTCAACCATGCAAAATCCTATATTCCTCCATGCCAAAAACCAAGATTCCTCCAGGCAAAACCCTAGAATCATCCATACAAAACCTTAGATTCTTCCATACAAAATCCAAGATTCCTCCATGCAAAACCCTAGATTTATTCATACAAAATTCAAGATTCATCCATACCAACTCTAGATTCAATCCATACAAAACCCTAGATTAGATCCTCCCATGCAGCACCATAGAATCTGCCATGCAAAACCTTAATTCCATCCATACAAAACCCTAGTTGAGATTCTCCCATGCAACACCATAAAATCAACCATGCCAAACCTTAAGTCCATCCATACAAAACACTGGTTTAGATTCTTCCATGTTACACTATAGAATAGATTCTTCTATACAAAACCATAGATTAAATTATCCCATACATAACTATAGATTAAATTCTCCCATAAAAAACTATAGATTAAATCCTCTTGTACAGAACCATAGATTAGATTCTCTCATATAACTCCATAGATTAGATTCTCTCACACGAAACCATAGATTCGATTCTCTCACATAAAACCCTAAATTCCCCATTTTATTCTGCCACTCATGAATCATTAAAATACTTAGCTAAACTCACATCCCTTGGTCAACTTATTTCCCCTATTCTCCTTTTTCATCCTTTCCCCCACACAAACCATATTAACATCCTCACATGCATGTATTACAGGGTCACAACACATAACATCACATACTATAATATTTCATCACATACACATAGTACATGTGCCATGTAAACACACAAAAATATACTTCAACTCCACGTCATACCACATACAAAATAATTACAATAATAAACATAGGATGCATAACATACAAAGCATATAATGCACATCAACACACAATAGGCCTTAGTAACACCCTTACCTAAAATGACACCGGTCTTGGAGTACGCTCCTATGCCTCCTTAGGACTTTGACTAGTCTCACCTATATGAGGAAAAAGCTAAAATTAGATTCCCTCCTACCAAAAATACTATTATTCCTAAATTAATCTAAAACTAGGCTATCGATAAAATAATAACATATTAATAAAAATGACATTAACTAATTACTATCTTGCTACAGATATAAGAAATAATAGTAATATTGTAAAAGTTGATATTATAAGGTTGAAGACTTTACCCAACTAATAATAATAATGATACCAAAATAATAATAGCAAAGATACTAAAAATAATATCTATTCTAATATTAATAAGAATAATAATAATAGTAACAATAATAATAAAAATGGCATTATTCAAAAACAAAATGAAATAATGGCTTCGACCCATTTACCAAAATAATACTAATAATAACATTAGTAAAATAAATAACAAAATTTTGTAAAATTAATAATAATGAAATAGTAATAATAATAATGATAAAAACCATAATAATACTACTACAATAATAATAATAATAATAATAATAATAATAATAATAATAATAATAATGATAATTGAAAATAAAATAAAACAGGGTTTCGACCCTACATTGAATAATAATAAACTTATTAAATAATAATAATAACACTAATAAGAATAATAAATGCTAATGATAAAATTATTAATAATATTAATAATAATAAGACTTGATATTTATAATACTACTGCTATCATTCAAAATAGGCACAATAGGGTTTCAGCCTTATATAGAATAACAATACTAACATTGAAAATAATAATAATAATAATAATAATAATAATAATAATAATAATAATAATAATAACAACAACAACAACAACAACATATTAATATTAATAATAAAGATAATAGCAAAAATAAGATTAATAATAATAAAATCGAAATAAAAATATAATAGGGCTTTGACCCTTAATAGAAATAATAAAATAATAATAATAATAATAACTATAATAATAGTAATATTAATAATAATAATATTAATATATTTCGAATAAGTGAAATGAAATAAAATAAAGCTTGTATATATAGTGAGAAGGGTTTAGGGGGTTTAGGGTTCAAACTTAGACTAGTGGTGACAAGTGGCACCGGCGGTGGTGTATGGTGGCGGCGTCGGTGGCTGGAAAAAGAGAAGAAAAGGGAAAGAGTTGAATATTGGGAAAAGGAGAGGTATAATGGAGGTGGGAGTTGGGGTGTTTAGGGTTTCCAAGGTGGAGAGGAGTAGAATGAAGGTGGCGGCGCAACCAAAGGCGGTGGCGGTAGTGGTGGTGGCTGAATGGGGAAGAAGAAGATAAAGAGAGGAGGAGAGGGAGAAAGAGGAAAAGAAAGATAGAGGGAGATAGAGGAGGTTCTGCAGTATAGTTTGGGAGGTGAAAGGACCAGCGACAACAACAGAAGTGGTGGCTAAAGGTGGTGCGAAAGGCAGCGGAGGTGAAAGAATGGGTTGATTGAGGAGGTGACTTTGCACGGCTGGGGTGGCTCGTGCAGAAAGAATCGAGGGAGATGGGAGATTTAGTTGGGTAGAGGACGATGCAAAGAAGGCTTAGGTGGATGGAGTGGGCGACGAAGTTGGCCGGAGGTGACGGAAATGGTGTCTGAAGGGGCGGCGGTGGTAAGGTCGAGAATTTCTGGGTAGGAATCAAAATCTCAATACAGGGCTCAATCTAGGGGTATTTATAGAGTAAAAGGAGAGGATAGGGTCAAGGGGACGACGAGGGAATAGAGAAGGTAGGGTTAGGGTCACCAGCGGCGTCATTTGGCCTGCAAAAATCTGGGTCAAACGTGCAAAAAGGAAGGGTGGGGTAGGTCAAGGTAGTTTACGAGTCAGGGGGAAGAAAAATAGGAGTGACGACCAGTCAAAAGAGCGTGGCCAACGGCAAAAAACCAGGGCGTTGGGCGGTTTTTTTGTAGGTCATTGACTATGGGGGAGGAGGAAAGAAGAAGAAGAAAGAAAAGGCTAGACCGGCTGGTTGGGGAAGAGAAAAGGAAAAGAAGAGAGAGCCAACCGGGCAGCGATGGGGTACACTTTAAACGAAACACGACGTTTTATTTTGGGCCACGCTGAAGAAAGAAAAAGAAGAAAACGGGCCGCGGTAGGAGGGGAAGGAAGGAAAAAGGGAATGGGCTGCGGGAAAGGAATGAAAAAGGAAGAAGGGCTTGGGTCGCTGGGCTACCCCAGGTCGGGGGAAGGTAAGGAAGAAAAAGAAAAGAAAAGAAAGAAAATGAAAGAAAAAGAAAGGAAAAAGAAAAAATAAAAACATGAGGGTTGGGTTAATCAAATTAATTAGTATATTTGGGATATTTTAAAAAGATTATAGTATTTAAAAAAAATCATATTTAAATCCCTTTTTAGGCTAATTTAAGGTTTTTGAAAGTTTTTTTTTCATAAATTCCATTTTAGTTAGTAAAATACCCTAAATTTCTTTAATTAAACTATTTATAAAATTCCTATTAATTTGGAACTATTTTCTCCTTCTTATTTTAGATAAAATAATTTATTTAATTAATTTCCAAAATAAAATCCTTAATTAGCTAAAATACCCAAATTTCTCCTAATTAAAATACTTATAAATTTCTTATTGATTTGTCCTAATTAATTTCCTTTTTATTTTAATAAAAAATATTTATTTAATTAATTTTTCTAATAAAACCTTATTTAAATATAATTCTTAAATTATAATTTTTGGGGCATTTCAACTTCACCCTCTTGGATTTAAGTAGTTGTTTGACAATTAATTTGATTATTTATTAATTACCAATTTATGATGACAATCTAATCCTAATTTTTTTTATTACCGTTTGCATTAATTTTTGATCTTGTTATTTGGTGATTTCTATTCCCTAAATTTCTTCTATTTAGATAGTCAAAATTGTTGAAGATTAAGAAGTTCCCTATGGAGATGACCTTAAACTTTTGATTTAAGCATTAAAAACTAAATAACATGAATAATATAGATTAAAATGAATAATAGAAGATAAAACCAATTTATTCAAAAATATTCAAGAATTGGAAGATCCTAAGAGAATAATTCCATGAGAAATTGATGATTCAAAATGGGGATTATATCATAATTAAAGTGAGTATATTTTACAATTATAAGGGTAAAAAAAAGAGAGAGAAAAAGTCTCCACAAAACTATCTAAAAGCGTGTTTAAAATTGCTACATATTAGGGAAGTTACAAATGTAACTATTCTCTAAAAGGAGAAAATACACACAACACAACCATATCAAAAGATAAAGGTTGAGTGTAATTCGGGTTAAGTTTGAAACTCAGCCACATGTCAAGCAGAGGCTATGGCATGGACTGTACCCTATATGTGGTTGAGGAAAATTTCATGATTTACTTATCTCTTTGCTCTAAATCCTCCATGGTTGTGTCTCAACGAATGAATTTTCCATATTGTGTGTTATCCATCATTCCAAGCTTTCTTTAGGCTCCTTTTTGCATCGCTTTTGATCCCTAACAATGGCGGTAAAAATTTGATGAGCTAAACTGCAAGTACACGACCGTAATTATAACATATCAAGATCATATCCTTTAGAACTTTTTATTAATTATAAAAATTTCACCAATTATGTCTCTCTACACAAGTTAAATTTGGGGAGTAGAAAATAACCAACAAAACAAGATCAAATAGTAATGCTAATGGTAGTAAAAATAAATAAAAATCCTAGGACTAGATTGTTCTTGTATATCAGTGATTAAAAAATAACCAATTTAGTTGTAAATTAGCTAGTTAAATCTAGGAGGGTGAAATAAACTAATTTAACTAACAGATCATTCAAGGTTTAATAGTCACATCTAATCCAATTTAATAACCTATCTTCATGGTATTAAATCAAATTACATCTATTATGTTTTATGCTAAATCAGTGAAATCCCAAAGATACTTAAGCCTTCATTCTTGATTTGATCCTTCCAACAAATTGTTAAATTTCAAGTTATTAATATTCTCATTTAAGTTCTTGGGTTAAATAATAATTTTTATTCAAGTTGGTAATCAAGAAACTCAATCATAATTAATGAACTAAAAATTAAATTCAAGAATTCAAGTAATCAAAATGGAAATTTATACTAATTTACCATTTATTAAAAATGTAGTCTAGATTTTTTTATTAGAAAATTAATGTACTCAAGAATAATCATGGTAATGATATGAGTGAAGAAGTGAATAATATGAATAATATAAATTAAAATTTGATAATAGAAGGTAAATCTAAGTTCTTAAAGAATTTTTAAGAATTGAAACATCTAGGTCAAGTAATTACAAGAGAAATTGATGATTACCAAGAATAAGATTAGAGTGGCATAGAGTGTATTTTAAAATAATAAAGGTTAGAAAAAAAGAGAGAGAGAAATAGCCTCCTAAAAACCATCTAAAAGCGTGTGGAGAACTACTACATAATGGGAAAGTTACGGATTTAACCACCCTTAAAAAGGAAAAAAATACATATGGCACAACCATATCACAAGATATAGGCTATGTGTGGTCCATGTCACATTCTACACTCAATGCATGGCTAGATTCCTTGATTTTCTTGAACTACACTCTACTTATATTTTGTGATATAGTTGTGCCAAGTGTATTTTCTCCTTTTCAAGAGCATTTACCTCTATAACTTGTCCATTATGTTCCAATTTTTGCACACTTTTAGAAACTTTTTGGGAGGCTCTTCCTTTTTCTTTTTCAACCCTTATTATTTTAGAATACACTATCCTTAACAATAATATATTTCCTTATTTAAATCAACAATTTCTCTTATAATTTGTAACTTTATATGTTTCAATTCGTGATAATTTTTTTCTTTTCTACTTTCAATTTATATTGTTCATGTTATATAATTCTTCATGATCATCATTACCATGATTATGCTTGAGTATATTTCTTTTATAGGATTAGATCTAGTCTAAATTATTAATTAATGATAAATTAGTTTAAAATTTCAATCCTATTGCTTGAATTCTCAAAATCAATTGTTAGTCATTTAATTATGGTTGAGTTTCATGATAGATGACATGACTAGACATAGGTATTTTTATTAAAGATATGAAATATGAGGATTAATAATGAGAAATTTAACAATTTAAAGGAAGGAGCAAACCATGAAATTAGGCTAGAGTCTTTTATTAATTTTACTAATTTAGCATAGAATTTAATGAATTTGATTTTATTTAATGATATACAATTATGTTATTAAATTGGATTAGACATAACTATTAGACCTTGAAAGAGATTATTAGTTAATTTAGGCTATTTCACTCTCTTAGATTTATGTAGTTATTTGGTAATGAAATTGATTATTTATTAATTAATAATTTATGATACCAATCCAATCCTAGGCTTGTTTATTATATTTTACTACTATTAGCATTTGGTATTATTTTATTAGTCATTTTCTATTCCCTAAATTTAATCTATCTAGATAGTCATAATTGGTGAAAATTTATTAATCAACATCAAATTCTTATGGAGACAACTTTTTCATGCATTAATGATCGCCATGCACTTGCCGTTTGGCCCATTATGTTTTTGGCACTGTTATAGGGGACTTCACCTCTTTGATACTGAATGTGATTATTATTTAGGTAGACTAGAATTTTTTCTTTTATTCTTATTTTTATTTTTACATTTGAATATCATTGTATGTTATAATCCTTACAGTTTGGAAACTATTAGATTGTGGCCCTAAGATTGAGAGGACTCTATGTACTATCAAAAAGTGGAATTGAGAGATAAAAAGATAATTTAAATAAATAAATCATCATGGGGGACCAAGAGAATCACCAATCTTTAAAAGAGTTTGCTTCACCAAACTCTCATGGCACATAATCAAGCATTACAAAGCCACTAATTTCAAGCTCAAACCATTAGTCCTTTCATTAATTAAGCACAACCAATTTGATGGTACTCCAATTATAAAAAATGAATTTGATTGTACTACTTTTATTAAGGTTATTTCCCTTCTTACTAAGGGGTAAGACGAGAGTATAAATACATTATCTTCCACTCGATTTTATCACCACATGGGATCAACTTTCACAAGATTTCCTTGCTAAGTACTTTCCATAAACAAAACCACTCACTTGAGGAATCAAATAACAATATTTAATCCAAGTGATGGAGGTATCATTTTATGATTCCTGGGAGAGGTACAATGATCATGGTTCAAAGGATTGGTGAATATTCCAAACTTTCTATGATGGTAATCTATACAACACAAGGATGATTATAGATGCCACAATAAGAAGCACTAATGAATAAAGGTTTTCAGAATGTAAGACATCACATAGAGGACATGGCCTAGAATCACTTCTTATGGTTAAGTGTATACTCATTACGTAAAAAGATCATGAGGTATGATGCTAATGCATTAGACCACATAAATTCTAAAGTAGATGCATTATTCTATGTTGTATTTAAACCTATGGAAATGCATTTAAATATGAATAATTAAATCTAGGATGGCTTTGGTAGATTATCATGATCTAATATAACTAAAGTACCTTAGTATCTCTAGGTTGATATGATCTCCCCTTGAGTAAATAAAATTAAAATAATTAATTTTGGTTTTAGTTGCTATGGATCATGATGCTATGTAGTTTAATAAGATATTACTATTCAAAGTGAATGATCACATGAGTCAGGGACAAGGTGTTACATCCATTCCACTAGATGATAATAGTGGCTTAAGAGCATTTTTCCCTAATAGGTGCTTCAAACCATTCTATCGATTCAAGAATAGTATTTAGGAGCATGTTGGATTTATACATGCTGTGTCCAATACACTATATGATAATAGTGTCTTAGAAGAATTTTACCCTAATAGAGACTTTAGCTCATTCCACCAGATTAAAAATAGTGGAATCCCTAAACTAAATGTAGATACATAGTTGGAATGATCATAATAACAAAATGGGTTTTTCTTGTAGTTTAGAATAATAATTGATGTAGATATATGAGATATGTTGTTAATGTTATAGTTATTAGGCTGAGATTGGTTCTAATCATCACTTCAGAGAGCATCCCTTGGATGCTTGGTTGGTAAGTTTTATTATATTCCAAATGAATGAGCATGTGCAATATATGTCCTTGGTGATATTTTTAATCTAACGTGGTTATCGTATTTTGGTCATCGCATGCATATTCTAATATTTTATTCCATGTCCCAAAGTAATACCTTCCATGAGTTAAATGCGGGCTTTTCATGTTAGTTTCATATAATGTGTTACTATATAGTGTTATACTCATGGTCCCCTACTTTTTCAATGAATAGTGGTCTTTGTAGGTTAGCTTGTGATATCAGTTGAAGGCTAGTATTATGGGTTGAGATTTAGGACTATTCGACATCTTTTGATCTAGATATTCTTATACTCTAATGTCCCTCTATATATTCCTTTCACTGAGTTTTATAACTGCCGATCGTTGGTTTTATCATAGTGATATTTATCTACTATATTCTCTCTAGCCTAGTTTGTATAATATTGCTATTAATTTAAGTAGAGTAATGTTTATAGCCTTAGAACTTGGTATAAAAATGATAGAGGAAACCACACTTATACTAAGTGTAATAGTAACACACTATGCTTTTGTTATTTAAGCTTCCATAATTAACTCTTTAAATGAAAATTCTTAGAAATAGGGGTGTTATAGTTAGAGAATAATATCACTTGGATAGCCCATCAATATAGCTATTATTTTAAGTCTTTGGGGATGTTTTCTAGTTCACTGGAGTCTAACCCAAAAGGCTCCATCAATGCCATCACATTAATGAATTGGAAAGAACTAGAGGTACAAATAGTGGGAAGTGATGATGAGGATGTTAGAGATGAGAGAAATAAGGTTACGAAAAATGAGAAAGAATATGAAGATGAGAAAAATGAGAAGGGTAAGAAGCATATTTCACCTCTTCCTTATAAGTCTCCACTACCCTTCCCTCAAAGGAAAGCTAAGGGTACTACTCAATTTCTACAATATATGATCAAATTAGACCACAAGGTGTTCTAGCACCTTGGAGTTTTATTGTGTAATACTCCATAATTTTATATTTATAAAGGGTGAAATTCTTGTGTTTAATGGATCTTGGATAAGGCTTTATCTTGATTTAGAAATATATATTTGGTTTGATTTGATAAGGAATTAAATAAGACTTGGAAAATACAAGTAAAAATAAGTTTTCTTGGCTTACTAATTAACTAGTCCTATTAACCAATCGATTGGTCTATCATTTTTAGCTTGATTTTTGGGTTGATGAAACTAATCAACTAGTTTGGGAAACCGATCTACTTATTTGTAAAATAGTTGATTGGTCAACGAAATTGATCGACTTGCTTGTCAAAATTGAGTAATTTTTTTAAGCATTGAGTTTCTTGAGAAATTCTTATTTATGTATAAGAATATTGGTAATCCAACTCTAGTTTATCCCTGAGTAATATTTAACCCTTTTTTTCTTCACCCCATCTTTATATTACATGGATTAAAAGTTGGATTTTGGTAAAAAGAGGGGAGGATGTTCTAATCCTTTATATTCTTCTTTCTCTATTCTTTGTATAGTATTGGAATGGATAATCAATTCCCCTACACAACTGATAAATTTTTTCCCCCTACTGATCTTCCCATTTCCCTCCTTGTTTCATCCTTTCTGTTGAAAATTTTGACTTGCATTTTTTAGAAATCACCATTGGAGCTTTGAGAATAAAGTAGACCATATTCTTAGTAAATTCACAATATATGTCTAATTTGGACTAGTAAAATTAGGGTTTTAATTTCTTTCACCTCTCTCCTTCGTTACTTAACTAATTCTTTGATTATAAATAGGCATAACCCTTTTTCCCCTTTAGTTCTTTTCATCCAGAAAAATATTCTAAATTATTACCATAGTTATGCACCGCTTTTATTCATTTCAACCCTTCACTCTAAATTGTTTTCATATTTTGATCTAGATATGTAAGATCATAGAAAAATAATCTTTTACAGTCATGACCTTTATCTTGAGATTACAAGCTACAAAATCTTCGTGAAACAGTTGAACTTTCTACTTGAATTTGTTTTGCAGTCGATAGCTTTTGTAGGATTGTATTGATCTAATCCAAGATTAAGTCCCTTCATTAGAGAAGCCTCCTATCTATCTAGAGAACAATCTGTAACTTCTCAAGACTCACACTTGAAGAAGAAGAAGAGATTCAAAACTATCTCTCTTTTATTGATTTTTAAATTTCAATTCATGTTATTCTATATCATCTTAATGTACAATTACTTACACACACACACACATACACATGTAGGCCTTAGTTATCCTTTCATTAATAAGCCCACATAATCGGCCTTGTTAACAAAAGCTAACTCCATGCATAGTAATAGTATATATAGTAATTGCAATGATAATTTACAAACATTACAAAGTATACAATAAAATAACAAAACTATACAAGCTTTAAATACGTAATACATTAAATTAACATATGTAATTAAGCTTTGTGTCATGTATCCTTATCTTCCATACAACATTGTAATCAATATAATGCTATTGTGTAATACCCCACACTTTTATATGATGGCTGAAAGAGAGATTTTTTCAAATTTTAGACCTTTGGTTTTAATTTAATGTTATGATTTGATTTGGAATAAATATAACTTGTAATCATGTTGGAAACTGAAGTTTATTGAGTTTTATAAGCAAGCCCATCAACTGGTTCCATGAACTAATCGACTGGTTTTTCATTTCATCAAATTTTATTTTCACAACAAAACGATCGACTGGTGATAGAATAACCAACTAGTCAACCTAAACCAAACAATTGGTTTGTCGAGCTAGTCATATTTTTCGAGTTGGATTTTTCTAAAAAGTCCCTTACACTATAATAAAAGCTTACCAACTTATACCATTTTTCGTTAAAAGATTCTTAGCCATTTTCATTATATAATTAACTCAAAATATTGCCTTAATTTATTCTGGAGGTCAATTGAGACAAATGATGGAGAGAGAGATGACTTTAGCCATTATTTTCTTTCTTCTCTCTCCTCTGCCCAATTATGAGATTGATTTCTTTAACCTCAGGTAGGGCTGTAAATGAGCTGAGCCGAGCTGAATACCCCTAGGCTTGGGTTCAGCTCGTTTAACTAAACGAGCCTAAAATGATGTTTGGGCTTGGCTTGTTTAACTAAATGAACGAGCCGAGCCGAACCGAGCTCATGAACCAAAGCCAAAAAATGAACTTAACCGAGATTTTTTGAGCTTGGGCTCGGCTCGTTTAACAAAGGATTCGAGTCCAAGCCTCACTTTTAGGCTCGTTTAACTAAATGAATGAGCCGAACCAAACTTTTAACGAGACGAGCTAGGTCGAATACCGAACTGGCTCAGCTCATTTATAACCCTAACCTCATGCATGCTTCTAAGAAGCTAGAATATTCCTTCCACACTGACCTCTCATTTATTCATTCCTATATGCTAATTCTGGCCTAATTGACCTGAGTTCCCTAAAGCAACTAATTGAGCTTGGGAGACTAGGTTAGCAAATCCTAGATAAATTCACCTATTTTGATTGAATTCAAACAGTCAATGGTAAGGTTTTGAGTTACCATCTGAACCCTCAGTGTTTCCTTCGATTGATTGGCTATAAATATCCCCAATCATCCTTGCATTTCACCTTTCTTTCAACCACCAAACTTCCCTATGTTCTACATTCTCCTCTATTCTTTCCACACTTAGAGCTCTTGTAAATTTATTTTGCACACTCTCCTGCTCCTATCTCTAGCTCTTCCTTATTTTCATTGTTAAGAAAGGTAGAGTTAGATTCTAGGAAAAAGGTTGAGTAGCTCAATTAATCCTTTTCTCTATTTTGGCTTCAAGTTGGTAAGTTTTTCCCTCTTCTGTTTTAAGTTCAAAATTTGATAATATTTTTATACAATATCTAAGTTTGAGATTTTTTTGTTTTAAGGTTATAAGAGTTGAAGGTTTTATAAAATTTGAAATTATGTTTTGAGGGGATTAACCTTATTAAGTAAATTTTTTTAGCATGTTTCCTTGCATGTTCATGACAATCTTTAGTGGATTTATACATGTTAACACGAAGAGGTTCCATTGTATACATGATTTGGATGCTTAAATGTCATGATGTGAGTAAAAAGCATGAAAATATGTAAGAATAGGATATGATGATTCTATATTGAGTAATGCATGATAAATTGGTTGGAAATATGTTCAGTCATGTTGACATATGTTTAAATGTGGTTAAAAATGATTTATATGCATGAATATGCATTAAATTTGTGATTTGCTGTTGAGATAGGGTAAATTGATAAATTGGCTCCAATAACTATTGATTGGTTGACCCAACCTAGCCATTGGTATACCTACAGAGACCTTAGTCATGCTCTCTTCTTAAACTTATTGACTGGTTTGACAAAATCGATCAACTAGTCAATGAAAAATTGACTTATTTTACCAAACCAATAGACTGATTTAAAGAAAGTATGGTTTTGTTGAGTCAAGCTGATCAACTTGTCGACCCAAACCAATTGAAGGGTTGGTGTATCCAATTGATTGGTTAGGCCAGACCTATCGACTGGTTTGATTGGTTTCCCTAATTTATTTCTTTATTGTTTGGTTATGCTGGGGGATTATGTTTGGGACTATACCATTACTATTAATGGGATACAAATATAAATTTTAGCATGGACTATTAGCCTAATTAAGGGATTAAAATGGATCGTACCTTATGGCATAAATTATGAGTAATGTAAAGGCTAAAGGTGTACTTCACTTATGATAAGTGATATTATAAGTATAAGTGTAATGGAAATCAGTAAGGGTATGAATTAAACCATATGGTAGACATAAATAAATCTATCCAAGGGTAATCGGACAAAACACATGGTTGGGAATATGGAAATAAAAAGATTTATATGGTTCAATATAGAAATTTACCTTGTTTGCTTGAATGGTGCTTATATGATCACCCATCCTTATAAATAAAATATTAATAACTTAAAGTGAAAGAAAGTCGAGTTGTGTATCGGTCTCGGTTACCTAATCCTCGATTAGCTACTAAAGGTTAGTTTTCCTTCTGGTATTTTAGGTGCCTTCGAGCTTTGCCTTCTAGTGGGATAGTTAGAGGTTCTGGTACTTTACCTACTCTAGATACTAATGATGTACTAGGGGGTATCGATACTAGAGGGTTTGGTTACCTATGTGGTTGGCTTCGGCCTCGAATTATGTCCATATTGGTTAGCTTTAGCTTGGATTTATGTCCACTTGGTGATTGGCTTGGCCTAGAATTTATGTCCCTTCTTGGATAGGCCTCCATGGTATGTAAGACTATGAGGTGGTGCACAATCCATCACTCGATGGTAATAAAATATGGTTACCAAATACTAGTTGACAATTATGAATGATGACCAAATGAATGGTTGAAAACTGGCTATGAAATGGAAGTAATGGTATGGTTAACCAAATGTCTAAAGTTAGTTTATGCACTTGATTAATTGGTTATGGAATGGGATATTAATTGAGGTGATTGGCCTATATCTTACATAGATAAATAGATGGGACAACTTAATGGAATTGAATAATGGAAATAACCCTAGGGGTTATTGGGTTATTCTCTGTTATTGTTCATGCAAGTGGTTATGTGAAAGTGCAATGATTTTCCATGCATGATGCTTTTTTTGTGATGATATTATATGTGATAGCATACTTTATGTACTCTTACTAATATGTATAAAGTCCTACCATAATTCATGTTGTACATTATGTTCATAAATGATAAATTATAATACTTGTGTACATTGAGGGAGCAATTTGGCTTACTTAGTACATAGTGTACCGATGTGCTAGTTTTCTCGGTCACCTGCTCATTCTTATGAGCAGAGGAACATGTGTAGGATTTTGGGGATGGCTAATAAAGGACCTAACCTAGTTAGATCGAAGCTTATGAGCAAGGACATCTAAAAGTTTTTTTGATAATTTCATTAGAACCCATTAGGGTCATTTGATGTAAATATTTTTTATAATCTTTTCAATTAAATAATTATTTACACACTCTATTGTTTTGGTGTTTGGTCAGTTTATCCTTATATCTGATATGGGGTAGGGAGCGGACGTTTATCCTATATCAGGTACGGTAGTAACACCCCATTTTTCCCTAAATGTTTTCTACTTCCACAACTTTTTTTAACAAAAAACATTTGTAGTGAAAAATAGGGGCGTTACACATTATCTTATACATCAAAGATCTTTAGTAGTTTGATCTTCTTACAAACATTTATAATGCCTGTAAAAAATATCAAGAAAAATTGGTACCATCTCTAAGTATGTTTATTATTATTCTTTATCCTTAGAAGAGTAAGATTAAGCTTGAGATTGAGTTGCTCCTCCATCATTCTCCCTTTGTAAAGAAGAATTTGTCCTCAAATTAGCATCACTATAGTAAGGAAATAATTCATCAATATTGAAAGTCATAGAAATGCCTCCATAATGTTTAGGTAATTATAGTTCATATCCATTATTTCCAAATTTTCTTAAGATTTTAAATGTTCTATTAGATTTTAGCATATTAAGTTTATTTTTTATTACGCCTGGAATCATTTCTTTTTAAGTGTAAGCATACCAAATCTCCTAGATAAAACACTTGTTTAATTCAATTTTTATTTGCTTGAGTTTGGTATTTGGCATTACATTTTTCTTTGT
This sequence comes from Tamarix chinensis, assembly GCA_030549775.1. Taxonomy (NCBI): domain Eukaryota; kingdom Viridiplantae; phylum Streptophyta; class Magnoliopsida; order Caryophyllales; family Tamaricaceae; genus Tamarix; species Tamarix chinensis. The sequence continues at coordinate 87,662,247 of CM060180.1, forward strand.
TGTTTTTTTTTTCATAAAGTTTTTTAAAGAGTTCGATTCTTTCTTTGGAATCATAATTCTTAATATCACTTTTTTTAATGATAACACATCAATAGGAAAATAATGATCAACCCCATAGAAAACTTTAAGAGGACTAGAATGAGTTGCACTAGAATGACTTCTATTATTAAAAAATTCACCATGTGCTAGTTTTATATCCTAATCCCTAATAATTTTATTGACTAATCCTCATAGTAATGTTTCTAAGGTTCTATTAGTCACTTTAGTTTGACCATGCATTCATGGATGATGAGAAATACTGAAAAATAACTTAGTACCGAATATATGCCAAAATATCTTCCAAAAATAGCTTACAATTTTTATATCTCTATTTGACACTATACTTTTGGGAACTCCATGAGTTGCATTATCAATTTTATTATAAGGTATGAAATGTGCCATTTTAGAGAACCTATCTACTACCACTAAAATAGAATCCTTTCCTCTTTATGTCCTTGGTAAAGCCAAGATAAAATCTATACTAACACTTTTCCAAGGTTGATTAGGAACTAGTAAAAGATTATATAAACCTTTATGGAAGAAACTTTTACTCTTTAGACAAATCACACATCTCCCGATAACAGTTTGTAATAATTTGTCATTCGTGGCCAGTAGATGATTTCTTGTAATACTTCTATAGTTTTATGAACACCAAGATAACCTGCTATACCCTTGTCATGTACTTCCTTAACAAGTAAATTACATACTGTAGAATGAGTTATACACAATTTATTAAGTTTAAAAATAAATTCATCCTGTAGCGCATTATTTCCACACCTATTATTCCTTTAACATGCATTATAGATGTTAACAAAATCTTCATCTTTATCACACAATTACTTTAACATTTCAAAGCCTAATAGTTTAATATCCAACATAACTAATATCACAGATTATCTAGATAAAGAATCTCCCATAAAATTTGCTTTACCATAAATTTTTTTGATAGAAAACATAAAGGATTTCAAGAAACTAACCCATTTATCATGCCTATGACTAATTATCTTTTCCCCATACAAATATTTTAAACTTTCATGATCTGAATACAAAACAAATGGCTTAGGTCTTAAATAATAGCTCCATGTTTCTAGACTTGTTATGATGTCATATAATTCTTTATCATATATTGAATAATTCAATTTTCCAACACTTAATTTCTCACTAAAGTATGAAATGGTTCATTTTTTTTGTGATAGTACACCTCCCATACCTACCCCACTTGCATCACATGTAATTTTAAATAATTTATCAAATTTAGGTGAAGATAATACTAGTGCATTACATAACTTGTATTTCAAAGTTTGGAAGGATTTAGTGGTATCATTGCTCTAATTAAATTTACCATTCTTTATGAGTAGTGTTATTTGTGCGGCAATATTTAAAAAATCCTTGATGAATCTTCTATAAAAAATTTCCAAACCATGAAAAATCCTCGCCTCATGAATATCTTCGGGTATAGGAAAATCTTTATTTTTTTGAATCTTTGTGGGACCCACTTTAATACCTTCACTCCTCACATTATATCAAATAAAAATAATGCTTGAAAGTATAAATTCGTATTTCTCTTATTTTTTTATTTATTTATAGATTTTAGTTTCTCTTACCTTATCAAATAACTTCCTAAAATAAATAAGATGATCATACTGATTTTTACTATACACAACTATATTGTCTAAGTATGCCTTAATGAAAATTCTAAGAAATGGTCAAAGAACTTTATTCATTATCCTCATAAATGAACTTGGTGCATTACATAAACCAAAAGGCACTGTAATCCATTCATAAAGACCATATTTTGTTTTGAATGTAGTTTTCCATTCATCCACTTCTCTTATTCTCATTTGATGATATCCGCTCCTTAGATAAATTTTAGAGAATACTTGTCCTCCACATAACTCATCTAACATGTCAGCTAATCTTGGCATACGAAATCAATATTTTATAGCTATATTGTTCACAACTCTTGATTCAATACACATGCATCATATACCATCTTTTTTAGGGACAAGTAATGTAGGCACACAACATGGACTCATGCTTTTCCCCACATACCCTTTCCTATGAGTTCTTGTATTTTTTCTATATCTTATTCCTTAGCCTCTTCCTAATTACATCGATCTGTAGGTTTATTAGGTAAATACACACTAGACATTAAATCTATGGCATGTTTAGTTCCTCCTTTAGGTGGTAATCCATGTGGTAATTCATCAGAAAAAATGTCATGATACTCATTAATAAGTTAATAAAATTGAGAATTATTGCTATTTATAGGGATTCGTTCATATTCATAACATAACAACTTTCTTCTTCTTTAATACATTTGATCATAGCCTTTTCATGTAAAGATAAACTCTTTTTATTCTCAACTATGTTCTCATTATCACATTTAGAATGTTTAAGTTTATGCTTTTTCTTATCCATCTCAACTAGATATTCATTAGTAATACCATTATGAATAATATTTCTATCATACTATCATGGTCTACCTAACAAGATTCCACATGCATCCATAATTAAAACATCACATAACACATCATCATGATAATTATGAATTCAAAATGAGATTATGGTTTATTTAGTTACCTTGATTCCCTTATCCTTGTTTAACCATTGAGGAGAACAAGGCTTTGGATGTGGTGTAGTCCTAAATCCAAAATCCTTCACCATTCTCTCATTAACTACATTTGTACAAGATCCACTATTGACAATAAATCGACAAACTGTATCTCACACTCTTCCTTTAGCCTTGAATATCTTTTCTCACTGATTAGGTTTCTCACTAGCTTAAACTTGAAGTACTCTTTCTAATACATAACAAGCATTTTCTTCCTCCTCCGATTCACTAGAAATTTATTTAATAGGCTTGAATTTAGTGTCTTCTTCACAAGTCTCCATAAATTTGATTTCTTATATGGATAATACTCTTTAATTGGAACATTCAAGAGAAAACTGTCCAAATCCTTGGCATTTAAGACATTATCTTGTAGAGGCTTCATTAACCTTATTCTTTCCTTTCTCTTCTTGAGTAAGTCCTTGATTTTTATCATTACTTATAGAGTTTGAAGTACTCGTCCCATACTTTATAGCTTGAGTACTTGAGTAGTAGTTTGAAGATACATTAATTTGCTTGGAATAAGGCTTAGTGGACTTGATTTGCTTTTAAAATATCAAGGATATTTTAATCATGTCATCAAGAGAATCATATAGATAAGTTTCAACTTTATCTTGAATCATCATGCTAAGGCCATCTAGAAATCTAGCACATATTTGTTTCTTTTTCTCATGTATAACACATATAAGTGCTAATCCTTCAAACTCCCTAACATACTATTCAACACTTATAATTCTTGTACAATAGAACTCAACCTAATATAATCATAATTCTCATACTCTTTAGGTATAAATTTCATAAATTTCTTCCTTAGATGCTTCTTAAGTTTATTCCAAGCTTTGATTTTTGACTTTCTATCTCATTCTCTACTCTGCTTCATATTATCATACAACATCCTAGTAAACTTATTAAACTTAAGAGTAGCTAGTTTACATATTTTCTCATCATAATAACCTTTGAATTCAAATACAACCTCTAACTTATATAACCAATCACAAAATAAATCGACATCATGTTTACCATCAAAATTGGGAAGAACAAGTTTAATACCCTTATCTTCTTTTTAATGATACTTTAGTTGATGGTCATGGATATTTTGGCTACTTCCACTCCCTATTAACTATTCACCATGGTTAACTCGTGAGTTTAGGTATTTTCCCTTTGCTGGATTAGTTGATTTTATGGAACTCCCCATTCAGTATCCATAGAACTCCCTATGTTCTTGGATATTTTGGGCAGATTATTTTTCCAAATCAAGATTCTAATATATGTAATTATGTTTTTATTTTAGGAATTCGCCTAATTTGAGCATTAGTTTCATCTAGATTGGTTGAGAGTTTTTAAATAGCCTCAAACATTGTTTGGAAATTTGGTTCCCCTTTCAGGGTTTAGATTACGACTACACTTAACCACACTTGAGTATAACATAGGGTTTCTATTGATAAAACTGAATCAAATTAATATCACCCTCTAGTTCTTGGTCGATTCTTGCACAAATTTTGATTCTAATGAATCAGACACACAAAATTAATCAAATATACTAATTAAACAACTAAATGAGCGCACTTAACACCTATCTTGCTAATTTCTTGATAAAGAATTCAACAAGTTTATTAATATACCATTCAACAAACCTTACTAGATTTCATACATGCATTCAAATTTCTCACGTGTAATTTGATGAATGTAAAGACAACACTCTATTCTACACTTATTCTACACAATTAATAAGCGTAATAATTCAACCACAACACTTCAAACTCAAAAACAAAAGACATGTAAAAACACATGCCCGGTTGAACTCTACATCAACTAAGAAATTTTACATTCACAACTTCACTTAGTCAATTCTACCACTAAATTATGTTCACCACACATGATCAACTGGCACATAATACACAATACACACATAAACTTCCATGCAAAAAATGAATGTTATTAATGTTAAAAGAATACACACACTATGCATGCACGATTCTACAAATCATTCGACCCCAAAATTTCTCAATCTTGTGTCGATTCTTTTGATCTTGATGTGGAAGATTATAAACAAACAATATTCTACAATGCATGAATTTTATTTTAGGATTACAAGTTGCAAAATCTTCACAAAAAAGCTGAAATTTTGACTTGAATTTGTGTTGCACTTGATAGCTTTGGTAGTATGGTATTTATCTAATCTATGATCATGTCCCTTCCATAGACAAATATCCTATTTCTCTAGAGAAAAATATACAATTCCTCAAGACTCACACTTGAAGAAGAATATATTCCAAATTATCTCTCTTTTGTTAATTTTTAGATTTCAATTCATATTATTCTATATTTTCTCAATGTATAATACCCTGTACACACATACATATGTAGACCTTATCTCTCTTATCATTAATAAGCCCACATAATCAGCTTTATTAACAAAAGCTAAACCCTATGCATGGTACTATATATATATATATGGTAATCATAATAACAAGTTACAACCATTACATGAAGCCACACAAACTCTAAATATGTAATACATTAAATTAACATATGTAATCAAGCTTTGTGTCTTATAGCCCTATTTTCTATACAACTTTGTGATTCATGTAATGCCATTATCTTTTACATCAAAGACCTTTAATAGTTTGATCTTCTTATAAACATATATAATAACTACAAGAGTTACTTAACAAAGCATTAGAAGTATTAGAATCTTCAAGAAGAATTAGTACCATATCTAAGTATTCTAATTCTTATTCTTCATCCTTAGAAGAGTAAAATTGAGATTGAGTTGATATTGAGATGATCCTACATCAGATCCTTTATCTATCTTTATTATTATTATTATTATTATTATTATTATTATTATTATTATTATTATTATTATTATTATTATTATTATTATTATTATTATTATTATTATTATTATTATTATTATCTATAAGGAAGAAGAGTTAGATTTGACAAAAGTTGAGTTTGATTTTCAGCTGATTTTCTTAGAATCTCCTTAGAGGTTTTGAGAGTTGAAATCTTTCAACTAAGCTTTCTTGGTGTGAAAATTTTCTATTCTTTCAACTAAGTCATTCCTACCTTTAAAATGTGGTATAAGGAAGCATGAAAGCTACTATAGTTGGTTAATTTATAATTTTTGCATGCTTATTTGATATTGAAGGGATGCATGTTACAATATTTGAGAATTATGAGATAAAAGTATGATTTCATGATAAATGTAGTTGATTCCATGTAAATGTAACATAATTAGTATATGAGCATGTATAATCTCTATTTTTTGTAATGGTGATGTTATACTTTTGATATGCTTGGATTTTAGAGTCTTAATCAAGCTTAAAATGCATGTTTTTTTTATTTGGGAGTAAACCGATCAACTAGTTAGCTTAATCAATCAACTAGGTTATTTGTGATTACTTTGATTACTCTCTAGTATAACCCGTCGACTAGTTAGCTAGGATTGATTAATTGGTCTTAGAATAATTAATCGGTCTAAGAAAAATAATTGATTATCTTAGAGAGGAACTTCAGGGTTTAGTAGAGCCAAAATTATTGACTGATTTGCCCATATTGATCAACCAATTTGGCTAAAGAGTGTTATTTTGTTTCTCTTGATGTTGATATGATTTGATTCTTAGCATTATGATATAACATGATTCTATAATTATGAGGACACATATATTCAAATGAATAACCTAACCTAGTGAATGGATTAATGGGATTATAATTCATAGTGTTATTAATAAGTTCCTTTGGAAGATTTTAATGTTTAAATTGGAATAAATATGCTATAATGTTGATATTGAGTGATATATTTTAGAATCTTGGCATAAATGAATTAACCAAATGGATGGATTAATCTTTGACAAATGTTAATGGTATTCCCATCATAGATTTGTATGGTAATGATGGTTAAGTTGTAATGGTTTAGTGGATGTGTTGCTTTGATTATTATGTAAGTCTTATATGATAACATAAACTTGGAGAATAACATATTAATAACTTAAAGTGAAAGATGATCGAGTAATATATGGGTTTATAATGCCTAATACTCGATTTCCTACCTGAGGTCATTTTTCTTTAGGAATTTATTGGTTCCTTCAAGCTTTGCACCAAGTAGGATCCTAGTAGATCATGTTAGGTTACTTATTTTAGACAATGATGATATATTAGGGGGTATCAAAGCTCAAGGGTCTATTTATCTAGGTAGTTATTCGGCTTTAGCTAGATCTTATGCTTAGTGGTGATTACTTAGCTGTGGTTGGGCTTTATGTCCTCTGGTTTGGATGACTTCCATGGAATTATGAATCATGGGGTGGTAATCTATCCTATCGCTCAAAAATGAATAATGGCTTAAGAATAAACAACCTAAGGAATTATGTAAACCTGCAATATAGAGTTAATAGGTAAATTAAGAAAGTGGATCATGGAAGAACCTCATGAGTCACTTTAATAACTTGATTGCTTGATTCTATGTTGCTACCCATGATCTATCATAATCACGCTAAGTTATCAGTTGTCTAAGTTTGGTATGGCATAAAAGCTTAATGCATTCTATGACCATGATAATACATGTAAATATAGTTATATTACGTAAGCATGAAATATGTTTAGCATAATTTATATTATGGCATGGCCTTACATGCTTGAGAATCTCATTAAGGAGGTAACTTGTCTTACTTAATACAAAGTGTATTGATGTGTGCGCTTATTCAATCACCTGCTGAGTTACACAAGTTTTGAGCATGTGCAAGTTTTGAGCATGTTTGGTGCTTTCTCTACCTTATGTTGGGTTTTGGGGCTTTGATTAACTAATGTTTTATCCCTAAGTATTTAAATAACTTTTGTTTACTCCTTTTAATTTTGGACATTACCCATTGTGATCTTGTTTTTAACCATTTAATCATTAGGTTAGTGATAAATGTGAAAAAGACACTCTTCTTCTTGTATGATTGAGAAGGTGACTGAACATGGGATGAGCGATGGGTATCTATCCTATTTTAGGCATGGTGGCATTACCTTGTATTTCCATTGGTGTTTTCAGTATTTTATTCTTCCATAATATTTTTAAAACTAAATATTTTAGTAGTAAAAAGGGGGATCTTACATTTTATAAAGGCTATTTTCTCACTACCAAGATATTATTTTATGATTTTGCTAGTGATTCAAGAAAGTATTCAAACAAAAGATTGACTTTAAAGCTATGGAATGAAAATAAAACACAATTATTTGCTATGCTAAGAATGTACTGAGAGTCTCTCTCTTCTTTTCATTAAATTCTCCTATACAAGATATATATGTTTACCATTGCTACATAAGTTGGGATGCAACAATGACATTTTAATTTGAGATTAGTGGTACACTAGGTAATAACTAGAGGTAAAGGAATCTTATCGAGGAAGCAAATGGCAAGAAATTTCTGCTTGCAACAATATACCACACTTAGATAGAAAGAAAAAAAAATAATCTTCTCAAATGAGCATAAAAGAATAACCCAAGTGAAAAGACAAATCGTAGTTGACCATGTAATGAACATGACTAAGTTCAAATCTTGCAAATCCTATAGTAAAATCATAATTTTTTGTTGATACCTTAGATAAATGATCTAAGCTTTGTTTCTAGGAACTATATGTTTAATAGATGATTTATTTTCTTTTAAATTTAGCATGCTCTCATATTGTTACACTCTGGAAGTAATAAAATTATGTTACTTATAGGAAAAAAATGGAGAAGTAGTTTGGGAAATTTGTGGAAATTTAAAAAAACAAATTGCCTATCAATATCATATTTGTTGAAAATATTATTCAAATGCCTTCCTATGCTAATTATTGAATTAGATTATTTCCAAGAAGAGACAGCTAGAGGATTATGAGACCATATTCTTAACCCAAGAGTGTAATGATATCATCTAAAATAAGCTACCCACCTCAGCTTAAGGACCCCATCTCATTTTCTATTCCTTGTATAATTTTTGATGTGTCAATTAAGTGTTCTTGTAATATTGATTCTAGTGTTATTTAATGCCCTTATTTTTTTTGTAAGAAATTTTAGATGGGTGACATGAAGCCCACTACCATTTCTCTGAAATTAGTAGATCAATTGGTAAAACATCCGATAGATATATTAGAATATGTACCTATTGAGGTTGTAGGTTTTATGTTCCAATCGATTTTGTTATTCTTAAGATTGAGGAGGATGATAAAATCCCTATTATATTAGAAATACCTTTCTTCGATACTGATGGAGCGGTGTTTGATATGAATAATAAAAAACTCTCTCGCAATATTGGGGATGAAAATTTTGATTTAGACTTATCTTTTATAATGAAAATTTCACTAATTGATGACACTTGTTGCATGATTGATACTCTTAATTTGGTGGTTAGAGAGGATTTTGATAGATATATCTCAAGTGATTTACTTGAGAAATGTTTAGTTAATGATGAATGCTTTAATGATGATAATAATGGCATAGTTTCTTATGTTATTGTACTTGATGAAAGTTTGATCTTTGCTGAGGGAACTAAAATTTTGGCAAAAATTAAAAGAAAATCAAAATACCCTATTTGATCTTTGCTACATATAAGGTATAACTAAAACTACTTCCTTCCTTACTCAACTATGAATTTTTGGACTCTAATGATGAATACCCTTTCATAATGATTGATAACTTAACTCATGAGGAAGTTGAAAAATTACTTAGAGTTCTTAGGTTGCATAAGAATGTAATAGGTTATTTCATTGATAATAAAAAATGCATAAATCCCTCCATTTACATGCATCTAATTTGGTTACAAGAAGGATATAAATCCTCCATTAAACATCAAATGAGCTTGAACCTTATTATGAAAGAAGTCATGAAATAGAAAATATTGAAATTACTTGAGAATCTATCCTACCTTAGATAGTGTATGGATGAGCCTAGTAGAAGTCATACTTAAGAATGGAGGCATGACTATCATTAAAAATTATAGGAATGAACCTATTCCAAGTAGGAGAGTCACTAGGTTTTGCATGTACATTATGTATAGAAAACTTAACAAAGATACCCAGAAAGATCATTTCCCCTTCTATTTATTAACCAAATGTTAGAGGGGTTGGCTTGGCATTCTCATATCTATTATGGGGATGATTATTTAAGATTCTCAAATCTCTATTCACACAAGTAACCAAGATAAAACACCAATTACTTATCCTAATGGAACCTTTGACTATCATAGGATTTCATTTGTCTTTTATAATTCCCCAACCACCTTTTGGTGATGCATTATGTATATATATTTTTAATTTATTTAAAATTACATGGAGGTGTTTATGGAATATTTCTCGATATATGGTACTTATTTTGATGATTTCATGAATAATCTTTCTAAATTCTTGAAGTGAAGTAAATAAGTGAATCTTGTGCTCTATTGGTATAAGTGTCATGTTAAGGTACAAGAACTGATTGTATTGGGTCATTTAGTTTCAAAATAGGGCATTATGGTTGATTTAGATAAAATTGATATTGTTTAAAAAATTCCACCCGCGATAAATGTTAAAGGAGTTAGGAGTTTTCTCGACTATGCTAGTTTCTACAGTTTTTTTTTATAAAATATTTTTCCAAAATAGTTAAGACCTTGATCCAATTACTTGTCAAAGATATTCTATCTGAGTTTGATTAGCCATATTTAGATACTTTCAATGGGTTAAAGTAAGCTTTAATAACTACTCTAGTTATGAGGCTACCCGATTGGAACATCTTGTTTTAGGTAATGTGTGATGCGAGTGACTATCAGGGTTATTCATTGGCAAATAATGGATGGGAAGGTATATTCCATATATTATGACAATATGACAATGGATTATTCTCAAATGAATAATTCTATGAGAATGAAGGATCTCTTAGCGGTTGTATTCACCTCGGACAAGTATTGATCATACTTGATTGGTCCTAAAGTCATTTTCTTTACACATCATGCAACTCTAAAATATCTCTTGGATAAGAGGGATATAAATCCAATGTTGATAAGGTGGTTTATCCTTCTATAAGAGTTTGATCTTGAGATTAATGGCAAGAAAGAGATGGATAGTGATTTTTTTGATCATCTTTCTAAACTTAGGCAACATATGAATCAAGATATGCTGATGAGAGTTCATTTGATGATTCCTTTCTAGATGGCAATTTGTTGCTACCCCAAGTTTAAAGGCTCCTTAGTTTGCATAGTATGTGAGTTATGTAGCTTGTGAGGTGTTGCCACCTGAATTGATGTATCAACAAATAAAAAAAATTTCCTCTCGAATGTTAAGAATTTTTTTGGGATAAAGCATGTCATTATAAGAATTATGAGGATGAGATCTCTATAAGGTGTATTTCTAAACATGAAACTATAGGTTTCATATTGTCACTCATCATCTTATAGAGGTCATGTAATTACATCAAATACTACTTCTATGGTGTTGTAAGCAAGGTTATATTATCCCACATTGTTTAAGGATGCTAGAAACTTTTTTCTTGTGTGTAATCATTATCAATGGATAGGTAACATCTCTAGGATAAATGAGATCCTTTGAATAAAATTTTGGAGTGTGAACTTTTTGATTTCTAAGGACTTTATTTTATGGGCCCTTTCCAACATTCATGTAATTACAGGTATATTTTGTTGGGTGTGTATTTTGTTTCAAAATAGTCTAAAGCAATAATATCTCCAACAAATGCCTCAAAGGTGGTGGTGAAACTTTTTCATAAAATGATTTTCTCTTGATTTAGTGTCCTAAGGGCTATCATAAGAAAGGAAGTATCTCACTTAACTAAAACGTTTTAGGCTCACTTTTGAAAAAGTATGAAGATCCCCATAAAATGACCACTTTATATCATCCCCAAACAACTGGGTATATGGAGATCACAAACTAAGAAATAAAAGGGATCTTAGAAAAGATGGTGTCTCAATCAAGAAAGGATAAGTTAGATGACAGTATATAGGCTTATAAAATTACATATAAGACTCTTATAGGTATAACACCATGTTTTTTAGAATATAGAAAATCCTATCATTTGCTAGTTGAGATTAAACATAAAAAAATTTGGGCTATGTGGATCACCAACCTTGATTTAAGAGTTGTTGGAGAGAAAATAAAAATCTAATTTAAGAGGTTGAGGAGTTAAGGTTGAATGCTTATAACAATGCTTGAATCTATAAGGAAGTATATAAGAAGTGGGATTAAAATCATGTAATTCAAGGAGAGTTGAGAAGGAGATATAGTGCTTTTATTTAATTCTTGACTTAATTTCTTCCTAAGTAAAATCTTCTCAAGATGGTCAGGACGATTTCAGTGGAATGGATATTTGGAGCGAAGATGTAGGGATGTTCAAGATGAATGGATAAATATTAAAGCATTATGTTTTGGGAAACCTAATAGAGATAATGGGGTCTCTTGCCTTTCTTATCCTCATTCATTTTGAGATGTAATGGGTAAAGCTCTTGACAAAAAGTGAGTGTTTATTGGGAGGCAACCCAATAAATTCATAGTGGTGATGTTTTAATGGTGTTATATGTTTGTTGTTTATAGGTATGAGGCAAGGGAAGAAGTTGGAATGAGAAAAAGATAATTAAAGATTGTTTCCCTAAACACACCCTAACTATGTCCCATAACCTTTATTTTGGGAATTTGGTAATGAAGGAAATTTTTTACATAATGATTTTGAACACAAGTGAGGTGTGCTTCATACCATAGGTTTGATTCCACAGACTATAAATGAAATCAATTATTCTCTCCTTATTTCTCCCCATCCACATCCTATGTGTGTTCAAGGACATAGCTTGTGTTTTAAGACATAGACCAAAAATATATATTTCTTCTATCATCTTCCCCCTTCCCTACAACCTCCCATGACCCACCCCCATTTCTTGCCATTAGTAACATCCCCCTAAATCCCCAAATCCATAACCCACACCCACCATCTCCACTCACTTCTTCTATCTCATATTCTCACACCACTTCCAACTTAGTGACCCTATATATAACAACCCACCTCTCCTCTAACCCTGCTCTACTTCCCATACAAACCTTATACCAACCATCACTCTGCCCACAATTCCATTATAATACCCCACACTTTTGTATAATGGATGGATGAGAATTTTTATCAAATTTTAGGCCTTCTATTTTAATTCAATGTTAGGATTTGAGTTGGAATCTAATTTGATATGCAATCACATTAGAAAATGAATTTTATTGAATTTTTTTAGGCAAACCCATTAACTTATTTCTTATTTTAGCCAAATTGGGTTCCTCAACCAAATTGATTAACTAGTTAGCAAAATCCGATTAACTGGTAGATGAACAGTTGAATGGTAGACCCAAACCGATCAATTGGTTTGCCAGCTGGTTACATTTTTAAATTTGATATTTTCTAGAAAAATCCCTTACACTAAGATGGAACCTTAACAACTAATACCAATTGTCCCTAAGAGATTCCTAACCATTTTCATGATGCAATTAACCAAAAATATTACCTTAATTTGTTCTTGAGGTTGATGGAGACAAATAAAGGGAAAGATAGCCTTAGCTATTACCTTTTTCCTCCTCTCTCCTTTTCCTAATTATGAGACTGATTTCTTTGATTTTAGGCATGCTTCTAAGAAACTAAAAGATTCCTTTTACCCTAAACTCTAATTTATTCATTCCTATCTACTAATCTGACCTGATTGACTTGAGTTCCCCAGAGTCACCAATTGAGCTTGGGATTTTAGGTTAGAAAAACCTAGACATATTCATCTATTTTGATCAAATTTAAATGGTCAATGGTAGGGTTTTGACTTGCCTTCTGAACCCTCTATGTTTTCCTTGAATTGGTTATCTATAAATAGCCCCAAACATCCCTACAATTCATCTTCTTTTAGCCACCAAACTTTCCCAGGTTATACATTCTTCTCTCTGCTTTTCACACTTTGAGTGCTTGCCAATTTACTTTGCACACTCTTCCGATCCTGTCTCTAGTTCCCTCTTATTCTAATTATTAAGTAAGAAAGAGTTAGATTTTAAGAAAAGATTGAGTGGTCTAGTTGAACTTTACTCTATCTTTATCTTAGTGGTATGTTCTTATTTCCTTCTATTTTATTTTTTGAAATTTGATGAGCTTTTTGTATAATATCTGAGTTAAGATATTTATTTTTAAGGTTTTAAGAATTGATGTTTTCAAATATTTAAAAATTCTATTTTAAGGGGATTTAGCCTACATTAAGTACGTTATTCTTGCTTCTAAAATGCTTAGTGAGTGTTCCTGCATGTTAGTGATTGTCTTTAGTGATTTTTGCATGTTAGCATGAAGGAATATAGTTTTATATATGACTTGGATGCTTAACTGACAAGGTTTGAGTAAAAAAGCATGAAAATGTGTATAAGTAGGCTATGATGATCACACGTTGAGAAATGCATGTTAATCTAATAAGAAATATGTGAGTGGATGTTGATACACATTCTAATGTTGTTAGAAATGATTTTTATGAAAGAATATACATGAAGTTTGTGAATTGATTTTGTGTTAGGGAAAATGAATCAATCGGTTAGGTTAAATTGATCGACTGGTTCCTAGAATAGTCGGTTAGTTAACCCAACCAATCTACTGGTTTGCATATAGAGACCTTAATCTTACTCTCTTCTTAAACCCGTCGACTTGTTTGGAAACAACCGATCGAATGTTCAATGAACATTCAATTGGTTTGCCCAAATTGATTGACTAGTTTGAAGAAAACATAGTTTGGTTGAGTCAAATTGATCCATGGGTCAACCCAAACTGATCGACTAGTTGGGACAAATCGATCAACTAATTTGCTTAATTTATTTCTCTTAAGTTTGGCTATGTTTTAAGATTATGATAGGTATTATATCATGGATATTAATGGGATAAAATATATAATTTATCATGGTTTATTGACCTAATTAAAAAATCAAAATGGATCACGACTCATGGTATACTTAGTGAGTAGTAAAAAGGACTAAATGACACTTATGTTAAGTGAGGCTAATTGAGAATAAAGTATGGACTCAGCTTGGGCTGGAATTGAATGTAATGGTGAATATGAATTTCATTGGATAATGATAGATGGTGAACCCAAATGGTTGTGAAAAATGGAAATATATGGATTAACATGTTTTAATATGTGGGTTTACCTTTTTCCTCTTTAATACACCTTGTATGATCACCTATCCTTGTAAAGAAAATACTAATCTCTTAAAGAAAAAGAAAGTTGAGTTGAGTAATTCTCAATTAGCTATTGGGGTTAGCCTACCTTTGGACATTTTTGGTGCCTTCAGGTGGGATCCTAAGAGGTGTTGGTGCCTTACCTACTCTAGAAACTAATGATATATTAGGGGGTATCAATACTAAAGGGTCTGGTCACCTAGGTGGTTGGTTTCAACATGGAATTATGTATTTTTCGAGATTTGCTTTAGCCTAGACTTTATATCCCCTTTTGGATAAGCTTCCATAGTATGTGAGATCATGGGGTGATGCGTAGTCTATCACTCAATGATAATAAAATATTGGTAGGAAATACTGGTTAATAATTATGAATGATAATCAAATGAATGGTTGAAAATTAGCTATGGAATGGAAGTAATGATATGGTTAACTAAATGGTTAAAGTTGGTTTATGCACATGACTAAATGGTTATGGAATGGAATAATAATTGAGGTTATTAGCCTGTATCTTAAATGGATAAATGGATGGCATATCTTAATGGAAGTAACCCTAGGGTTTTTAGATTATTCTCTACTAATGTTCATGCAAGTGTTTATGTGAAACTGTTATGATTCCTAAGCATGATGTTTCTACTGTGATGATATTGTATATGACAATATGTGTTATGCACTCACTTATATATATAAATCCCTATCATAATGCATGTCTTACTTTTTTTTCATGAATGATAAATTAGCTTACTTGTGTACATTGAAGGAGCAACTTGGCTTACTTAGTATATAGAGTACTGATGTCATGGTAAGAAATGAATGATAATTTGGTTAGAAATGTGTTAACTGATGTTGGTACATGCTCTAAGATGAGTAGAACTAATTTTTTATGCAGGAATTTATATGGAATTTTTAAATTTATGTAGTGTTAGGGTAAATCTATCTACCAGTTAGGTCAAACCAATCGATCGGTGGCTAGAACACTCGAACCCATCGACTAGTTCTCTTGTAGTGACCTTCGTCTTTCTCTTTGCTTAAATCCATCAACCGATTTGGCAAAACTAATCGACTAGTATATGAACAATTGACTAGATTACCCAAACTAATTAACCAGTTGAAGAAAGTATGGTTTAGTTGGGTTAAATAGATGGACTAGTAGACCTAAATTAGCTAACTGGTATGTGAAACTGATCAATTGATTTGGCCAAACTGATCAAATGGTTTTTCTAGTTTGCATGATTTGTTGCTTTATGATTCATTTATGTATAGGGTTTATATTTGGGACTATATCATGGTTCTTAATAGGATGAGGTGTAGATTTTAACATGGATTACTATCTTAATCAAGGGATTTAAAATGAATCATAACCTATGGCATGCACTATGAGCAATGTAAAGGTAAAATGTGTAACTCGAAATTAGTCATAACATGAGGATAAGAGAAATGGAAATCAAAATAGATTTATATTAAACCCTATGATAGATATAAAATTCATTAGCCAAAGATAATTGGTAAACCTACATGGTTAGGGAAAATGGAAATAAAAAGGATGAACATGGTTTAGTATGGGGTTTTACCTTATCTACTTGTATGGGCTTTGTATGACCACCCATCATCATGAATAACATAATAATCACTTAAAGTGAAAAAAATTTGAGTTGACTATGGGTCTAGGCTATTCGATCCTCGATTAGCTATCAAGGGTTAGTTTGCCTTCAAGTTTTTTGGTGCCTTTTGGCTTTTCCTTTGGGCGGATCCTGAGAGGTCTTTGTACCTTACCTAATCAAGACATTAATGATGTAATAGGGGGTATCGATACTAAAGGGATTGATTACCTAGGTAGTTGGCTTTAGACTAGACTTATGTCCATATTGGTTGGCTATAGCCTTAACTTACATCCATATTGGTTGGATTTAGCCAAAACTTATATATATTTTGGTTGGCTTCACCCTGGACTTATGTCCATATTAGTTGGCTTCAACCTAGATTCATGTCCATTATGGTGATTGGCTTAGGCCTAGACTTTATGTCCTTTTGGATAGGTTTCCATGGTAGGTGAGACCATGGGGTGGCTCAAAGTCCACTCCTCGTTGATAATGAAGTATGGTTGTTAAGTAATTGATCATATATAAATGATGGTTAAGAGAATGAAGAATAATTGGAAAGAGTGCATCTAAAGGTATGATTAATCGAAAACTTATATAGCTGGTTATTACACTTGACTGACGGATGACTTGAATACTCGATTATAAAATGGAATATTGACGAAATGGCTTACTTATCTCATACATAAATGAGCTAATAGTAGAACTTGAGGATTTCGTTAATTGGGAATAGGCGTAGAGGTTATTTGTTTCTTCTTGCCATTAAGTGTGTTTACGCTTATGTGAAAAGGTGGTGAGTCTATGTATGAAGTATTTTATTTGGTAGAATTATGCATGATAGTATGACTTCATGTGCTTTTACTCTTATGCATATATATGACCTTCATAATGCTTACCGTAATCTATATTATGTATGATAAACTATTATACATGTGTACAATGAGGGGGTAACTTAGCTTACCTAGTACATAGCATACTGATGTATTCATTTTCTCGGTCACCTCCTCATTCCTATGAGTAGAGGACCTTATGTAGGTTTTTGAGGATGGCCAGTAAAGGGCCTACCTTAGTTGGATTGGGGTTGTGAGCAAGAACATTTGGAAGGACTTGATGGTGTTTGTGGAAGACCATGGTGTCAATTTTGGGCCTTATGCCTCAACCCATGCATTGCAACTTCAAACTCTAATATGTACTTATAACAACTTATAAAGAATCTAGTAGGGTCAATTTTATATACATTTTAGAACTTGGTTTCAATTAAATTATTACTGTGTACTCTATTGTTTTAGTATTTTATTGGTTTAGCCTTGTATTTGAAATAAGGTAGGCGATATACGTTTAACCTGTGTTTGGTATGGCAGTAAAACCCCACTTTTAAAATTGTTTCCTGCTTCCACAACCTATTTTAATGAATTTTTTTAGTAGTGAAAATTAGGAGTGTTACAGGTTGGTATTAGATCATTTTCTTAAAAATACCATACTTTTAACAATTATTTAAGATGATACCACAAGTTAGTATTAGAGTTTTCTTAAAAGCATATTGCTTTCATTGATAACTAAGTTGATACTACAAGTTAGTATCTAAACGGTTCCTAAAGACTATCTATCTTTTAAGATTTTTACTAAGGCATTTTACTCTATAGATGGCCTTGAATTAAACTTCTTTTCATGATTTTTTGGTAAACTTTATTATTCCAAACACGGATGTTCGTGAGGGAGATTTAGGTTGGGAATGTGTTGTAGTTAACTTGTGTGGTTTATATGAGTCTTTAGGATGTGAATGTCTACTAACTGCCACAATGAACGCATTGAAGCATTCATGGAGACCATAGGAGCATATATGAAGGGCTAGATTTGAGCACCTCAACCTCCACTGGTGCTTGCAATTGCATGTGCTCTCGAGGAGGATCCTGACATTATGGAATGGTAGTTTAGAGACTTAGAGAAGACTTTCATAACCTACAATTTCTCAGGAGATAGAAGAGTAGATGTGGTCGTCTATTACTTGACAAGAAGGCCAGATGCTTGGTGGTAGAGTATTCAGCATAGGGGTGGAGAACCTATGAGCTTGGGGTCATTCTAAAGTGTTACGAGCTAGATTCTACCCGAATCACCTATAGATGAAGAAGCACAATGAGTTCATGGCTCCTTGGTAGGGGGCATGTCTATTGAGGAATACTACAATTAATTTATGGACCTAGTTTAGTTTGCCCTGTAAGTGGAAGCTAATGAGGTGATGCAAGTTCACCGCTTCAAGACTAGATTGGGGATCCAATACCAGGAGCTGTTCGTGGGAGTCACTCCACCAAACATGGTTTGAATATACAAGCAAGCTCTAGAGGTATCCCAAGTCATCCAAGACCAGACTGCTTATTCAGAGAGCAAGAGAAAGTTTACAGGTTGCCAACATTCTAGTGATCCAAAGAGGGCTTTCTCCTATAGTAGCTTACCGCCAAGGTTTGGTCAGAGCTTAGGGTCAGCACTCCAATTGAGAGGTTTCTTTGGGGGTAACACCAAGGAAAGACACTACCACTACAAGAGATGTGGGTCAGATCACCCATGGGTAGACTGCAAAGGCAACAAGGTGATGTGACAGGTTGGTAGTGGTAGTATTCAGAGGAGCCATACTAGAGCTTAGAGCATGAGATCGATTCAGTAGCCACAACCTCAGTTACCGAGAGTTCCTCCACCACCATCCAGTGCTTCTAGTCGAGTGAGTTAGCTTAGAGTTTTGAGGCCTCACCCTTTTCAACAAGGGTAAGGATTAGCTAGCACTTTGTGTGTTCCATCAGTAGGATGCCTGAACATGATGAGTTAGGAAGAGCCAGAAAGCATGGTCGGTGTGGTGACTGGTATGCTCATTGTCCCTACTCTTTCTGCCTATGTATTGTTTGACTTTGGTGCTTTGCATTCTTTTGCAGCATCTACTTTCATAACTAGATTTGCCTTATCTCCTGCTAGTGGTATCTCCACTTTTTTTTCCTTCAAGGTGATAGAATTGCATGATCTAGGTGGTATCAAGGGGTTGTGATGATAATAGAAGAGAATAAGTTCCCGCTGGGCCTCATAGAGTTGGAATTGTGGGATTTTGACGTAATTATTGGAATAGTTATGTTGGAAAATTACCAAGCACTAATCGATTGTACACAAGAATGTGTGGTTTTGCGAGGACCAAAGGGTACCAAGGTTTCATACTGGAAGTGTGGACCAAATCCCTCCTAATTATGTTAATTAACCTAGTTTGCAAGGGATATCCACTCTACTTGTGCAGTGCTAGAGACACCAAAGCAACAAGAAATTTTGTTAATGCAAATGGCAGTATCTTTGAGTTTCCCGATGTTTTCCCTTAGGAGATTCTAGGAATGTAGCAAGTTTGAGAAGATGAGTTCATCGTGGATGTTTTTCTAGGCATAGAGCTAGTATATAAGGCTCCGTAATGGATGGCACCTGTGGAAATGAAAGAGCTCAAGGCTCAGTTGGAAGAGCTATTAAAGAAAAGCTATATCTGTTGAAGTATATCGCTATGGGAAGCACCAGTGTTATTCATGAAGAAGAAGGGTGGAAGCCTAAGATTGTGCATCGACTATCAAGGGTTGAACCTAATGATAATGAAGAACTATTATCCTCTACCAAGGATTGATGATCTGTTCAACCAACTCAAGGGAGCCAAGGTGTTCTCCAAGATCGATCTTTGATCAAGCTATTACCAACTAAGGATAGTAGATCAAGACATTCCTAAGATTGCTATCAAGATAAGGTATGACCATTATGAGTTCACGATAATTCCCTTCAAACTCACTAATGTGCCTGTAGCTTTTATGTCCTTGATGAATCAAATCTCTCATCCCTTCTTAAACTAGCTCATTATGGTATTCATCGACGACATTCTCATTTACTCCAATAACTAAGAGATGCATGAGCAACACCTAAGGCAGACTTTGTCATTACTCTAATCACACTAAATGTATGCCAAACTCTTGAAGTGTGAGTTTTCATTAGATCAAGTGGTTTTTCTTGGTCACGTGATTTCCAAAGATGGTGTGGTAGTGGATCCAGCCAAGATGCAAGTTGTTTCTGAATGGCCAACACCCACTCTATGAAGGAGGTGTGTAATTTACTAAGGTTGGCCGATTATTACCATTAGTTTATAGTAGATATTTTTAATATTTCTTGACCATTGACCTTAATTTTGAAGAAGGTTACCTGGTTTTAGTGAAATGACAAGTGTGGTAAAGTTTTCAAAGAGTTGAAGAGGCATTTGACATTAGCCCTAGTGCTCACATTGCCAAGTGGAACAGATAGATTTGAAGTATATAGTGATACTTCCAAGCATAGGCTGGGTTACGTGTTGATTTAGCATGGAAGAGTGGTGCTTTATACCTCATTATAACTAAATTCGCATGAACAGAACTATCTGACGCATGACCTGTAACTTACTATGGTAGTGTTCTCTCTTAAGGTTTGTAGGCACTATCTCTATGGTATTCAGCACAAATTGTTTTACTCAACGGGAGTTAAACCTGAGGCAATGTCAGTGCTTGGAATTGGTTAAAGACTATGAATTGAAATTGAATTACCATGAGGCTAAAGCTAATGTGGTGGCAGATGCACTTAGATGGAATATAATGCATTCGTTAGGCACGAACATTTTTTCATACTAACTATGCCAAGATATCTGGAAGACGGGGACCGACCTGATCATGGTTGTAAGTCTAGAGGGAATATTGAGCACATTCACTATCACACCCTCAATCTTTGAGGAGATTTAAGCTAATCAAGCAGGTGATGTCAAGCTCCAGAGAATTCGGGCAAATATTGTGGAAGATAGAGTTGAAGGATTCTACATCTATGAGGACGATAGTACCAAATACTATGGTAAATGGTTTATACCATATGGTTGTGTGGAATTCAAGAAAAGATCCTTGATGAAGGAAATTGCACTCCTTATTCTGTATACCCTGTAGGGGATAAGTTGTATAAGGAGGTGAAGAAGGTATATTGGTAGCCCTACATCATGTAGGAAGTAACATTTTTTGTTACTCGATGTCTAACCTGCTAGAGGGTTAAGATCGAATACAAGAGGCTGATAGGGTTAGTATAACGATTTAAACCCCCTGAGTGGAAGTGGGATAACATATCAATGGATTTTGTGGTTGGATTTCCGAGGACCCATAGTAGATATGATTCCATATGGGTCATTGTGGACTATTTAACTAAGTTGGATGTGTTTATTCCAATAAAGGAGATATGGAGAATGGAGCAATTAGTTAATGCCTATGGAAATAATGTGGTGAGAATTCATGGAGTTCCTAAGGTCATTGTGTCTGATTGAGACTCTAGGTTCCTATCACACTTCTACAAAAATTACTATCCGCCTTTGGTACACAATTGATTATGAGTAAAACTTTTCACCTAGCTACTGATGGTCAGACCAAGAGAACCATTCAGACTCTAAAAGACATGCTTTGAGCATGTGTTCTAGATTATGGGGGAATTTGGGAAGATCGTTTGGATTTGATCGAGTTATCCTAGAAAATAATTATCATACTAGTATCAAGATGACACCTTATAAAGCTTTGTATGGAAGGAAGTGTTATAGTCCCTTGTGTTGGACTTAGATCAGTAAGACATTTATACTAGGATCTGAGATGATTGAGGAGACAACTAGGCACATCCATTTGATTTAAGATTAGACGAGAGCTGCCAAGGATTGAAAAATGAGCTATGCAGATCTGAAGAGACATACTGATGGGTATATGGTGGGTAACATAGTCCTTTTGAGGGTCTCTCCCACTAAAGGAGTCATGAGATTTGGTAGAAAGGGTAAGCTTATTTTAAGTTACATCAGACCATATGAGATTTTAAACCGTGTTGGCAAAGTTACTTATCATTTTGCTTTACCTGTAGAGTTGTCCCATGTGCACAACATCTTTCATGTATCTCAGCTACAGAAGTATATAGTAGATCCTTCACAATTATGTGAATGGAGCCACTCGAGCTCAATGAGTGTTTGACTTATAAGGAGTGACCGGTGAGAAACCTAGACACTAAGATGAGAGAGATGCATATGGAGACTATTCCTTTGGTGAAAGAATTTGGGTCATGGAATGGTACAGAGGAAGCTACTTGGGAGGTTGAGGATGAAATTCAATCTAAATATCCAGAGTTATTTTCTTAGTTGTTATCATAAGTGTAAACCTTTTTCATTAAGGGGGTAGTATCCTATTTCTTAATAGTGAATATGGTATGTGTATGACCTTTTATGTAATGTATAACTTGATTATTATAGGCTTTGGGGATGAAACCTCTTTAAGGGGTAGTGTTGTAATACCCTACACTTTAGTGAAATGGATGGATGAGAAATTTTGACAAATTTTGGGCCTTTGATTTTAATCCAATGCTATGATTTGGTTTGGAATGAAAATTTATTTGAAATTATGTTTGAAATGAGGTTTAATGAGTTTTACAGGCAAACCCGTTAACTAGTTCTATGAACTAATCGTTTAGTTTGTTGTTTTAGCCAAAATGAGTTCCCCGATCAAACCGATCGGCTGGTTTGGAAAATTGATCTACTGGTGGATGAATAGTCGATTACTATACCTAAACTGATCGATTGGTTTATTGAGCAAGTCATATTTTTTCAAATTTTGATTTTCTAAAAAAATAGCTTACACTAAAATGGAACCTTACCAACTCATACCGATTGTTCCTAAAATATTTATAACCATTTTCATGATGCGCTTAACCCAAAATATTACCTCAATTTTTTCTAGATGTTGATTGAGACACATGAGGAAGAGAGATGACCTCAGCCGCTTATTATCTTCCTCCTCTCTCATCTGCCTAATTTTGAGATTGATTGCTTTCACTATAGGCATGCTTTTAAGCATTTGAAAGATTCCTTCTACGCTGATCTCCCATTTCTTCATTTACACATGAAAATTCTAGTCTGTTTGCTTGAGTTCCCTAGAGTCAAAAATTGCACTCGGGAGATAAGGTCAGTAAATCCTAGGAAAATCTAACCCTTTTGATTGAATTCCAATGATCACAGTTAGGGTTTGAAGTTTCCTTCTTAACCCCTTTGTTTTTTCCTTCGATTGGTTGGCTATAAATAGCCCCAATCCTCCATGCATTACACTTTCTCTTAGCCACCAAAAATTCTCCGAGTTTGCATTCTTTTCTTTTCTCCCATAGTTCAAGCACTTGCCAATTTTTTTTCACACTCATCTAATCCTATCTCTAGCTCTACCTTGTTTTAATTATTAAGCAAGGTAGAGTTAGATTTTTAGAAAAGTTTGAGTGGTCCTATTGAGTTTTTCCTCTTTTGCCTCAGTGGTATGTTCTTTCCCCTTTAGTTTTCGTGTTCAAATTTCATGAATTTTGGTATAAAACCTGAGTTAAGATTTTTGGCCTTTAAGGTTTTGAAATTTGAAGTTGTCATAAACTTGAAATTCCTAGTTTTGAGGGATTTAGCCTACACCAAGTAAGTAATTCTTACACCTAAAATGTTAGCATGTGTTACTGTATAAAAAGTGACGTCTTTTTTTAGATTATAAATGTTTGTATGTATAAATCAGTGGTATGCATGAGTTACATGTTTAAATGACATAAGCTGAGAAAAAAACCATGGAAGTGGAGGAAATGGGTTATGATGATGTCATGGTAATAAGTGCATCCTAATTTGGTTAGAAATATGTTTTTTGATGTTGATATATGCTCTAGGATGAGTAAAAATGATTTTTCTGCAATAATCTATATGGAATTTGTGAATTTGTGCCATATTAGGGTAAATCGATCAACCATTTAAGTTAAACCGATCGACTAGTTCCTAGAATAGTCGACTAGTTGACCTAATCCATTGACTGGTTGGCCTGGAGAGACCTTGGTCTTTCTCTCTACTTAAACTCGTCGACTAGTTTGGAAAAACAAATCAATTGGTATATGAAAAATCGACTGGTTTTCTCAAGTTGATCGACAAGTTGAAGAAAGCATGGTCTAGTTGGGTTGAACTGATCGACCGGTTCTCCTAGTTTGAATGATTTATTTCTTTATGATTCAGTTATGTTTCATGGGACTATATCATGGTTATTGATGGGATGAAGTACATATCTTAACATGGAGTACAGACCTAATCTTGAGATTTGAAATGGATCATAACCTATAGAATGCATTATGAGTAATGTAAAAGGCTAAATGTGTAACTCACTTGAAATTAGTGATAAATGAGGATAAGAGTAACGGAAATCAACATGGATTTGGAGTAAACCCTATGATGGATATAAAATTCATTAGCCAAGGATAATTAGTAAACCCACATGGTTAGGGGAAATGGAAATAAAAAGGATCAACATGGCTTAGTAAGAGGATTTATCTTGTCTACTTGTATAGACTTTGTATAACCACTCATCCTTATGAATAAAATACTAATCACTTAAAGTGAAAGAAAGTTAGGTTGAGTATGGGTTTGGTTTACCCGATCCACGATTAGCTACTAGGGCTTAATCTGCCTTTGAACGATTTGGTGCCTTTGGGCTTTGTCTTTGGGCGAGATCCTAAGAGGTCCCGGTACTTTACCTACTTTAGACATTGATGATGTACTAGGGGGTATCGATACTGAAAGGTATGGTTACCTAGGTAGATAGCTTTGACCTAGACTTATGTCCATATTGGTTGGCTTAGGCTTGGACTTATGTCCTTATTTGTTAGCTTCAGCCTGGACCTATGTCCATTATGGTCATGGACTTCGGCCTAAACTTTATGTCTTTTTGGATAGGCTTTCATGGTATGTGAGGCCTTGAGGTGGTGCACAACCCATTTCTTAATGATAATAAAATCTATTTGTTAAGTAAGTACTTGATCATATATAGATTATGGTTAAGAGAATGGCGAATAATTGGACAGAGTGGAACTAAAGATATGATTAGTCAAAAAATTGTAGTGCTAGTTATCACACTTGACTAATGCCTGACCTGAATACTTGATTATGAAATGGAATATTGATAGATTGACTTACTTATCTCATACATAAATGAACTAATAGTAGAACTTGAGGATTTGGTTAATTAGGAATAGCCATGGAGGTTTTTTATTCCTCCTTGCCATTAAGTGTGTACATGCTTATATGGAAAGGCAATGAATCTATGCAAAAGTATTCTATTTGTTAGAATTATGCGTGACTATATAACTTCATGTACTTTTATCCTTATGCATCTATATATCCTTCATAATGCTTATTGTAATCTATATTGTGTATGATAAACTATTTTACATGTGTACATTGAAGGATCAACTTAACTTACTAAGTATGTAGCATACTGATGTGCTCGTTTGCTCAGTCACCTGCTCATACATATGAGTAGAGCGCCTTGTGCAACTTTTTGCGAATGGCCAGTAAAGGACCTACCTCAGTTGGGCTGAGGTTATGAGCTAGGACATTTGGAAGGACTTAACGGGGTTTGTGGAGGACCACCGTATCTGATTTGGGCCTCGTTCCCTAACTCATGTTTCATAACTTCATACTCTAATATGTACCTGTAAATATTTGAACATAACCCATTAGAGTCATTGTTGTAAACATTTTGGAACTTGGTTTCAATTAAATTATTATTGCACACTCTTCTGTTTTAGTCTTTTGTTAGTTTAGCCTTATGTCTAAAATGGGGTAGGTGATGGACATCTAACATGTGTTAGGAGTGGTGGTAACACCCTATTTTTACAAGTATTTCTTACTTTTGCAACCTTTTTTTAATGAAATTTTTTGATATTGAAAAATGGAGGTGTTACAAAACTAGAACATTAGCTTCTACTCTTTCGTAGAGTCATGGTCGATGAATGTACCACTAGACCCAGCGACAAATGGCGATAAAGCAAATTTCCATCACCAACACATCAAACAACATAGGGACATGGTTCCCTCCATTCATAATAAGCTGCAATACTAGTCAACACATAACTCTAATGTAGTATCTCATATTCCCATCCCTTATATAATCCATAAATTTGCTTTAGCTAATTACCCAATTTGCCATCCTAATTTTAGATTTGTTCTACCTTTCCAAAATACTTTTTTTATTCTATTTCAATATGTTAATTAGTTAGGTTAAATTTTTATTTGTGGTGTGAATTATTAATTTAAGGGTTTTATTGAGCTAACCTTTTAAAATTATATACTAATCACTATTAATTTAAGGATTTTATTGAGCTAAAATTTCAAAATTATATACTACTTACTCCTTATATTGGTTGTGTTTTTTCAGGAATTTATGCATTCCAAGTATGAAAGCATCGCTATACTAATTCATTAAAGCAAAGGATTTGCATTTTCATGGTTCTAAGGGAGTAAGAACGACCAATGCACTTGCCATATAGTATCTCCTCTTGTAACACCCCTATGTTTCATTACAAATTTTTTTTGTTTAAAACAATGCGGAAGCTGAAAATACAATTAGGAAAAATAGGATGTTATCGCCATACTTGACACAGAATAGACATATGCCATCCACCCCATATCAAATAAAAAACTATAATCAACAAAGTAATACATTTAAAATAGAGCGTGTTGAATTAAATTACATAAAAAATTTAAAGTAATGTTCACATCAAAATATCTCAACAATCCCTGACCAAATTAATATAGGAACACAAATAGTTAAGAGTATGGGACTATATTAAAATGAGATTAGGGTGTGACCCTCAAACTAAAACCATGGTCCATTACAGACCCACAAAATCTTCATATGTCCATGCCCTCAAGCCCTAAACCCAAGCTGATGTAGGCCCACTACTGGCCATCCCTAAAATCCTACACATGGCCTTTGCTTTTGGGAATGAGCAGGTGACCAAACAAATAAGTACATTAGTACCCTACATGCTGAGTAAGCCAAGTCGCTTCCTCAACATAACACAAGTATAGAATGCTAATCTATCATACATGGATATCATAATTAACATGCGTCATGCTAATACTATATATGTAACGGTAAGAATATACTATAACATACTATCATGCCTAACTCAGATAACATAGAATCTATCATGCTTGTTTTCATATTATAATCACATAGGTATTCACATATGTACTGAACAGATTAATCTATGCAACCACTTAGGGTTTATTTTCTAATTTATCAATTGACTAGATTATACCATTTCCTTATCCATATATTAAGATAGATCAACATCCAACCAAACATTTCAATCAATAACTAGTTAGTCATTTAAGCTATTATCCAAGGGTACAAACTAACTTTTATCCTTTTTGGTCTTTCATACCATTATTCCCATCAATATTTAAGTATTAATCATTCACTTGGTCATCATTTATATCTTATCATTTGATTACTTATCATCTCACTTTTTATTATTATCGAGTGATGGACTATACACCACCTTATGATCTCACATACCATAGAAACCTATTTAAATAAGGGACATAAAGTCTAGGCCAAAGCCAATCACCAAAATGAACATAAGGTTAAGCCGAAGCTAACTACCAGAATAGACATAAGTCTAAGTTAAAGCCAACTAATATGGACATAAGTTCAGGCTAAAGTCAAACACCTAGGTAACTAGACCCTTTAGTATTGATATCTCTTAATATATCATCAGTGTCTAGAGTAGGTAAGGCACCAGGACCTTTAAGGATCTTGCCCGAAGGAAAAGCCCAAAGGCACCAATAAATGCCTAAAGGTAGACTAACTCTGGGTAGCCAATTAAGAATTGGGTAACTTAAACCCATACACAACTCAATTATCTTTCACTTTACATGATTAGTACATTATTTATGAGGATATGTGATCATACAAAGCCCATAAAAAAAATCAAGCAAAGCATTTCCATGCTTATTCCATATCAACCCTTTCCATTTTCCCAACCATATGGAGTTTCCATTTATCGTTGTCCAATATTATTCATCCCAACATGTTATTTAATTCAAACATATGTTACTCTTCATTGCTCTTTTCCAAAGGGCCATCATATTTCAGGAGTGAAATTTTCATTTAGATTTTATTATACTATTGGAGTAGATTATAAATTATGATCTATTTAATCCCTTCATTAGGCCATTAAGCCATGATAAAATATGTATTTTATCCCATTAATAATCATAGAAAAATCCCAAAAATAGAATCAAACATAACTAAACCAAAAGTAAACAAATCAAATAAACTAGCTAAACCATTTGATCGATCTAGGTCAACCAATCAATTGGTTTGACTTGACCAAACCCTACTTTCACTCAGACCATTCGATTTGTTGGGGAAAAAATGCCAACTGTTCATAGATCATTTAATTGGTTCTTCCCAACCAATCAATAGGTTTAAGTAGAGAGTAAGACCGAGGTCTTTATAGGCTTACCAGTTAATGGGTTAGGTTAACCAGTCCATTATTCTAGGAACTAGTCGATCGGTTTAACCTAACTAGTCAATCGTTTTGTCATTTAACATCACCAATCCCTTATTTTCATGTGTATTCATACTTATAAAACATTTTAACCACATTGGAACATGTATTAACCTAGTATAACACACTCTTAACCGAGTTAACTTGCATATTCAACATTTAATCATCATATCCTATTTTTATCAAGTTTCATGCTTTTTACTCAAAATATACAATCTACCCATTCAAATCAACTCTAAAGGCTATAAACATTCATGCCAACATATAAGATCAACTTAAAGAAACTCATATTATGTAGGAATACTCATAATCCATATTAGAAGTAAGAATCACATACTTGATGTAGGCAAACCTCCATTTTAACCAACAATTTTATTTTTTGAAAATATCAATTTTTTAAAACCTTAAAACAAAAAATTATAAAATATAAATTTCTCAAAAAATCTTATTAATTTTGAACTTGAAACAAAAGGGAAAGAAGGGCATAACACACTTAAGGTAAAAATAATGAATGCTCAACTGAACCACTTAATCATTTTTCCCTAACATAACTCTTCCTTGCTTAATAATTAAAATGAGAGAGAACTATAGAAAGGATTAGAAGAGTACAAGAAATCGACTATAAGGTTTGAGGTGTAGAAAGGAATAGGGTGAATACAAAGAGTTAAGGATTTTCGGTGGATAAAAGAAAGATACATAAAAGGGGTAATTTGGGCTATTTATAGCCAACCAATCAACATGATTTATAGAGCGACCAAGAGTAATTCAAAAACCCTAATAATTACCATTTGAATTTGAGCTAAATTGACGGATTTCATCCAAGATATGCTCAACTATTCTCTGAGCTCAAATGGTATGTTTGGAAAATAAAGGTCAATTACGCTAGAATTGAAATTCCCAAGAGTGGTAATGGAAGGTTAGCATAGAGGAAATCTTCCAGTTGCTTAGAATTGTGCCTGAGATTGAAGCATTGATCTCATAATTGTGTAGAGGAGAG
Organism: Tamarix chinensis; assembly: GCA_030549775.1. NCBI lineage: Eukaryota > Viridiplantae > Streptophyta > Magnoliopsida > Caryophyllales > Tamaricaceae > Tamarix > Tamarix chinensis. Next base: position 87,692,065 of record CM060180.1, read on the forward strand.
AGGTGGAAGAAGACAAGGCTAATGTCATTTGTCCCCCTCAATTGTCTCAATTATAGATGGATCTCATAAAGAAGTATTTTGAGTTAAACTCATCATGAAAAAGGTTAAGAATCTCTTAGGGATAATTTAACATGGGTTTACAAGGTTACATTTATGTATAAGAAACTTTCCAAAAATATTGAGTTTTAAACTATGCCCAACTTAATGAACTAATCGATCAATTTGGGCCTACTAGTTGACTGTTCTATAAACCAGCTAATTGATTCTCCCAACCAGTCAATCTATTTAGTCAAGAAAACTTATTTTGCTGAAACGAAGAACCAGTTGACTGGTTCACTTGAACAACTCGATAAATCTAATTTTACAACCTTATTTTAAATCAAACTATGTCTTAAAACAAATCAAAATAAAACATCCAAAATTGGAATAATTTTCATTCAATCATTTTATAAAAATATGGGGTACTGCACCTCTATTGCTTATGATTAATGCATTATATTGGGTTGTTGAACACTCTTCATTCTAATAAATTTTGTCAATTAGTTAAATGGGGAATGATAAGTGCCCATTATTATAATGAATATTTTTTAAAATGTTAGGGAGCGTGTATTTTGTTCTACATTATGGATAATGTAGAATTTATGCATGAGAGAGGATTCTTACATATGCTTTTGTGATGGATGATGCTGATTGTCTTTTGTTAGCTCTAGCTTTTATTTATTTCCTTTAGTTAATTAGTTAGTTTTCTTTGCATGCATTTTGATAATATGAGGATGATAAAATGACATTTTGTAACATAGGTCACACATAAATATTTGTGTCTGCATATCTTACTGTTTGATGTTAACTATTTATTTTATGTCCAATTGATTATGGTGTTATTTGTGAGAGTTCTTACTCACTTAAGTTTTGACTCTAGATGCTGACGATATATAGGAATGGCTTCTTATACTAATCCATTTAATTAGTTCCTAGACTCCTTTAGTGACTCAAACTATTCTTTAGTTAACGGTGAATATCTTGACCTTATATACAAATTTGGAAAAAGAAATTTTTTTAAACATAAGGTCCTAAGTGTGATGCACCGAGTACTTAACACCACAACCTTAGAAGTATGATAAAATCGCCGGTAGTTGCTGCACATGATAGAATCATTCCTAAAATTTTTTTTAGGGAAATCAAATACTCCTTTGAGACCTTGGGTAGGAAGAACATGATCCATATGTGATGCGATATGTATTTATCACACAGGGAGTTCTACGGAATCAACTGAAATAAACCTACCATACCTCTATCTCAATATTAACAAGTCAAATCACTAACACTAGTGTATCAAAACACTTACAATACACTACCTCCAATTTAAGATATGAAATAAGATTTTTGTTTTTAACTGCAAAGTGAAACATTGTTACATGTGAACTTGTGAATGCTTTTGCTCATTTATCCTTTTTATTGTTTCTTTTTTTAGTGTTTGAATCTACTCCGTTATTGTGTGTTCTTATATGATTTATATTTCCTTGAAGACAAGTAAAACTTAAAACATGGGGAAGTTGATAAATGAGAAAATGTTCATATATTCCATCATCTACATCCTCGATTTTCATGCATTTCTATTATTATTTATGTTAGAATTAGTGTTTTGGTCTTAGATACTACTTTGTTTTGGAAATTTTATGTTGGTGCAAGATTTGTATGAAGAATGGATAATAAAAATGATGCAAATATTAGAGACCAAAGCAAGCTTGAAATGATGGCCAACATGCAATATGGCTAGGCCACTATGTGTTAGGACAGAAGAAGATTTGTAGCAAAGATTTGTCTCATGGTTGCAATAAATTCTTATTTTATTGGCTAATAAGGATTTTAGAATTGAAAAAAAAAGGATAATGTACAAAAAAAAAACCAATAATGAAACGCAAGAAAATCGATTAACCAGGGTCACCTATGTTTACGACTCTCAAAATCACTATTGGGTCTTTCCATGATCTTCGTTGTTCGATCATCTTCGACACGATTGTAACACTCACAATTCGTGTTACACATGAAGACCTATAATCCTTGGTCTTCCACCATTCTAGATCCATCTATAATCTATGTTTATGGGGCATGATTCGAAAATTAACAATCAATACATTTTACCGTTAGAATCTAGTCAATGGTACACATGAATATTATGACAAACATTATACGGATTTCTTTCCATTTTTGTTTTGAGCAGAGACAATATTATAAGTTTAACACAAAGACCACTCTATTCGTTGCGCGTACAATCTAACATAGAGCCAATTTGTTTCGTGTGATGATATATATAATTAACTAAAAGCACATTATTGCAGTAGTTTATATCCTTAATACACACGGATTTTGTTGCTTTACTCCTGGTATATAATTTTACAGCTACAAACGAATATTGCCTTCCTCTTTGGTATACTTTGTTACTGCATGCGTTTGGTCAGTTACAGACTTCGGATTCCGGTTGCCTCCAAATCAAGGTAGAGACGTTATATTGGGCGTACCAAGAGGGCATGGAAACAGACTCTCGGTTCAAGGGAGCTCCGTAAGAAGCGATGCTCTGATCGGCGATTTCTGTGCAGGTCTCGTTTGGAGGAGGACTTTTCATGAAAATTCTGCACAAATTGGCCTGAAATTCGTTCGCGTTCTGAACTTGCATCACGAAGAATCCTTGTGAGGTCACAGTCGCTTCTTGCGCAGTGGAATCTCCGATGGTAGTACTGTTGCATCTCAATTCTACTGTCGATCCTAATGGCGCAGTTTACGGGTACGAGTGTATAATATGAATACAATCCTGAGAACGCATAATGGACGAGGGGGAAATAAGGATAAAACATAGCGACTTACCCTGAGCAGGCTTACTGGCTGTGCAATTCTGGCAAAGTACATCGCCGTGGATAACTGCAACCCTCAAACCGCTTGGAGAAGGAGCTTGTGCCACCGTACTAATTGCAGCGAACAAACTTATGATTGCTAGAACCAATGAAATTTGCATTAATGTTGGAGTACAGGATTCCATATTGATAATAATGATTTTAGCTATATAGAGAGCTATTCTAAAGAAGGAAATAATATTGATGTATATTTATAGAGGATATCTTATTATAAGTCGAAGATATATCTGCATTATCTTTCGCTTTTCTCCCTATTTTAAAGTATTCAATTTTTGTGTTTATTGTTAATCAACTTGTATTATAAAATATTACAGAGATAGTGTGCGCGTGTATATATATCTATATATATTTTGGGGGAGTCTGTGGTCATATTGTATAATGATACGGACAAAGTTGAATACCTTGATCTTCGAAGCTATATGTTTTCGTGTCGAATAATGCACACGTTCAGACCTTGACTTTTCTTATGATCCCTTATTTTGTACACTGTGCGCCCATATTTTATGATTGTTGGCATCGCGATCACATCACGGAACATAATAGAAAACAATGGATGTTTAGTCCTATACTGGCTACAAAGTTTATTGCTTGATGCAAGAACTTATGATGAAGTCGCCCTCAATTCAAGTTACTATAATAATAAAGCCAGCTCCAACCATGTTTGACTGCGTCTATTCTTGAATTGAATATCCGATCAAAATTAAAGATCCTAATGATCGGAATTTCGACCAAAAAAATTTTATATATCTAAAATTTTGGATAAGATTACGAACAATTAATTAAATTTTTTTATTAACCCACAAATAATATAAAAATATTCAATAAATCTTTCTAAGTATAAACACATATCAGAGAGAAATACAATTGAGAGCTTGCGATGTGTTTTATCAAAGTGGCTGGAAGGTTGGATCGAAGATTGATGGTAGAAGATGTCACCCATTAAATTATGCAGAAGAAACAAAGGATTAAGAAGGATTATAGGCAAAGAAATCAAGTTGCAAACATAGGTATATACTCGGCAAATTTAAACCAGGCTTCAAATGTATTGAGTTTGAGTTTTAATGGAGGAAGGCAAATGTCCCAGACTTTCCTTATTCAATATCGACTCAAAATGAGAGAGATAGACTTCATCTAGCTATGCTCAAAGTTGTATTAAAATTCTTATTCATTCTTCTTTTCAATTCATGCCTACAAGAGTATATATAGGAGAGGAAGTAGTCGGTGGTTATCATGCCTATACAACCGATTCTTACCCTTAATTCAAGCCTACTTATCTTAGTTGAATTAAGCCCATATAACACTTAATCCTAATCATAATATCACTGGTTAAATGATACTAATGACTAATATTACAAAGCTATACAATTAACTATGATACATACATGAAATTATATCAAACCCTAACTTACATAAAATACACTTAGGGTTAGGGTTTACAACAAGTTAATACAACTAATGAATATCATCACCATATCTTCTTGTTGTAAAGTATCATCCCATGTATGCCATAGTCTTGCATGCTTTGAATACTTGTACACATTAAAGTGTATTAACATCTTCTTCTTGCAAATATGTGACATACCTACAAGAACAATTTGAATGTTTTTCAATATCAAGCATATAAGAATTATCAAGAATATTTAACATGATAGGCTCCAACATTAAGAAAGCTAAGTCTTCCTTACCTTGAGAATTAATATGAACATGACAATCATTAGGTTCATTAGATGCTCCTGTATCAGCTTGAGAGACATGTAGTCCTCCATTCAATTAAAAATTTGTTTCTAATATTTTTCTATATAGTGAATATTACCTGCTCATCATCTTCTGTGGATATAGCCCTCGTTAGGTGAACTATATAATTCTTATGTATTTTTTTTTGTCTTAGGATCTTGATTTTATGCATATATTATTATTTTACATGGGTAGTTCTCCACAACAATCTTTTCTAAATTTCTTCCACATCATTATATATCCTTTAAAATGGTTAAAGAGCCGAAGGATTTTCTATTGTGTCATTGTTGACCTATAATACCCCATATTTTGGAAAACACTTAGCTATAAAGATCCTTATGATTTTAAAATAAAATCATTACATTTATGAATTTTGTTACTTTTTTTTTAAGAATTTGAAAATCTTACAAACATTGAAATGCATCATTATCACTTCTAAATCGTTCTTATGGTTTTGAGTTCTGTTAGACTACTAAGTAATTTTTAATTATCCTACATCTTCTGAATCATTCTAAATAATTTGGTTCACAATGTTCATGTTTTTGTGAATTAGGGGCTCTTTAAGGGTTTTGTTTTGTAGACCTTTAGCTGGTGTACTTTATCTTACATATCAAATAAATTATCAATATTAGAGTTCTTTGACCTTTTCTAATTATCCTAGTCATATTAAAAACAATACATAGATATTATGATGAAAAATTATTATTCACAACTCATTTTATATATTATTTCATTTTAAGCCTCAATTAAGCTTCTGTTTATTAGAAAATTATGAAACTTCTAGAATTTATATATTTCTATGTTTTTAAGGGAAAAATTAATTAAAACATTTTGCCTTTATTTTTATCATCTTTATAATTTTTTATTTGATATTTTTTGGCATAATCGATTATCAAAACTTATCTTTCTTAATTTCGATCATATCTAACATTGGAAAAACTTGATCTAAGACCTATATTTCTATCAAGATTTAATATTAACCTTGTATGTAGCCTAGGACAACCATATGATGACATGTGTCATTAGCTTAGATGATCACAGGGAATATTCCTTAAAAATTTTATTATGCATCATATCATCTTACCTGTAATACCCCATATTTTTTTTAAGATTTATTGAATGGAAAGTTATGGTGTTTAACACAATTTGATAATATTTTATTTTGATTTGGAACTATAATTGGGTTTGAGGTAAATATGGGTTTGATTAAAGTTTGGAAAATTAAATAAAATAGGTTTTCATGCCACTACAAAATTTATGACTTGTGCCAACAGAAATTTAGTCACATATTTTTTTTCTATTGGCAAAAGTTACTAATACTAACAGATATTTTTTTGTGGACAATGAAGAAAGTTTTTCCTACAGAGATTTTTTATCTATTAGTAATAGTATGTTATGCCAACAGATCTTTTGCCTACTTTTATATCTGTGGGTATCAGTAACATTGTACCAACAAAACTAATACTCACTCATATATCTGTTGGTATTAGTATATAAGGAAGACAAATGTTTCAACTATTATTATATCTCGTGGCACAATAGATTCATTCCTCTTATACATGAGATACTTCTCTTATTATGATAACTACTAACTTTTATATGAAATACTAATAATATAATATATAACCATATTTATAATTATCATTATAATTATTGTTAATATTATTATAACATAATTATGATAATTAAAATTATTATTATTATTCTTAAAATAATAAAAGTTATAATAATAATAAATATTATTGTTAATATTATTATAACATAATGATTAATAATTATAGTAACTCTCATTATTATATGAATTATAATAATAAATATTACAATAAAGGTAATAATCAGTCAAGTCAGACTTCGAATGACCTATATGTTGAGAGTCTCGCTACTCGATCAACACGATGAGGGTCTAGGCGGCGGTGTACCAATGGTTGTTAGATCTTCTTAGGCCAAATATTATTATAGTTCTTTATATAATTATTGTAATACCTCCTATTTTTTAAATTCAATTTCCTTAAACTTAATATTTTTTTTAATGAAATTTAATGAAAATGTTTAATTACTTTATTTTTGATTGGTTTTACAGTTTTATTGATGATTTCAAATTCAAATTGGAATTTATTTAATCATTTATCATTGTAGATTATTCTAGAAAAACTCATTCACAATTATGACTTTTATTAAATTCATATGATCTTCGTTTCTATTTAAAAATATATTTCCATTTACAGAAATTATTTAAATTTTTTACAATTCTTTAGAATTTGATTTATATATTTTTTAATTTCTTTTAATTATTATTTTGATATTTTATTTCTTTTTCCACAAGCTATATGATTTTTATTTAAAATATATTTCCATTTTCATTATGTGTTTTTATTTTAATATTTTAAATTTGTTTCCAATTATAACTTCGTTGTGTGATTACGAATTTATTATGGAGTTATATTTCATTAGTAAAAATAAATTATTTTTTATTATAAAATCTCTTTAAAGTAGTAAAATCATTTTAACGATTTATTTGTAACAAATATTTCCTTATTTGAGTTTATTTATTTTACACTACAATAAACTGATGCATTAACGACCAATTTAGCAACTAATTTTTTTTGGTCGTTATTGATATATTATTAACGATCACTATTAAAAGTCGTTATTATTGGTATATCTATTGCAACTAATATAATTTTTCTATCATTAATTATTAATTTATTAGTTCCACACACACAGACACACACACACACACATATATATTTAATAATAATTTTTTTTCAAATCTTTAAAATCCAAATAAAAAAATATAATAAAAAATACTTAAACCCCTCAATTCCTTAAACTTAAAGAAAGAACAAATTTAGCTCCCGTCCCCCATGCCCCAACCCCCGACCCTCGACCCCGACCTCCTCCTACTCTACACCTTCAACCCAGGTCGCACCACCACACCAGCCACCCCCGCTCGAGCACACCACCACACCTACTCTAGCTCGTCGTCGTCGTCTTCAATTCCAGCAGCAGCGAGTAACGAGCAGTAGCTGAGTAGCAGTAGCAACCGTTAGCAATGCACGAGGACAACTGCGGGGTGCCACCGCCCGTTCGCCTCTAGCGCCGCTCATCACCGGCGAGTGTTCCTTGACCACCGGCGACGCTCCAACATCCCTCACTCCCTCCAATTTCACAACAATTCGCATGGTATAAATACTTAAACCCTAACTTCTATTTTGATTAATTTTAAATGATTTAGCTTATGATAAGATAATTTAGTTGTTTAATTGTATATATGTGCGTTGTATGAGTGATTTGGGATAGTTAATTGTATTGGTTATGGTTGGTTTGTAAAAATTGGATTTGTGACCTGGCTATATCCGGATTTGTCGGTTTTATCCGATTAAGCTATTTTTGTAATATCCCAAATCCTAATTTCCGAAATTATGGGCAAATAAGGAATTATTAGGAAAATTAATTATATAAACTCATTTATTAAGATGTAGAGAGTTAATTAAGGTATATTAAGAGGAAAATAATAAAGAATTTAATTGGAAGAAAATTTGGGTATTTTTCCTAATTAGCATGGAGGTTAAGGAAATTTATCTAAAATGGTCTAAAATAAGCAAAAAGGAATTTATTTAATATTTTATATATATTAATATTATAAATAAACCAAAAATACTCCAATTTCCCCATAAGTGATTTTATTTATTTTCCTTATCCTATTTATTTCCTATTTTTCCCTTTCTTCTTTTTTTTTCTCCCCCCTCTCCTTTTTTTTCTTTCTTCTCCCCCCCCCGGCTGGGCCAGCCCATCGGCCCAAACCCTTCTCCTCTCCCCCGTCTCGCGCACAGGCCGCCCAAGCCCCGGCCCTTCCTTCTTTCCCTTCCCGCGGCCCAGCGCCATTCGACGTCTCCCCGTGCATCGTAACGCAGCGTTTCGGCCATCCTTCCGCTGAGACGCTGCGTTCCGATTACTGAAGATAGCCGTTGCCAAACGGGCAACTCGATGCAGCGCTCTGTCCCCCATACTGTTAAAACGCCGCGTTTTGGTTTAAACCTTATAAACGTCGCCGAACTAGCCGGTTCCCTTCCTTTTCTTTTCCTCCCCTGGACCGCCGGTCCTCCTCCTTTCCCCTTCCTTCTTCCTCCCCGACCTGCAACTCGACCCTACAACCCTCGAATATCGCCGGCCACCTCTGCACGCCGATCGTCCTCCCCTGCCCTTCCTTGCCTCTCTTCCATCGTTTTCTTTCTCTTTTCGACCCCGACCAAGTCCCTCTCTCCCTTTCCCGCGTGCCCTTCTCTTTCCCTTTCTTCTCCCCCTCCCCGACCCGACCTGCCATGGCAGGACCTGCCGCCTGCCGGCCAGCCTGGCGCCTGCACCCCGTACCCTTTTGTCTTCTTCCCTTGGCCTTGCCCGACCACCCTACCTATAAATACCCCCATTGATCACCTGGGTTCGGGATTTGGAACCCCGAAACCCTGGGTTTGCTCCCTCTCGCCACCGCACCATCAGACGCATCGACCGCCGCCGTCCCCCAACGCTGTCGGTCGAACGCCGCCTAGAACCACACCTTGCACCACCCTCCACCTAACCAAGTCCCCCTCAGCCCTTGATTTGCCTTGCACGAGCCACCCCAGGCCGTGCAAAATCGCCACCCCGAGCAACCCCTTCTAGCCCGTCGTCGCCTTGCGCCACCTCCTGCCGCCTCCTCCGCTGCTACCAGCCACCCTTCCACCCTCCAAAATGCCCAGCAGACCTCCCTCTACCTTTTCCTGCCTTCAACTTTCCCTGCCTCCCTCTCCTCCTTCCTCCCTCATCTTCCACCTCTCTCCACCACCCTCGGCCGCCGGCGTCGCCGCCGCCCCTTGCCACACCACCACCCTCACTCCACTCCCCTTCACCTGCTCTTTCTTTCCCCACCTCAAACTCCTCCTTTTCCTCTCCCATCTAACCGCCACCTCCATCTTTCCCCCTCTTCTCCTCCTCCACCGCCGCTGCCGTCGCCGCCACGCGCCGCCGCCGGACCACCACCGACCCTAGGTGGTTCTCCACCCATCCAAACCCTAACCCCCTTTTTATATAGCTGCTACTATTTTCTACTAATATTAATACTAATATACTTATTATTATTATTATTATCATTATTATTATTATTTTTATTATTGTTAGTACTATTATTATTATTATTATTATTATTATTATTATTATTATTATCATTATTACCATTATTATTGTCTTTATTATTAATGTTCTTATTTTCTTACTAATACTAACATCCCTTTTAAACCCTAACCTATATTATACCTAACTTTGGTCTTATTTTTATAATTATTAGTATTAACATTTTTACTATTATTATTTCTATTATCCTTACTATGGTTATTATTATTATTGCTTAACCTTACTTGGTTGTACTATTGTTATTATTATTATTATTATTATTATTATTATTATTATTATTATTATTATACTTAACACATTTATCACTATTGTTAATAATAATACTACCTTGTCTTACCCATGTTACTTAACTCAAGCTAGTAAATATCATTTGGTTGTTAACTAAGAAGAGTACTTGAACCTTATTACCATACCATTTAACATTAACCCTAACCTCATTACTATGACACTAGTATTAACTATTACTATTATTACTACTATCACTACCTTATTGTTGTAATCAAAAGCATTTGAACCCTTTTATTATTCAAGAATATACAACTATTATCATTACCACCCTTAGGAATAGTTACTTGTAATATTGTGACCTTATAATAATATTATTTCGAATATGACACCATTAGTAGACTTAGCCTTAAAAATGCTAGGGTTTCTCTCACTATAAACATTAGTGTCACTAGTATTAGTTTTATTGTTATTATTATCACTATTTTTCTATAGTTAGTATGAACATTATTATTATAAGAATAGGGCTAACAGGTCTAATAATATAAGTGTAACGATAGGTATTAAAAATAAACATATTTTGACTACTAATATTTAGTATACTAATTCTAAGGTAAAAACCCTAGTTTTTGTATAAAACCCTTTTTAGTAATAAAAACCCTAACCTTAAACTAGAATGAGGATTGATAGTAATTATAAGGGAAACTAATACTTAGTATTTTCCCCTTTTATAGGTAACCCCGACCAAAGCCCTAAGGAGTTAGAGGAGCGTGCTCCAAGCCCGGCGTTGCCTTAGGTAAGGACGAAGCTAATGGCCTTGTGCTATGTGTGACATGGATGTGTTGAATGTTATGTATGTCATGCTATGCCATGTATTATATGATTTGTGAATAACTTGTCTTATGTGTAGCGCAGCTTGGAGATTGAGGTATGTTGTATGTGCTTCCGTGACATGAGCATGACATTTATATATATGATGTTTATGATGTAATATGTTATGGCCCACTAGGACATGCATGTTAAGATAAATGGTAATATGAGTTGGGAACCATCATGGGAGTCTTGAAGTTTGTATGGTGGTATTAGGGTTTGTATGGTGGCCTAAATGTCCTATGGTGGTACTAATGATTTCATACTGGTATTAATGGCTTATGGTGGTATTCGGGTTCGTATGGTGGTATTGTGATTTTACGGAGGCATTAAGGTTGTATGGTGGTATTTGTGTTTTTATGGAGGTAATACTGTCGTATGGTGGTATTTGTGATTTATGGAGGTATTAATGTTGTATGGTGGTATTTGTGATTTTATGGAGGTATTAATGTTGTATGGTGTTATTTGTGATTTTATGGAGTATTAATGTTGTATGGTGTTATTTGTGATTTTATGGAGGTATTAATGTTGTATGGTGGTATTAGGGTTTGTATGGTGGCATAAATGTTCGCATGGTGGTACTAATGATTTCATAGTGGTATTAATGACTTATGGTGGTATTCGGGTTCGTATGGTGGTATTGTGATTTTATGGAGGTATTAATATTGTATGGTGGTATTTGTGATTTTATGGAGGTATTAATGTTGTATGGTGGTATTTGTGATTTTATGGAGGTAATGATGTTGGATGGTGGTATTAGGGTTTGTATGGTGATATTAGGGTTTGCATGGTGGTATTAGGGTTTGTATGGTGGTATTAATATTCGTATGGCGGTATTAATGATTGTATAGTGGTATTAATGACTTATGGTGGTATTAGGGTCTACATGGTGGTGTTATGGGTTGGATGGTGGTATTAATGTTGGTATGGCGGTATTAGGGTTTTGCATAGGAGTTAATGATTGTATGGAATCAGGGTTTGGAGTGATTAACTCTGGGGCGTTGTGATTAAGAAGGGATGGAGTAACTAATGGTGACTGTTGAGGATAATTAAGGTTTGGGATGGCTAAGTACGATGGTTATGGTAAAATAGGGATGAGAGAGGTTAACCACGGGTTGGTGTGGACAATTAGGGTTGGTTATGACTGCTTAGAGTTGTTTGGCGTTATCATGTGTATTATCGATTAAAGGGTAGTTATGAATGCGGAATTTAATTGGTTGCGATGTGTAAAGCATAGAGAGAATTATTTATGCATATCCTTGGTGAAAACCTTTTGAATAAGACATGTTAAGACATTAACTACTTACAGAGAAAGATGTTGAGCCGGACCCAGACCGGTCCACCGGCAAATAATAGTGGCAGGGTATGTAACCCTCATGACCAGTCCACCGGATATAATAGTGGGGGATTCCGTGCTCAACCAACTAATCAGAATGATGATAAGACCTGGGAATGATACGAATATTTACAGTGGAACACCTTGTGAGTCGGGGCCAGACCGGTTCATCGGCAAATAATAGTGGTAGGGTATGTTACCCTCGTGACCGGTCCACCGGCTATAATAGTGGCAGGGCATGGCCCTCGTGACCGTTCCACCGGCTATAATAGTGGGGTTCTCGCACTCACACGGACTATTAAAGAATATGTGTGGAATGAACGTATTATTATTAATGAGAAATAAGAATAAGTCACCGGAAAGTATTCGGGCCTTATCTTGCTGGTTATCGCATGTTGTCTATATGATTGTGCTACGTACGTTAGGTTGTATGATTGTATGCTTGGCCTTAGCGCACCAACGCCCTTACTCAGTATTGGACCCGTACTGATACTACCTTGATTGAATGGGTCCTGTGATGATCCACCAATGGTGGGGAGCAGACCTCCTATGCAGGTTGGATCGGTCACTATTGTGGGGTGGAAGGTTTGGCTTGAGTGAGTAGGAGATCTGGATATTGGTCCCTTGGGATCTATGTTATTTGGTTATATTTCATACTATGCTTCTTATTTTGAAACCGTACTCTAAGTTGTATTCCTAAACGATATTTTAACTACTGTTGACTCGTGGTTTTCGTGAATGGTCTATGTTAACTATGGACCTATGTTTTGATGACTCTTACTTAATGATTGTTTAGTTTAGCCTTAGCACTTAGTATCGGAACGGTAGGAGTGAACCGGTCCAGTACTAAGTGTGGCGGTAATACCCCCAAGTTTATGGTTTTAATTCTTTCGCTTCCGCTAAAACCCTTGTCTTAAACGAAATTTTTCAGGAGTGAAATTTGGGGGTGTTACAATTTTAGATAAATTAAATTTACATCATACTTAAAAATGTATCTAATTTCATGTTAGAAGTATCAATTTAAAAATTTTGTATGAAATTAATCGGAATTTGATTCTTAGATCAAAATTCTTGCGGGTTTTATCCGGATTTGTGAATTAGCTTAGGATAAGCTAAATTGGCTGTTAGATTATATATGTATGAGTTAGATGATTGATTTGGATGAGTTGATTGTGCTGTATATGGTTGATTTATGAAATTTGGATTTATAACCAGGATTTATCGGTATAACTCTGCTTTGTCCGATTTTAAGCAATTTTTACCAATTGATTCTGTAAAATGCTTTGAAATGTATTTAATTGTAGGTTGAAAGTGTCAATTTGAAAAATTTGTCCAAAATCAATAGAAATCAAAATTCTTGGTCAAAACTCTTGCTGTTTTGTAATTTGATTAATCATTGGCTTATTTTCTTAAATTGATTAAACAATATGTTATACAATATGTCTAATTGCATTTCTAAACCTTGAATTTGAAGAAATTAATAAGATTTGACCAAATTATGTTTTGGACCTAAACCCCTAGTTTCGAAAGTAATTTTCTAGAATTGGTTAACATTGTGATTCTTTTTGCTAAAATTGATTGTTCGGATTTGTTTAGAAGAGGTTGTGGCCTTGATCTAAAACCTGTTTCCAAGCAACCTTGATGTAGTCACTATGAAGACGTTGTGGCCTTTCATGAATTTCCAATCATAAGAGGGACTCACATGTGAGTGGGAGTGTTAAGAAGTTGAAACCTACATGCATGTACTTTATCCTATATGAAAAAAAATGAAAAAAATAATAGGATGACTTTGTCATAAGTGTGTGGTTTTAGGATGAAAGTCCAGTGGAGGTTATAAGCTGTTAGACTCTCTTTTCACTTGGACCTACATAAAAGTCATTAATTGTCAGTATGCTCATGCATTATCGGAAAATTAGAGACCTATGTGGAAACTAGTTAATGCTCGTAATCAAAGAAGCTACTTCATATGCAATACTTTTGCATGCTTTGTCCACGCATCAATGCTTCCTATGGTTATGTTCTCTTCGTCTCATTTTTGTTGAATTGATTTGATTTGAAAAAAATTCAATGCGCTATTATTATTCTTTTACTAATGTTAGTGTCATAATTGAGAGTTTTTTTTATTACTACCATCACTATTGTTATCATTACTATCATTATTATAATTATTATTAATTAACTTTGAGTGTCTTGATCACATGGATGATCATATTCATTTAATTGATTAAATGGCCATAGAGGTTCCATTCTTAAAGTGATTCCAACATTGTTGTCATAATGATCTGTATACTATGATTAATTATTACTGTGATATCATTTGACCTACTTCTATATTTTTGTTCATTGAATGATATAAAGTCTAATAGGTGGCTATGTTAAGACATTAAAAATAGAAACAACATCGACATTTAATAATGTCAACTAGTGCATGTATGTACAATTAGTTATCTAATTACATCATTTAGGAAAAGAAATTAAAGTCTTGACAAGTGCCTAAGGGCAATTGTTAGACAAACTATTATATCAATTATATTTAAGTTTAACTAGAGTACACCTAAAGGGAGGATTCATTCGGGATGTTTCTCTTTTTAGGTGATAAGTAGTCACACGATGCCTTTCTTAGACTATGTATTTGAACTAATGAACCTAAAAGTATAAGTTGTTGGGTTTAGCTTAATTGATGATTTTATACTTTCAATATTCTTTTGTACGTGAATACTTTGTTTGGGCATAAGACATGGGCTTGCTTATACCAGTTCTAGAAACCACACATCTTGGAATAGTATAAATGGGAGCTCTGAAGATTTGAATTTATTGAATAGATCAACTTGTTGAATAGATTGACTCTACCATGTCAAAAACCAAAAAGCTTAAATTGTAAGGCTTGAAGCTATTCATTGCTACTCACCCTAGAAGATATTATTTTTGTAATTAATATTTCCAAGACTAAAGTAACACTTGAATATGAATCTTGTAGATGTACACACCATCACAACCCTCATATACAATTGCAGCAGATTACTTCCAAAAAACCTATAGAATATTTGGGTGTCGAACTTCTAATGTATGTTTCCAAGAGTATAATTTGCAAATATTGAAATCGGTTGATGATTGAAATATGCATGCCATGTGAACTCTTATTACCTAATCAAGGTTACAAGCTGCACGAGCTTCTACATTATTACATGTAAATAAAAACACAAATTCCATTTAATTTTTAGTTTCCCTTTTTATTTTACCATTTTGCAATAAAGTTCTAAAACTATTGAGAATGCTTTTCTAGAATAATATTGATTAGAGAGCCATTTTAATTTTTCTTCCAAATAATTGATTTTGCTCGCACCTGCTCTCCCTCTTAATTATGGACTCTTATTATTTATGAGAAAATTTTAAAACTTCCTTTATTTAGCTTTTGGGTATGAATTTATATTAATCTAATTAAGTTACTTGCATATTTTCTTAGGGAATACATCTTGATGATTATCAAAGAGAATGTTGAAGGCGTTGAAGTCATTGGAGATGCTGAATAGGATTAGAATGAAGATGATGGTGTTTGATGTGGTAATAAAGATTTCTTGTATTTCAGCGTATGTTACAAGTTGTATTTATAGTATTGTACCTATACGACTATATTATCACTTTGACAAATAAACTAAACACTGATGATTATGTATGGTGTACTTAATTGTATATAAGGATAAGTTATTATTACAGGTAAATATTACAACAACAGGTATTATGGACATCATTATCGTTTTACAAATAGATAATATATATATATTTGTTGGTAATAGTTTTAGCAGTATATATTGTTTTATGGATAATAATTTTAGTTACAGATATCATTTTGTAGGTAACACTTTTAGTCATAGATATTATTTTGTGAACAAAAGTTTTAGTCACAGATATCGTTTTGTTGTTAATACTTTTACCTATAGATATAATTATGGGTATAAGTTTTACCAACAGATAAATATATGTGGGCATTATTAATTATTCCTAACATATCATATTTATCTGTGAGTAAAACTTTTAAGCACAGAGTTTTTACCCACAGTTTTGTCACAGATAAATATCTGTTGGTACAACTTTTGCCAATAGAAAAATTGCTTTTGCCAAAAGATAATGCCCTGTTGGTATAAGTGGATTATTTTTTAGTGTGCGGATTAATCAATTAGTTTTATGAACTGATAAACTAGCTAATCGTTTTAGCTAAAGGGTTTTGTTCAATCAAACCAATCAACTAGTTTTGGGGAATCAATCGACTTTTCAGTAGAATAATCAACTGGTAGGCCAAACTGATAGATTGGTTGGTCGAGCTTAGGATATTTTCGAAGCTCAATTTTTTAGAAAACTTCTTAAACTAAAATGGAACATTAATTATCCAACTCTAAACTATCCCTTAGAGATTCTTACCCTTTTTTACCATGCATCTAACTCTAGTTGTTGCTTCAAATTGATTCAAGGGTTCGATTTGAACAATTGAGGGAGATGATGACCTCACCCTTACCTTCTTTCACCTCTCCTTGGTGCACCTATAGAAGCATATCTTCTATTCCAAACTATCTCTGCTCAAATGGATGATTCTTCTATTTCCCTTCTTGTGTTTGATATTTTCTTGATGAAATTGACCTACATTCCCCCAAAAATCACTATTCTAGCTCTAGAATAGGATTCAACCTACCTTTGATATATTTGCCTATTATTTCAAATTTGAAAGGTAAAATTAGGGTTGTTGATCTATTACATAACCCCACTCATTCCTTAAATGATTTATTGGCTATAAATACCTCTAATCACCAATTCTTCACACTTTTCTTTTTAGCCTCCAAAATATCTCATCTCTCTAGCATTTGTGTTCCTTCCTCTTCACTTTAATCTTGCTTTTGAGTTATTTTTACTTTTCTAATCCTATCTCTAGCTCCTTCTTTTTCTATCTTTAAGTAAAAAAGGGTTAGATTTCTGATGAGGTTGAGTTTCTCTTAGCAGAATCTTCCTATGTTTTTCTCATAAATTTGGTAAGCTTGATTTTCCTTCTAATTTGAGTTCTCATTTTTGCAAATATTCAATGATCTGTGAGGTTTCAATTTTTTATTTTTAAATGTTGTTAAAATTGAGAATATTTAAGGTTTAGTTTTTTTCCCATTAGTGAAAAATTTGCTAACATCAAATAAATCATTCTTACTTCTATAATGTGGCTTCAATAAGCAAGTGATGGGATGTATTATATAAAGTGTTAATTTTATATGTCTGCATGAGAGTTTGGCTTCCAATTGACACATGTTGAAATTTTTGTGAATCCTAAAAGAATATACGATTTTAGAGAAAATAGGATCGATTTGCTTGATTGAGAAGCATGATTTGGTTTATGAGCTTGTAAAAACATTGATATGATGCTTTGATATGTTTTGGTTTGGATTTGGTAATATTTTAGAGTGCGATTTGCATGAAAAATGTTTTTTCTATGGTCTTTAGAGACAAACCAATCAATTGGTTAGGTTAAATCAATTGACTAATCATTAGAACAGTCAACTAGTTGACTCAAACTGATAAATCAGTTAGCTTGTGGTGACCTTGGTTACTCTCTATGACTAGTTTGGCAGAACCAATTCATTAGTCTAAAAAAATTGACTATTTTGGGCAAACTGATGGACCAATTTGAGGGAAGCCAAGGTTTGGCCGAGCCAAACTAATCAATTGGTTGGCTCAAATTGATCAACTGGTTGATGAAACCGATCGATTGATTAGGCCAAACAATTTGACTAAGTAGACCAAAGTGTTTGATTTTATTCTTTTGGTCTTAATATGCTTCGAGACAATGCCCAATGATGTTATACATCAATTTAATAGGTGAATTACACTATTGGCATGGTTTGAAAATCTAATGGATGGATTAAATGAATTATATTTCATGGCATAATAATAAAAATCATCTCATTAGCACATTGAGGTCAAAAAATCAAAATTAACAATACTCTCCTCTTTTTCTCATAGATGAGAGGAATACAATCAACCTTATGGATACTCTCACATCCATGGAAAATCATGCCTAGGCCACTAATAAACCTCTAATCATTAAGTATGCATATCCCTTATATAAATCAAGATCAATCAAAAAGAGTATACTAGAGTCCTCTAATTATGTTAAGGCAAGACAATTCATTTCAATAATGCCAAAGTACTAGGTCCTAAATCATGTGTTTTTCCACTTATTAATATCTTATCAATAATTTTACCAACACTCAAATAATAAATGCATTACTTGAGTTACTTTATTTATTGTACTTCCACTTTTATTATCATTAAGTTACTTTGAGATACACTACTTATCATGATCCCTCCTTATTGAGAATTTATGGCAATAATTTTTGGTATCTAATACTTAGATTGTATCACTAATAACACATTAAAAATTTTATAGGAGTAAGGGCAGATATAAGAATAATTATTAATTACATAAGGGAATCTTTTAAAAGGTCAAAGATCAAAATACCTTCATAAACTCCAAGCTAACAAGTATGCCACAACTTCATTCATAAGGCTTGAAACTCACACAATTTAACATGCTAAACTAAAATATTATTAAAAACATCGTATCAAGAAGTCATAACTTAAACTCAATATTTTAAAATATAAAATACTTATGCTACCCGTTTGGCCAATATTCTAAAATTAAATATTTCTCAAGAAATCATACTTTATATTATTCATAATTTATCAAGACAATTAACAAATCATCATTATCATATTTGTTTCCATATAATACTTATAAAATACAAAATTACAATATTTAACCAAAAAGGATCAAATTCCTTTAGTTTGCATAGACATCTAAAAATTTATTATTTTATAGCTTATACCATTTTCATCCAAAGCTTGTGATGTGTATAAGGTTATGAACTTATGAATTGGGTGGTAATATTGGTGGGTTATGGTTTGAATGAGATGATGGATTAAGAAAGATGATGGTCAAATAGTTAGGTTTTTGGGATGATATGGTTTGTAGGTTAGGGTTAGGGTTAGGGTGTAAGATTAGGGTTTTGGATGTGGGATGAAGATAAAGATGATGATGATGATGAAATATTGTGATGATGATGATTTTATGAAGAGATTTCAAGTATGATATGGATATGATGAATGTATGATAATAATATAATTATTATCTAGGGTTTGAATATAGAATAGGTAAAATTAAGTAAAAAGAATAGGTTGAAGATGAAGTTGAAGATGATAAATGTTATGTTGAAAGTGGCGGCTAGGGTTGAAGATTGGCATGGGATATAGATGGTTTTAGGGATAATACTTAACTTCTAATTCACAAAGATAAAGAGATTAAGGGTTTCAATAATAATTACTCCCACAGTATTGATTAGAATTGAGAAGAACTTACGCAGAATTTAAATATGGAATAACTTATATTTTCATTCAAATTGGTTATCATATGAACGTGTAGCCCTTAAGTTTTTATAGCCTACTTGAACCTCCTCAATATTACAAGATAATTCAAATTAATAAGGAATAAAAATCTAATCTAATTAGCCCTCATGCAATGTCTTGTTCCCCAATCCAAGCACATCTTATACGATAAACCCTATAAGATAGAATAAGATAGAATTCCCTTAAAAAGCTACGTTATGCTCTAGCCAATCATAATGAAAATAATTAAAATAATAATAACACATTAAATAAAGCTTAATTAATGTCATTAAGTCTTAAAAAACGTTTTCACGTATGCCATGCAAATGCCTCTTGCTAGTGACTTGTTTTGCAAGTTTCATATATAACTAGCAATGTAGTCATCCGTTTGTCTTCAAATTCATAGGGTATCCTCTCTAGGTAAAAGACAATAGGCTCCATAATAATAAATGCTAAGTCTTTTCCATTTTATCCTACATCATTCTTCCCTTATTGACTCGAATTTATCCTAAAATTTGCATCTCCATAATAGGGATTAATATCTCCCACATTAAATGTCCTAGATACACCACATATGAATCGGGTAAATATAGATCATAAGCATTTTCTCCAAATTTTCTATTTATTTTGAAAGGACTAACTGCCCTTGGCATAAGATTATTTTTCCTTAGATTAGGAAACCTCTCCTTCCTTAAGTGCAACTATACCAAATCTCCTAGTTGAAAGACATTTTGACTTCTATGCTTTTTTTTTTCTCTTGCCATGCATATTTCATTTGCCTTCCCAATGTTGTGGTTGATTTGTTGATAAAGTTTTAAAATAACTCCATTCTCTCTTTTGCATCATAATTATTCATTTCACCTTTCTTCAATGGTACCATAACAATCAGCATATATGGATTAATACCACAAACTATCTCAAATAGACTAGAGCCTATTGTAGTTGAATGAGTTTGATTGTAAGAAAACTCTACATGTGCTAACTTGGTATCCAAATCATTAGAACTCTTACTCACCAATCCCCTTAGCAAAACACTTAGCATTCTATTAGTAACTTTGGTTTGACCATCTGTTTGAGGATGGTGTGACATACTAAATAAAAGCTTTGTTCCTAGCATATGCTATAGTGTCTTCCAAAAATAACTTAGGAGCTTCAAATCTCTATCCGAAACTATATTCCTTGGAATCCCATGCAATTTCATAATCTCCTTGAAATACAAATATGTAATGCGAGTAGCATTCCTAATCTTGTGACATGGAATAAAATGAGACATCTTGAAAACTCAATCCACCACAATCATTAAAGAATCTTTAGCTCTTTGTGTCCTAGGAAATCCCAAAATAAAAATCAACACTAACACATTCTCATAGTTGAGTAAGCATGGATAAAGGTATTTATAATCCTTTATGAAAGAAAATCTTGGCCTTTTCCCATGTAGCACACCTAGAAACTATAGCTTGCACCCCTTTTTGCATTCTTGGCTAATAAAAATGTTCTTTCAATAGCTCCAAAGTCTTTTAAACCCCAAATTGTCCTATACTACCTCTTTCATGCACCTCTTTGATTATAAAATCTCAAATTTATGTCTTAGGCACACACAATTTATTTTACTTGAATATAAATCTATCTTGAAGAACATAAGCTCCGTGACTTCCTTGTTACTTCCACTCTTTGAAAATCATCGCAAAATCATCATCAATGCCATATTGACTATTTAACATCTCAAAAACCAAAAAAATTTCATCCATCATTGTAAGTATCATGATCCTCCTGGACAATTGCATCTGCAACAATATTCTTCTTACCATCCACATGTCTTGTAGAGAACAAAAATGTTTGCAAAAAAACTAATCCACTTTTAATGTCTTGGACTCAATTTCCTTTTAATATGTAAATACTTCAAACTCTCATGATCTAAGTGAAGAACAAAAGGCTTGGATCTCAAATAATGACTCTATTTCTCCAAACAAAGAACAGTAGCATAAAAATCCTTATTATAAGTTGAATAATTGAGTCTTCCACCATTTAACTTTTCACTAAAAAAAGCAATTGGCCTCCTCTCTTATGAAAGCACACCTCCAATACCTGCAACACTAGCATCACATGTTGCTTCAAATAATTTGTTAAAACGAGGTAAAGATAATATCATTGCATTCGAAATCTTAGTATTCAACTCTTGAAAAGCCTTTGTTGCATATTCATTCCAATAAAGCATTCTCTTCTTCATCAACTATGTAATTGGTGTCGCAATAGTAGAAAAATCTCAGATAAACCTCCTATAAAATGAAGGCAATCCATCAAAACTTCTAACCTAATGGACATTAGTGGGAATAGACCATATTAGAATATCTTCCACTTTTGAAGGATCAACTTTAATATTGTCTCCACTCTCAATATTGCTAAGGAAAACTAATTCTCCATTATAAAATTACACTTCTCCATTTTACCATAAATTTTCACCTCCCTAAGATGATCAAATAACCTCTTTAAATGCTACATGTGTTCGAAATTACTCTTGCTATATACCAAAATATCATCAAGGTAAACAACAACAAAACCTCTAAGGAAAGGTCTGAGTATCTCAGTCATCAATCTCATGAATAAACTTGGTGCATTACATAGCTCAAATGGAATCACCAACCACTCATACAACCCATACTTAATCTTGAAATCTATCTTCCATTCGTCCCCTTCCCTTATTCTCATTTTGTGGTAGCCACTTCTAAGGTCAAGCTTAGAAAGAACATTTTCTCCATGCAAATCATCTAGCATATCATTTACTCTTGGCATAGGAAATCTTTATCTGATTGTGATATTATGGAAGAATCAATGAAATTCTCCACATACCATCCTTCTTAGGCACTAATAGAGCTAGAACACAACACATACTTGTTCTCTCACAAACATAGACTCTATCTAACATCCCTTGCACTTATCTTTGTAACTCCTTAGATTATTTTGGATTGCACCTTTAAGCTGGCTCATTTGGCAATGGAACCCCTAGTATAATATCAATGGCATGATCATTACCTCTTAAAGGAGGTAATCCATATGTTAACTCATTTGGAAAAGTATCAGCATGCTCCCTCAACACCTATTGTAATTTTGGATCCATACTAGAATTCTCCTATCGTTAGCATACTTCTTAAGGATCAATAGCTTCAATCATCTCACACTTCTTAAGGATCAACAACTCCTCCTTTTTTCTCCTTTTTTTGCTTCGATTTGTTTTCTTTTCTCCTCTACTCTAATCGAATTCAACCCCCTTTTTTTCTCCTTCATTTTCTTCCATACATTTAGAGCCCACTCACCTTTCACTCCTCAAAATCAAGCTCCCCACATCTATATTAGGTTTGAGTCTAAACTTCTTTTTGCCTTCACACACCACATATTCATTAAGGACTCTATCATGTGCAACTTTCCTATCAAATTACCAAGGTCTTCCCAACAAAATATGACAAGCATCCATTGGTAGAATATCGTATAAAGCATTATCAAAATAATTTCTACTTTTAAAAGAGATAAGAGCTTGTTTAGTTACCATTACACCTTTATCCATGTTGAGCCATTGAAGTGAATATGGTCTTGGATGATGCATGGTCTCCAGTCCAAGCTTTCTCACCATTTTTTCACTAGCAACATGGGTACAACAGCCACTATCAATGATGACTTCACACACTTTATCTCCAACTCTACACTTGGCTTTAAAAATCTTCTCCCTTTGAGTTATAATACGTAGCAACCTACTTTTCCATCTTGCGAATCAACTTCAAGACTATCACTTCCTTCTTTAAGGTCTTCATCCAAGTCTTCATTTTCCTCTTCATAAACCTCGATTATTGATCTCTCCCTCAAAGATACTTGCTCAAATCATTAATCAAGTGCACATTTAAAAGAGTAATACAGTTTCAAAGCATATGAGGAGACAACATCAAGAAAACTAAGACTCATGAAGATAAGGTGTATATTTCATGTTTTAGGCAATCATTGAAAGTAAAATGTAAAAAACACATTTGATTTTAATATCTTAGGAAATTCTAAAATCTTCTTTACAAATATTTTGATAGAAATTCCATGTTGATGTAAATCCTAAAATTTTTTAAAAAAAAGTGTATTAGATTATACTAGTTCTAAATCTTCTTTACAAAGTTAAGATTGATTGATTGGTTTGGCTAAATAGTCCATAGATTTTACTCCTCCAAAAACCCACTTGGTCTCTATTTGAAGACATTGACTGGTTGAAAAAAATGATCAATTGGTTTCACTAACCGGCTAGGTGTTTAACTTTTGTAGAAACTCATTTCATCTTTGTTTTAATACTTTGATTAGTTTACCAAGATCAATCTACTGGCTCATAAAATCGATCAACTGTTTTGACTAACAAGGCTATGGAATGAGGCAATTTGCAAAATATCTTATTCCTAGGGAGTAAATGTAATAACCTGGAAATTTCCTTAGCCTGATATTATGCTATTAATGCCGTAAGTTAATTTTAATTTCAAGAAATCTTATTTTAGCCTTAACATAATTTTTTAATCCCAAAATTTTAACCAAATTTAAAACCTTGACTCAAATAAATTATAATTTGTAAACCAAAAATCGCTAAAATTTTCACTAATCCTAATTACTTATGCTTAATCTAAAAACATCCCTAAACTAATCTCCCAACCCTTCTCTTTTTTTTTTCTTTCTCTGTTTCTTTTCTTTCTTTCTTCTCCTCCTCCTTCCATCAACATTGAGCCGCAAAGTTTGAATTCCTTGCAACTTCCATCCCTCCATATTTGCACCATCTCCCATCATCTCCTCTACAGACACCCATCATCCATCACCTTTCTTCTTCTTCTTCCATCTTTGCCTAATCTACAAGCGACCATCACCTCCGCCTACCACTCTTCTTCTTCTTATTCCTCTTATACTTACACAATACTCACATACACAACCATCCCCATCACCTGCCATTATTTCCAACACTCAACCATCTTTTCTTCTACACCACCCTACACCATTGATCGCATACCTCCCTCTTCTATCAATTTTCTTTTCCCTGATTCACTCTACACACACACATGACCATATATATATATATACTACACTCTCCCCTCTTCCTTTTTTGTTTGCCTCCGTTCTACCTAATTTTATGTCGAAAACACTACCCGAACACCCCTTCTTCCTTCTCTTTTTTCTTATTATTCCTCCTCCTTCTTTCCCCTATTTTTGGCCTATGCACCACCCATACCACCGTGATGCACCACCTCAGCCATCACTCGTTGTTTATTGGCTAGTAGACCAACCACCAAGGTCACCCTAACCTTCCCCAACACTTATATAGGCTATTGCCGCGTGCCACCGCTTTTTTCCTTTCCTCTTTCTCTCGATTGTCGCATTTTTACAAAGTGCATGGCTTGTACATGGCCTTAGGTATAGTCATGCAACACTAAAATTTCCTATCGCACAACCATGCAACTCAGCACCACCTAGCTATGCGTGATCTTTTCTCTCGACCAGGGCTACACTGCTTGTAGAAAATTCCTATTTTTAGCTGTGCACCTCTATTTTCACCCCCAAATCTTGTCCAAAAACCACCAAAATTTTACCATAGCTCCACCACACATTCCTCTCCACATCTTAAGCTCCCATTTGACTATGGTTATTTCTATTTTTACCCTCTTTACCTTAATTTCTCCTTTGATTTAACTTTTCAAGCCTATCTATGAATTTTATTATTTTTCATAGGTGGTATTCCAATATATTTCGAGGAGGAATTCTAGGATTTGCGTGCTTAGAGCCCAATATCCTATTTGGTAAGAATACTATATGACGTTTAGGGTTTTTGGTACTATTTTCGTGTATGGTTATATGTGTTTTCATGATATTATTGATATATGATGTAACATGTGTTGATCATGATATTTTGTGATGATATGAATATTATGTTGAAATGGAGTAAGAATGGGTGAGATGTACCATTACGTTATGATTTTGCTATGATAATGTCATATTGTGGAAATATATCTTATGGTATGAAATAAGGGCTTAAGAATATTATTTTATTGAAAGAAAGTAAGAATGGATAAGAGGTACCATTATTATTTTATCATGATAATGTCATATTTTGGAAATATATTTTATGGTATAAAATATAGATTAAATGAATTTTGATAAATAGACTTAAAAATTCTTATGAGGTATGATGATAAATTGTTGACTTGGAAACTAATATGTGTAGAAGGTACAAGATTTTATAAAATAAATATTATTATTTGTGCTTAAGGTTAATTTTTTCATTATGGGATAATAAGGAAATTTTTGTATTTTATGTGTTAGGTGGATTAAAATATGATAATAGCAGCATGAGAGGTTCTTGAAAGTATTATCGTTATTTGGGCTCCTTAAATGATTTAATGGATAATTTGGGAAAACTACCTTATAATGATAATATCATTATTCCATGTATAAGATCTAGAGGTTATACGAATTTTTGAATACGTTATTAATGTTTGACCTTATGAGGTTATCTATCCGAATTAGTTATCATGTAAATTTCACGGAAGGTGTTATGACAAATCTATAAAATTTAAGTCTTGGATATTTCTGTGAGTAATATATCAAGATGAGATTATTAATGTATGGGTATGGGAACTAGATCGCGCATTTTGGGTATGATAATAATGATGGCATTTGGAGATGATATAATATAAGTTGTGGAATAGTCAATATAAGAGAATGAATACTAAAGGATGTATAATTAGGGCTTGAAAGGACTTAAGGACTTAGACTTATGCTATATATATATATATATATATATATCTATTTTAATATGTTCTATATCGGAGAATCAATCATGAATATGATGCTAATCACTTAAAGTGAAAGATCACGTAAGTAAGGCCAAAGTGATATATTTTTCTATATTTATATATATGTATGTATTTCCATTCCAATGGGGAGAATAGTGGCTCGGGGAATGCTTTATCCCAAGAAGATGTTTTTAATCTCCATTCCACCAAAAATAATAGTGGCTTGAGAGCATTTTTCCTTGAGAAGGTACTTCAGTCCGTTTCACCGGATTAAGAATAATGAGGCCTCTACTCATCTTAAATTGAAAATATAACAGCATAATCTATGGGAAAGATTCTAATGATTTAAAGTGGAAGAATACGTGAGTTAAGACCATGGTGATCTATATATATATATATATATATATGGAGCATGTTGCCCCGAGAAGGTGATGTTTTTAGATTTAGTCCATCAGATGATAATAGTGGCTCAAGTGTATTATCCCTGAGATGATGTTGTAGACCATTCCATAAGTTTAAGAATAATGGGATTCTTGCACTCAACGTATATAAAATAATAAAAATAGATTATATTTAATAAAGGAATATGAGTCATATTCTATCTTATGAGATGTTTCATTTATTTGGTTATTCACTTATTATTTAATGTGAAAGCATGTGTCATTTGTATCCCAGTTTTGATAGTATTATTCCCTTGATCAATACGTAGTGTATTGACCACCCGTTTTATGGTGCTACTCATTCCCAAGAGCAAAAGGCCTTGAATCTTATATGCAAGTCTCAAAAGATTAGCTAGATGATTATCCTGCTTAGCATGCCCTATATGACGATAAGTAACTTCATCTATGTTAGGGATTAGGTGAAGAGTAATTGTTATCTGATCAATGTATTTAACTAGATACCCTTTTTGGAGTATTGATCCATAGTATCCCTTCTTTTGTATTTTCTATTGTTAACTTGGAGTTAGGCTTCAAACTCATTATTGTACTATATATGTTCTTTTATTTCTAATTTCCTTATGTTACTTTAAATGTTTTATCCTTGTG
Organism: Tamarix chinensis; assembly: GCA_030549775.1. Lineage (NCBI taxonomy): Eukaryota > Viridiplantae > Streptophyta > Magnoliopsida > Caryophyllales > Tamaricaceae > Tamarix > Tamarix chinensis. The sequence continues at coordinate 87,719,564 of CM060180.1, forward strand.
ATTGATGTAAGGATGGTTGCATAAGCTAAAATTATGTTGATCATGGTGGTAACCCCCAATATTTTACTTAATTACTTCCGCTGCAAAATAAAATTTTTCAGCAGCAAAAATAGGGCTATTATAGTAAATCAATTAATTGGTTTGAGTAAACTAATTGACTGACTTACTAAACCATTCTACTATTTAAATATTTTCATTGGGATAACTTTGTGTAACGTAAAATTGAGTGGCTAGTTCCAATAAACAATTGACTTGTTTGTGTAATAGTAAAATTTTCACCTCATATATGAACATATTTAATTAACTAGTTTGAACAACTAATCGAGTTATCCAAACAAATGATCGATTGGTTTCCTAACCTATCGACCTATTAGCATGAAATCCTAAAATGTTTATATGTTACTTGCACCAAAAGTATATGCTTTTTTACTTCAATGATTATACAACAGTGTATAGGTATAAATAACATTTATAAGGTAACATACAAACTAATTTTGAGCTATGATTAATTGTTTAAATGAATTTTTTGCTCCAACTTACAACTAATTTTCAACTACTCACTTTCATATTCATCTCAAGTTGAGATATTTTCAAAAGTGTTTACGCTCATTCTATTAATCTATAAATTACTCTAACTACTCACTTTCTATCTATGCTATAATCACAAATTGTTTCTTCACCTTCATACTTCTATCATTTGTAAGATACATATCAACTACAAACCTCCTCAAAACTCATTATATTGTGGTTTTGTGTTGTCTAGAATTTCTAAGAAAGGTTGTTAGATTAGTATATACATAAATCTAGAGAGAATAGGTAGATTAACATTTAAATTAGCTCCTATAATGTCATTAAGATTTTGGATTCATAAACTAAGAGAGGAATGATTATCAATTAACATATAGGAGATTTAAAATAAAAAAGGTAAATCCTTTTGGTAATGGATGTAGATAAATTTAATTCTCAAACCATTATACATTGTGAGTCAAATTTTTATTTTCTTATTACCATTCAAAAATTCACATCTTTAGGGTTCTTTCACTTGCATTGGGAGGTGGTAGGTTGTATGAGGTATGTTTGATGGAGAAGGGGAGGCTACGTGAGGGGTTCATATTGGTGGCTTGTTGTTATGTGAATATTGGATAGTTTTGGGGACGTTGGTGTGCAAAGAAACTCAAGATGGGGTTGGAGTAGGGTGTCTACATGAGTTTTTCACGATATAGAAGAGGCTTAACATGAGATGTTGATGAAAAGGATGGTGTTACAATATGAGGTGCGTTGTTCTTGGAGCATAGAAGTGGTAGAAATTTGATTGGATGATGTAGAAGAAAGTTGGGAATAGAGAGAGGGAGTCAGAGATAAGTTTCATGGAGCATAAAATAAAGTAATGAGGGAGGGAGAATGTGTCATTATGGTTAGAAGATGGCATGTGAATGCAGAGGATGAGGGATTTTAGGGGGGGAATTTTGGATGATAAATCCCTTTAATTAAGGGATGTAATAATGATGATGGTGGAGTATTGGCAACAGTTGGGGAAATTCAGTTAGACTAACCAAACCAAACACAACTCGGGTAATAGGGGAAAATGTGATACAAGAAGGAGGAGGAGGACTAGGGTAAAGAAGGAGAGAAAGAAAAGAGGAAAAGGAAAAAAGATAAGAAAGAAGTTCAGGATCATGGTTACATTTAGGATTAAGTAATTAGAGTGAGATTAAAAAATACTAATTACCTAGGATTAGGGATAGGTTGTTTTTATGATAATTACGGTGAACATGGAAGGATATTTCACCATATATATTCAGTAAGATTCATAATCTTAATTCGAAGGTAAGATGCTTCACAAAGTAATAAATTTCAAATTCAAAATTAAAATATTGACATTTCAAATGCACAAATCTTTTTGCATTTAAAGAATATTCAATGAGAAGCTTAAAGATTATTTCAAATCAAACCAATATACTTGGGAAAATTTCAAATGCAAATACCTTTTCATTGGTTCAATGATCCTATTAGCATATATAAATGGGGTCTTTTGTAGAGAACTAGCCAAAATAATAATAAATATGAATTAAGAGATAGTTCTTGTTTTCTAAATTTGAAGGAAAATTTTAATTGGGAAAAGGTTCTCAATTACTTAGATTAATCAAGAGGATTGTTCTTGATAATTTGAGGAAAAAAATATATAGTACGAGTGTTCTTGCTTCTTTGTAATTACTTGTAAGGATAGTAATAAAATATTCAAGATTAGTAAAGTACAATAGTTCCTTGATTTGTTGATATTATGTTAATGTCTTTGCGCTCTTAGTTTTTTTATATAGATAGGTCTTACAATACAAGACCTAATTCATTTTCTTCAAAGGATTCCTACAATTTTTAGGATAAATCTTAAACAAAGGTTTATTGTGGATATTTTCCAACAAAGTGGCATTAGAGACAATGTTTGTGTTAGACATCTACTTATAGGTTCAAGTGAGGTTGAAAGATGGATAAGATCTTAGGAGAAGGAAAATTTGCAATCAAACTATTTGATATGATGAACAATGTTGCACTATGGCATAGTATGATCAAGGTTATAGTGAATCTATAGATGTGGATGGTGCCAAGTGGAAGAATAGGAAGATGCATGTAATGAATACAATTAGGTTGGCCTCTACTCTAGAAATCAAGCACAATATTCTTTAGGAAACGATTATGAAAGAATTATGGAGAAGTTAGCCAAGACATATGAGTCAAAATCTATAACAAATAAATTATTCTTGAAGTTTGATTTATTTTTGCTAGAGATGGAAAAATAAGGTAACTTACAAAATTATATGCATGTATTTAATATATTGATCACCTAGTTAAAGAGTTTGGATAAATCCTTTAAGGATGAGGATCAACTAGTCTTGCTTTTGGCTTCTCTCTCGAAGAGGTTCAGTCCTATGGTGACAAGCTCATTGATAGAGAAGAGTACTTTCTTTATAATAAATTGCATTGGTTTTTCTTGATGCATAAAAATTGGCAAGATTAGGAGCATCTACTTTATGTGATAAATCTAGTCTCTATATAGGAGTGTGATCTAAGAAGGGTAAAAAAAACCTGACCTGTATATCAAATGCTATCGTTATAATAGAAAGAGGCATATCAAGAGGAAGTGCCTATATTATATGAAATAGAAGATGGAGAAGGATTACATAGGGACTGCAATTATGACAAGGTGGATATTAATGAGCTGCTCGTCATGCGTGGGCCATGTGTAAGAAAAGAGGATTTGATCTTACACTTGGCATGTTTTCAACACATATGTTGCAAGAAGGATTAGTTCAAATCCTTGAAGTTATGTAATAGGATGTCTATGTCTTTGGTAAATCGAGAGTAGGCTAAAGTTGAAGCAACCAAGCAGATTAAGATCAATATCCATGATGGCATGATTAGGAGGAATTTAGAGGAGATGAACTATGTTCCAAAACTTAGTCACAAACTGGTTTCTTTTGGAAGGTTGGATGGCATGGGTTATGCAATTAATTTGAGGATTGGTTGGATGAAGGTCATAAAATAGAGGAATGTGATCTTGCATGGTTAGAAGACCAAAGGAAATCTCTTCAAGATTGTGAAGAGCAATATTGTAGGGACTTTAGTTCAAGGGAAGACATCGTCAAGTAGAGGATGATGCTATGATATTGTGGTGTGATTGTATTTGAGGGCACATGGGGCTTGAAAGGGGGATTGTTAGGATTCAAACCTATGTGCGTGAACTAAGGAAGGCCTAGAATGGAGGATAATGACAATAACAAATATCTATGGATGTGTACAAAGGTTAGGTGTATGAACAAAAACTGAGAAAAAACTAAGAAACATGGGGGTTGTATTTGTTTTGTTTACTCCGTGGGGGGAGTTTTTTGAATCCATTCTTTTATGGCTTATCTTTCAAGTTTATCTTCTATTTTTTTCGTTTGTTTAATGACCCTATTGGCATATATTAAGGGGGATTTTTGTAGAGCATTAGACATACTAAATACCAAACAATAATTAGGAGAGTTCTTATATTCTTGATTTAGCGGGATGACCTACATAAAAAATTTAATTGGCATTGGAGTTCTGAATTGAGTAGATTAGTTAATATGGTTATTTTGTTAATCTCAGTGCAGAAAAACATGGGGTTTTAGTGTACTTTATTCTTTGTAATTACATACGATTATAGTAATAAAAGATTCAAATTTGGCAAATTGCTATAGCTTCCTGGTTAGTTTATATTCTGAGGAGTTCTTTGTGTTCTTGGTTTTGTATATAGATAAGTTATATAGAAAAAAAAAACATGAACTACTATATTCTTTCAAAAGGGTCCTACAGGTCTTAGGATATACCCAAAACTAAGGTTTATTGTGAATCTTTTCCAACATGATGCTATCAAATCTAGCTTATGGTATGCTTGGTGTTGAGTATAACAACAGGTTGGTGGAGGCATGACGCTAAAGGGTGAATTTTAATCTATATAAATCTCTTAAGAATTGAAGTGGCTATAATGTTTTAATAAAGGCATGTGGAAGGTTGGAAGGACTATTAAAACATGTGGAAGAGCCAAGCGTGATGCTCTAGTTATAGAATGTCATAACTTTTTTGTTGTAGGTTACCAGATCAATTTGATAGTTATAAGTAGGTCTCTTTTTCCCTTGTACATAGGGAAAAAAAAAGGAAGAGATTGGATCCTTCGAGGGAAGAGCTATTAGCTTGGTTTTTTTGTATGACATAGGCTAGTAAATGCCAAAAAGACTTTTGTACATTGTAAGTACTCCTGATACTTTGGACATAAAATTAATGAAAAGTGGAGGTCATGCACTACACCGAGTAATAATCCAGATGTGTTCCAGTCCTACAATGCAGCTTTACATGGTGGTTTTATAGAAGAATTTGGAAGACTCCTTTATTTTTGGTCATAATATGGTCAATTCGGGATGTGAAAACAAAAATGGTCATAATATGGTCAATTCGGGATGTGAAAACAAAATTATCTTCGATCACTAATTGCTGGATTGGTGTTTTATATATTTCAGAGTGAATGAGACTTGTGGATTACGGCCATGAGGATTGTGCGCGGGCTTCCCATACACTTTCAATAGTCTGGTACAATCTAGGAGTTTTCAGATGCTAGGGGTAAACATTAGAAACAAGAGACAACCGACCTTGTGCGAAAGTTAACTCACCGGCTGCTATGATCACCTAGTCTGAGCCGTGTTGATGCTTTATCTTTTGTTTGATGTGTACTTTTGGAAAGTTGCAAGTCTGGCGGGTGCATCTTTGTGGTGTTGTGTCCTTGTGCCCTTGTTAGTGATGGATTTATCATCACCTGGTGATGTAAAACGATCTAAAAAACTCAGTTCTAAAATATATAATAAACGATATGGGGGGTTCGAACCCCAGTTCTTAATGGGACATGGTGTGAACTTGAGAGGTTAAAGCGTTCAATAGATTCTCGATAGGCAAAGTATTCATACAACAAAGACGAAATCCACAAATTTTTCCCAGCCTTCAAAGCAACTTCGAGTGTGATTGCAAACATCATATACGTCCATGGCGTTATACACAGCAGATCTGCCATACTGTACAAAATCCGTAGGCTCTAATCCGTCACGGGACTAGGCATTTGGAACATGACAACGGCAAGGGTGACAAGTGAGGCATAGATTGAATTAGGCAATCTCTTCACCACCTTTCCAACACCAGGGACACCCTCCGTTGCTCTTTTTGTTGCCATTGCAACCGTAGGTGCAACAACAAGACTGATGATCAATCCCTGACTGACAACAGTGAGTGTGTCAGCTGTAAGCTTCTGGAAAAACTTTGTAAATTCTTCATGATTAAGCTCTCCGTCAAGATTAATATCACAGTCCTGCAAGAAGAATGAACGAATTAAAGCAGCACATGGAGGGCACTGTCCAAATACGGACAGATTGCTGCACTGCATTAGACATGTGCTGCCAGGTACTTTGTCTTCTGCTGGGAAAGGGCAATTCTTACAAACCCTTGGAACGCAAGGCGACTGGAATAAAGTATTCTTCTGCCCGGAAAAATCATTCTAATAATGGAAGCCAATTTTATGTCCTCATGGATAGCCGAACCAGATTAGCAACCACGGACCTGCTGATTAGCAACCAAAGACCATTGCCAGTAACAAAAGTCATCGGCTGTGTCATATATAGTCTTAGGTTCCTGCTTGTCATCAAAGTATTGTTATTAAATACCTTTCGGCTTCTTACGGCAATTATAATTTGTTGAACCAAAGTGGTTTTGATCAAGAGATTTTTCGATGCATCTCAATATCAACTTGTCAGACAGTGGCTGCTCACCCTACTCCCTGTATACAATAGTTCAGCACTCGGGTACTCAAAGGGCTATGTAACCGGTGCAAATTAATCTACAAGCAAAGGATTCTGTGTGTCTTTGCTGGGATTATGATGGTGATACCCAAATGTCCTAAAGGTGGATTTGCGGCGTCGCAAGTAGACTGATATATGTAAATTAGTCAACTAGTGTCCGGAAAAGGCCGGTCCAGCTACTGTTATGCCATGACCAGAAGCAGGAATCTATGGTAACAAGAGAGGAGAACCAAGCGTGCGAGGAGAAGAGAAAGAGGAGGAACGTGTTGGGTAAAGAATACCATTATCTGGTGTGAAAGTCACAGGGGTTTCAAAGATGACAACAAATAACTACCCACCACCAAACAATTTTGCAATATATGTATAATATTCCCCCTCAGGAAAAATACTTTGTTATCCAAAAGTTTCTCTAAAGCAATTCCACGAGATACTAGCTTTTCTGCATATAAATCAGAAACTCGTCCTATACCATGTAATTTTACTAAGACAGAGTGAGTACCTCCATCATGCCCGCAACTTGTTCTTTTGATGGAGGGTCAAAATGAGGACCGGGTAGATACTTATTGATGTCACTGCCACAAGTTTGGGAAACCAAACAATCAAACATATATCATGCAGGGGCGTCCACTCAGGTGGACGTTATGCAAAAGGAATCCTTCAAATTAAATTAAAATAAGAAGAATCGGTAGTCAGGAGGACGGAAACCCTCTGAAGCTCTTACTTGTATACAAGCAGAACAGAAATATACAGGTCTTCAAATGACAGATTAGCAGATCCGCTTTGAGTTTTGTAACGGTCGAATACTTTATCTGTTATCTTTCTGACTTGTTTCTCTCTCCATTGCTTGCCTGCACATAGTATGAGCTGAGTATCGTACTTGTCTCACTTCGTCAAAATGCGCAGGAAACATGAAAAACAAAAAGGGGAAGGAAGAACTGAATTCAAGTTCCAGTAGAATAAGGTCAGCTTCAAAAAAGGTCATGAAGCAAATCCGATAAGAAATTCAAAGAATGTCATGATGCCATTATGGAGAAACGTTCTGTCCTGTCAGGCAACGCCGCTGGTTTGCCTCCCGGCCCACACAACTATCAACAAAGCAATGATCCGATTCCACTATCTCACTGAATTCACTCCCCTCAACTTCCCTAAGAGGGAAGTGGTTAATTTTCATTCTTCCTTCATCCACTAATTTTTTCATTTATTTCTCATTCTTTTTCCTCTGACTTATTTATTTATCTTGTTAAATGTTTGTTCATATAACAAAGACAAAAGAAACCCAGAAAGAAGCGAACAAATAAATACCCACAAAAGAAAGAGAACACGAAAAAGGCTGCAAGATAACTCCAAGCTATTTGGATTCAGCCAAACTTATCAGATATGAAGGTAAAGGGAAAAGAATTAAGATACAAATATGGAATATATATATATATATATATATATATATATATATATATATATATATATAAATAGAATAAATAATTATATCAGAATGATTTTTTTTTTATGGTAAGCTCAGAAAAGGAAACAGCGTATTTACACCCACAGAATTTTCAGCCTATCTTCGTGTAAGTGACTTACATTCCCCAACAGGCATTATCAAGCATAGAATTCGGTCACTGTCTTCACTCTTCATCAAAAGAGTGACCTACATATGGCAGACCAGAATAACAAATCCAAAAAACAAACAAAACGACTCCAAGTTCATCTTGGTTTAGCTCAACGAACAAACCCACAATAGTGAGTGCCAACAAAAGTCATCGACTAGGGGCAACGGAGTGTGACTAGCAGGGAATAAAATATTAGGCCATATACAAGGATCTGTACCGGGTTCCCAGCTTTAAGGTGCACGAAATGTTATCATCGGAAAAATAATTACATTTATATCGGCTGATAATACGATATTATTATGATAACAAATTGCAAAAGACTGAAGAATTCATTATCTCCATTGTCCATGGTATTAATTTATGAAAAATAAGCAAAATCATTATCAACAACTTCATATTAATTCTTCCACTTACAAGATTGGAAACGTCCAGTTATACATAGCCTCATCGTTATTGATTGAGGTTTTATAAATAAACCCATAGAAGAAAGGCTATTACTTAGGGTAGCAATGAAAGGAAAAGGTAATACCACAAAAAAAAAAAAATTTGAGTGACCCCAGATAGGCTCCACATGAATCCTCGATTGAAGATCCTGTGAATCAGGGACAAATGAAATTTCAGAAAACTATTACAAGAGCTTAACAGTGGATCAGGGAGCATTTTCAATGGTTGGCAAATATGCATCACTATCATTTTAGCACAACTGCGCAAAGCAAAGAAAGAAGACAAAACGGAAGCAGCCGATGCACGGAGCATTGAATATAAATCTCTGCCTCAAGACGAACTCGAGAACAGACGAAACAGAAATATAGACATCGAATAATCAAGTCCTGAAAAGTGAACTCGAGCTCAGCAATTAGTTTACCCCACAATCAGTCAAAACCTGATGAAATTTTTGATGCTTCATAAGGCTAAACCGTCAAATAACCCCTGTGCAAATATCAAAGTCATGGCGTATGAATTACAAGATACAAGCAAATCTAGTGTTAAGGCCACAAGTAAGACGCCCAATTCAACACGTTTAGAATCGCGAGAAAAAAATGAAGAAAAAGACAGCAATCATCAGAGTGGGAGAGCATAATGCCAACATATAGTTTGATTAGCTCAGTCAATGACAAAATTACCAGCAGTAGACGAAACTTTAATAATTTCAACAACCTTTTAAGAACGAGAAAGAAAGAAAAGAAGGCAGAGCTTACCATGGATTTTGTCCAAAACCTGTCCCATAGATCGCAGTTGAACCTACAAAGTATACAGAGGTTCAAAATGTACACCGTGCAGTGTTCCGCTCACCAGTAAGAAGATTCTAACGTTAATCCAAGTAGTATTTATTTTCGGCTAATAAGGAAGTTTGGGTGGATGCAAATTTACTATACTATTAAGGAAGTTTGTGTGGCCTCGAGATCCACACGATATATATAGAATCATAGATAGATATACATCTTGAGGTTGTGCCGTGAGCCAATGATAAGCTTGGCGACTCTATTGTACTTCGGGGAATATGTTTGCTCTAATTTCTGCCGTTTCTTCTTGTCTGGGCTCAAAATGTCAATCTCAATAATAATAAAAAGATATAACATATATCTGCGTTTAGGTCAAATTACAATTATTATGTTCCCTCCTCGAAATATTATGTATCTTGTCATCAAAATTTGTCACAATTTTTTTTCATAAATAAATAAGTACACACATTATTAAGCTCAATATTATTTGTTTGAAACACAATCAATGAATCTTCAATCAAAACTAAACTAATAACCTTTAATAGAATTTATACTCTTATGTAATAGAAAGTTCTCTTCTATTCAGATTTAATATAGTGTTAATGCCAAAAAGGCCCTCCTAGTCTTCTTTCCATATATATGTAATATTTTATAGGAAAATTTCAATTGAACATGTATTTATTAATTTTTTTTAAAAGGGCAAAACACTTCCAAAAGTTAATAAAACAATTTGAAAGCCTTTATAAATTAATTTCTACAAAAAAATATTCAAAAACTAATTTCAAAATAGAAAGAATTTTTTTAGCTAAAAAGGCCTTACGAAGGCAAAAACAAGAGAGTTGCACTTAAATGCTAAATGGAAAGCCTATTGTTGAAACTACCTTATATCACTCTAAAAAGTGTAATGAGACTTAGAATATTATATAGGATTCAAACGTCATTAATTTAGAAGGAACTTGAAAAAGAACTGATAGTTAAAAATGACTTTAATAGCCTTACAGAAACACAATTGCATACTATTAACAAAACTCAAGACGTTTCAATAATACTAACTTTTATTTTAATCATCTTCAAATATATATTTATTTATCAAAAAAAAAAATTTTTGAGATCACAAATTATGTTTTGATCAAAATTTGTAAAATTGAATATTACAATTAAACTAATGAAGTTGATAAGATATCTCTTTTATTAGAATGATAATAAGGATGGGATACACTAGAGCTTTCACATGAGAGATCAAATAAAATCAAATGATCTAGAATTGATTTGATAATTCCTATCTAACACCCTCATTTCCGAGCTAGAAAATTTTATTGTTTTTGGAAAGAGTTTATTAAAACTATCATGAAAGTGGGGACATTATTGCCACATCTAATATGAAGGTATAATCAATACCTAATCTATGACGACTATAAGGCTAAAAGTATATGTAACATCTCGATTTATATTACTGAAAATTTTCCTTTTTAGAGTTTAGTGTGGTAGTTAAAACAATAAAACGATGGGTGTTACCGCCACACTTGGTATAAATCTGATTACCCTTACTATTCTTATAATAAGTGCTAAGGTTAAAATCATTTCTCCACTTAGATTAATAACATGATTAAAAAGGTCAGAGTAGAGATAATATTAGATGAATATGGCACTATGCAAAAACAACTTCAATGGTTTATATGCTCAAGGAGAGAGAAAAATAGGACATAGCAGTCCAAAACAACTAGACTTAAAATAATAAAGGAGCACCGGATAGTCCTATACTCTCAAACAAACTACCAGTTTCGATTGAGCTTAGAAGTTGACCTACAAAGACCACTACCCATTGAATAAGTAAGAGCCCACAAAAAGAACCCTTTAGTATAATAGTACTGAGCAACCCTTTATACTAAACTAGAATGAAAAACTAACATGGAACACATGCAAGGCATCAATATAAAGCACTGCCTATATAGGCATTAATTAATCATTCATATAACCACATACCACCTATATATCATATTATTCATACTCGTTCATTTAGAATTAGATAAGACTTACCAAGGGAACATCCAAGCGATACTCTTTGTAGTATATTTAGAACACATCAAACTCAAATATAAGGTAATAACCACATACCACACCTTAGCATCAATTCCAACAAATCTCATAACGCCAGTAGGCTCACAAGCATAGATCAATACATTCCATAACGTCACAAGTAAGACTCAAAGGCACAATACTAAGCATAGGTAGGCACAAAGGATGCTACCGAAACTCAGGTAGGCATGAAGGCTACTACCAAAATATAGGTGGGCTCGAAGACTGCTACCAAAACATAGGTAGGCGCGAAGGTTGTTACCGAAACATAGGTAGATACGAAGGTTGCTATCAAAATACAGATAAGTACAAAGGCTATTACCAAAACACAGGTAGGCATGAAGGCTACTACCAAAATATATGTAGGTACGAAGGTTGTTACTGAAAATCAGGTAGGCACCAAGGTTTCAATCGAAGCATAGGTAGGCATAAAGGCTGTTACCAAAACTTAGGTAGGCATAAAGACTACTACCGAAACAATCCAATCATCTAGTAACCTAATAATCCATCAATTATTTTCATTTTTATTTACTCGAGAGGAGATCACATCAAATCTGGAGACACTAATATACTCCAATCATACTGACATAAGGTAACATAGTATCTTACTAACTACCAACTCAAGGACGCAAAGGTACTCTGGTCATATTGGTATGCAAAGGTAACATAGTACCCTACTAACAAGGACACCTAATCTATAAGCATGCATATCCCTTATTATTCTACAAAATAAATAGAGTAAGATGTAGGGCTTGGCTGAAGCATTAAGACATACTAGCAAAAATCAAAATAATCTTGGGGTAAACCACGTCTCTAGAGTAGCGACCCTTAAAGAGCCGCCATTCTCGATCTCGAGGTCTTTCACTTTACATATTAGTATTTTATTTAGGTGACCACAAAAATCACATATAAATCGCATAGATCCGATTCCCATACATAACCATTCCATTTATTTCTAATTATTTGAGACAACCATAGTTGAGATCATTACCACTATAAATTAGTAAAATACATTAAGACCCCCCATAGGCTTATTTATTCATTCTTTTTAGGTGCATTAGGTTGTAAATGATCAAAATGCCCTTAAGACCAATAATTACAAGATCATCATCCATTTGAGTACTATCTTCATTTTATTTATCAAGTTGACATGAAAAGGCCAACTAATATTAATTAAACCAATTTACCCTACAATTATATTTATAAATAAGCTAAATGACCAATTTATCCTTATTTCATCTTTTACATATAAAATATTAGCATGCTTACCCATTACATCCATGATCACATAATTTCATACTTATAACATGTAATACAAATTCATCATGGTAAAAATCATAATTCAATTAAATTGATCAAATTGCCCTTAGGGCTCACATACGTGCTTAGTATTCCATAATTAGATTCAAGTATACTCAACCCATTATTTACACATACTTATCATACCAAACACTTTCTTAACATTAGAATCATATTAATCATGCCCTCATGAACACATTATTTTACATAAGGTGACGTGCTTATCTTATTGATTTTTAGGATAATAAGAAGTAGCACATGATTGTTAAGTAACAAATCACTATTACCACAATTCATACATTAAGACTTAAATGTGCTATCATGCAACATTTTTCATTTTAGTAAAGTATAATGAGTACAATATAGCAACATACTTAATACAATTTATACAAAAAAAGTTCTTAATTTGGTGTATGTCATGTCTATTATTTAAGCAGAGTATAATGATTATCTGCAATCTAACAAAATCCCAAAAACAACAATATCCTACTAAATACTAAAAGATCCTACTAATTGAGGCTTATACCTAAAAATAATACCAAGATACCAAATTAATATTTTTAACATACAAAATAATATTTATACTAATAAAATATTTATTTTTATGAAATTATCAAGATACCCTTACTTATTAGTAATAGATTCCACAAATTATTTTACAACCGAACATAATTCATACTACGAGGTTTTAAAGATTATAACTGAGGGAGAAATTAAGGTAAAGAAGGGTACAAATGAAAATCACTAAAGTCAAATGGAATTTTGAGATATGTGGATGTGTAGAAGAATGTGTGGTGGAGCTATGGTAAAAATTTGTTTAGACAATGTTTGGGGGTAAAAATAGGGGTGTATGGCTAAAATAAAGAGACTACATGACTATAATGTACGTAGTGCACACCTAGCTTAAGAGGAAGAATTATGCATGACCAGGTGGTGCAAATTGGCATGGTCATGCTTGATCACTGGGCAACCAAGTCATAAGATGAACAGATGTGCACTGGCATGTGTTTGAGCTATGCATGGGTGTGTGAGGGTACATGGGCAGGTTGTGTTGGGTTATACGGGCATGCGATAGGAATTTTTAGTGTTGAATGGTTGTGAATGAGGCCATGCACTTTGTAAAAATGTGATGGACGAGAGAAAGAAGAAGGGAAAAGAGGCAGTTATGGACAGCGATGGCCAACGATTGTGCTGGGGAAGGTTGGGGTAACTTTAGTGGTTAGTCCACCGGCCAAAGGGTGGTGAGTGGTGGTGCACGGTAATGGAGATGGTGGTGCGCAGGCCAAAAGTAGGGGAAAGAAGGTGGAAGAAGAAGAATAAAAGAGGAGGAAGAAAGAAGAGGGAGCTTGGGCTATGGATTTTTTAAACAAACATTGGTAGAATGGAGGTACAACAAAGAGAAGGGAAGGAGTGTGTGGCATATATATATATATATATATGCACACATGTGTGGGTGTGGTGCCATTAGGAAAGAAAAGAAACAAAGAGAGAGGTTTGCATGTAAGGGTGTAGGTCACGAGGGTGGAAATGGAGGTGATGGTTGTGTGTTGTGGTAAAAAATGGTAAAGGATGCAGTAGGGATGGTGATGGTTGTGTGGATAAGTTGCACTAGGATAAAGAGGAAGAAGAAATGGTAGGGTGTGCATATGTATGTGCATATATAAAAAGGTAGGAGGAGGAGGAGGAGAAGAAGAAGATGAAGAAGAAGAAGAAGAAGATTGGTGATGGATGATGGATGTCTACAGAGGAGATGATGGGAGATAATGCACGTGGGGAGGGATGCAAGTTGCAAGAAAAATCATCCATTGTAGCTAAGTTGACAGGACAAGGAGAAGAAACAAAAGAAAAGGATAAAGAAAAGGGAAAAGAGAAAAAGATTTAAGTGTTAGTTTAGATGTTTTTAGATTAGCCAAAGTAGATAAGATTAGTAAAATTTTTGGTGGGTTTTGGGTTCTGTTCACAAAATATGATTTATTCGGGTCAAGGGGTGGAATTTTATATATATTATCTTATTAATGTCTACTTGATTTTACTATATGTAGCTTGAATAATTTGATGATAGTTTGATGTTCAGCCGATTCGTTAAATATGTAACTAAAGATTATGTCCTTATTTTAAATAGTTTGATGTTGTTAGTTTTACATAGTTGGTTAAGATCTGGTAGAGTATATTTATGATTTGTCTATCTAGTTGATGATCAGTTTACCTATTCTGTAATTTAAATCCTTTCAAGAATAACCTTGATGATAAGATTTAGTGGTTTTCATTTGTAGGTAGTGAGATGACATACCCCCACCTTATCTATGCATGGTGCCACATGCAGATCTACGGACTCATATCATATGGTTATATAATGAGATAGGTTAGTTGTATGCTAGTAGTTTATCCTATCACCCCTTCCATTTCATATCATATCACCTACTGTTGATCCTACCTCAGATAGAGCCATGGCCATTGGCTAGATCTACTCTTTTTACATTGGTTTTTCCTCCACATTGATGCACCACACCCCAGATTTATTAAGGATGAGGTTTGCTAGAAAGTATGATAGAATATCAAGAGAGCTAATGTTCATTGTGATGAGTGGAGGTATCGTCATAGTTTGCCTCGGAGTATCCACCCCGGTTATCCTAGAGTATTTGTGAGTAGACTCTCTAGTGATGACATCAGGGGTCAGGTGATATATTGTGATGAGTGGACTTTTAGAGTTATAGTTATTATTCGGGCTCCACGAGGCTACCGGAGATTTAGTTTTAGGATTTGTGTTTTTGTTTTTTAGGTGTTTAGACTATAGCAACCTTTTGATGTATATAGTGCTGCTATTACTTTAATCTCGTAGTATGTATATCTTTTGTAATTTGAACCATTGTATAATATTTTGCTACATATATATATATATGAAAGTTGTCTAAGTATGAGAATTTTGAGTATTAATATATTTTCAGAAACTTGTTAGCATGATTCATATATATATATATACGGAATAACATGAAACATTTGAGATTAATTCTTTCTAAGTATGAGTGATTTGTGAATTATTAAACTTATAATTCAATTATGTTGTAGCAATTACTTTGGCATGGGATATATCTAGATTGAAAAATTATGGATCGAAAATGGTTGTCTGCAAATCATCTGTCTAGAGAATATAACGAAGGAGTGGAGTTTTTCATCAAGTTTGTAGTTGAACATACTTGGGACTCTAGTGTAATAGTTTGTCCTTGTTTGAACTGTACTTATATTCAGCGTGTCAACGCTAATGATTTGAGAGATCATTTTTTTGTGTATGGAGTTGATACAAGTTATACTTGTTGGATTCTAAATATGATAATGACGATATTAGGAAGGACAATAGTGGATCATCATTTGAGAACTATGAGGGACATTCGTTAGAGGAGATGAATCAAAAGGTTGAGAAAAGTGTTTGGGATTGTCAAAAATGTTCGAGAAGTTATTGAATAACTCGAAGAAACCTTTATACGGTGATTGAAAGACATTTACTCGATTACCCTCTACTTTAAGGTTGTACAATTTAAAAGCATGTAACAGATGGAGTGATAAGAGTTTCATGGAATTATTGTCACTTGTAAAGGATATGCTTCCTAATGACAGCCTTCTACCCGATCATACCCATGAAGTGAAGAAGATTCTATCCTCTATGGACATGATTTATGAGAAGATACATGTATGCCCTAATGATTACATTTTATGTCATAATGATAATGCATCTTTGGATAGTTGTCCTAATCCTAAATTCAAAGCACCACGATAGAAGAAGAACAAGGTGCCCGCTAAGGTGTTATGGTATTTTCCTATAACACCAAGATTAAGATGGATGTTTAATGATTTTGAAGATGCCAAGAACCTGAGATGGCATGCTGATGAGAAGATAGATGACGGGCTTCTTAGACATCCATCTGACTCTCCACAATAAATTACGATTAATAGCTTGTTCCCTGAATTTGCTGAAGAAGCAAGAAATATGTGCCTTACACTTCTACGGATAGAATGAATCTACACAATCAAGGCATCTATAGTTTATGGCTAGTAATTTTGGTTATATACAATCTACCTCCATGGCTCTATATGAAATGCAAGTATATGATGCTATCTTTACTCATTTCGGGGCCAAACCAACATGGGAATGATATTGATGTTTATTTGGCACCTTTGATTGATGATTTAAATTTCTTGTGGGACATGGGTGTTGAAGTATTTGATGTATATAGTGAAGAAAATTTTACTTTGAGAGCAGTATTATTCTATACTATAAATAATTTTCTGGCATATGGCAACTTGTTAGGTTATAGTGTGAAAGGTCATTATGCATATTCGATATGTGAGGAGAATATTTCATTTGTTCAGCTAACACATGGCCAGAAGACTATCTTTAGTGGGCATCGTAGGTTTTTGCCAAAGAATCATCATTATCGTATGCAAAGAAAAGCGTTCAATGTCTTCTAAGAAGAAGCGATGGCACCAATTCGGTTGACGGGTTGACAAGTGTGGCCAAAAGATGAAACATTTGAGTGTCAAGTTTGGGAATAAGAATAAAGATAAGCCTCCATCAATTGGGTGGAAGAAGATGTCAATATTCTTCAAACTTCCTTATTTGAAATTTCTATACATGAGACATGCCCTTGATGTGATGAATATTGAGAAAAGTATATGTGATAGTCTTGTTGGTACATTACTTAATGTTCCACGCAAGACTAAAGATGGCATCAATGCTCGAATGGATATTGAAGGAATGGGTATTAGATAGGAACTAGCACTACGAGGCAATGGAAGAAGAACATATTTACCACTAACATGTTATACTCTTTCTAGGAAAGAGAAAATTTCATTTTGCGAATTCTTTCATAGTGTCAAGGTTCCAGAAGGGTATTCTTCAAATGTCAGAAAGCTCTTGTCGATAAAAGAGTTGAAATTAATTAACATGAAGTCTCATGATTGTCATATTTTGGTGTATCACTTGTTGCTGATAGCTATACATGAAATTTTACCAAAGCGTGTTTGAATTACTATCATGAGGCTTTGTTGATTCCTTAATGCCATTTGCTCTAAAGTCATACATCCTGATAGTTTGGATGCCTTACAAAGAGAAATTGTGATTACTTTATGCCATCTTGAAATGTATTTTCCACCCTCATTCTTTGACATTATGGTACATCTAACTGTTCATTTATTTTATGAGATAAAATTACTAGGACCTATTCATGGACACTGGATTTACCTGTTTGAATGGTTTATGATGTTGATAAAAGGTTATGTGAAGATTTGATATTGGCTAGAAGGATGTATTGTTGAGAGTTAACTTGTGGAAAAGGTAATTGAGTTTTGCATGAAGTACTTGTCAAATGCTAAATCTGTTAGTATTCCTAAGTCTCGACATGCTGGAAAAATCGAAGGATAAGGTATTAGGGGCTAACAGTTTGGGCGTGTAGACCCTAACATGTTTCATAAAGCATATCTATATGTATTATACAATAGTGATGATGTTCAGCCATATGTTGAAGAACATATTCTTTCTTTACAGATTTAAAATCCATCAAAGACTGAGAAATGGATTATCAATAAACATAATCTTTCCTTTATCAATTAGATAAGAGATCGTATCATTCCACTCATCGGACATTCCCCAACTTCAATTTTTGAAACCCTATATTGGTTATCTTAGAAACCTTATTATGAAGTTTTTTCATATACCAGTTATATAATTAACGGTTACACTTTTTATACAAAAGAATACGATGATAAGAGCACAATGTATAACAGTGGGGTGATTGAGTTGCTAAGGTAATGCATGTCGATAGTGTGAAAGATAAAAATCCAACCTATGTAGATATGAATTATTATAGTGTGATTGAACATATATGGGAGTTATATTATACTATATTTAAAGTCCCTGTATTCAGTTGCAAATGGGTTGATAATAGCTATAAGGTTAGATATGAAGATGTGATCTCATTAGTAGATCTCAATAGGGCAGAGGATAAACAAGACTTATTCATCTTAGCATCACAAGTTACACAGGTATTCTATGTCACTGACCTGCTGATAACAGATGGTCTATGGTACTATCTATGAAGAAAAGAAATGACAATGAATGTGATGATGAAAATGATTCCAATTGGAATAAAGAGTGTGTATTAGCTGTGCAAGAAACTCAATTATTAAACGATGATAACAATAGAATAAATGAGGAGGAAATATATGTTAGGGATAATCATCGTGAAGTAACATATGTATCAGATCTTAAAACCAATCCTAAAACAAGGGGAAAAAAAGAAGGAAAAGAAGGCAATGAGGAAAATAATATTGTAACATATGATATGTGTGCTAGGTTTTTTAAATGTATTTTTTGACCTTTGATAGGATATTTATTGTATCGATAATATAGTGGCACATTATGGACAATACATAATATTCTAACATAATTTATTTATTGATTTTTTTGTAGAGATATGGCCAACAAAAACATTGATAGGGACGGTAATGATGAAGAAGGGAAAAGAGGACCTACCATTATGAGAATCATCACGGACATCAAGAATAAAGGAGAACTATTCAAGTTAAGATGGAATAATTACAATATTCCCAATGGCCCTTACGTAGATATGTTCTTGAGGTACATTTCACTCGTGCCCCATAACCGTGCTCCTACCTCCTATAATAATTGGAAGCAGGTTCTAAAGGGTCATAAGGAGAATATTTGGTAGGAAATCATGATAAATATGCTATTTTATGTAATCATTTTCGTATGTCAAATGTTATTAATTTTAATATATTAACATCGATATACATCTATATGTCTTATTTTGCAGAGAGTCTTCAATGTCCCGAAGACTAGGAGGAAATGGCTTCTTAGATATTGTGGGGAGTGTCTAATAACACTTAGGTCATACTCAGCTCGTAGGAAAATGTACAGAAAGACGGATGGTTCTCTAGGGCAGAACCCACCCAAATGATATGGTTTCATCGATCAAGAAAGTTGGAACCAATTTATTGCATATCATCTTTTGGGAGATTTTAAGGTATTTGTTAGATAACAATTAAACTTTTTGTATCCCAATATTATGCTTAATATTGAACTAACCATGTGACTATATTTTGGCTTGTAACATGGGAAAAAAGTGCCAAAAATAAAGAGATTGCACAACAGAATAAATACAGGCATAATATGGCTAGCAAATACTATGCAAGTCTTGAAGAGAAGTTGGTATGAAATTGTGATTTATCAATTTACATGTAAATGTTGAATTTTATAATAATATTTTTAATTAAGATTATTTTTTAATGTATAGGTCCTAACCTTAGACTTGGATCTATGTACCTCGTCCATGAATATTGGTATATTACGGAAAAAGGCTAGAGTAAAAAAAGATGGCTATATTAATAAAGATGTAGATGTTGCAGCCAAAATAATTTTAAGTTTGTATACATCTAGAACCTTATTTAGTTTTATTTTAGAAAACCATTATATTATGTTTATTACTATAAGCTAAATTTACATATATTGTATACATTACAAGACGAACTTCAAATGTTAGATGCTGAGGAGGGGGTGGACCAATATAACATTGTGTCCGAGGCTACAGGAATTTTAGAACACCCTGGAAGATATAGGAGTCTTCGATTAGGTGTTAAAAGAACGAGTATACGTAGTCAATCTCGTGGTTCTCGTAGCACTAATGAGCAAGTTTCCATCCTCAGCGAGAAGTTGAATGTGGTATTTGAACAAATGGCAACAATGGAATAAGAGTTTTCATTTATTAATTCTTAAGGGTGTAATCCATCTGATTCAATCGACCATGATTAGCTTCACATACGCAATATAAAAAGCGTCAACGACAGTTGCGAAGCTGATGCACGTATTTCTTCTCTTCCTAAGGTAAGTATTACAAACTATGAATTATTATTAAATATATTTGGTGTAATAAATAACTAATAATGTGTAATATTTTATTTTAGGGTTTGTATAAATGTGACTTGTTAGCGAATGACCTTTCAACTCTTTTGGCGAAAGGAAGGGTATGCATAAGTCATAATACCCAAACACAAATAGTCCACAAGTATAAATTAGCCCAAAATACAAGGCCGGTGAGTATTGCCACTTCAATCATTAGCAATGTGCCATTGCCTTGTTATAAAGAGGGTGATGAGGTAGCCATAGTGCTAGAAAGATAATGGAAGCTTTGTGCCTTGGCCTGCAGATTAGATATGTCTCACTATTGAAGAGGTAATGACATTCGACATCTTCATTAGACTTATTTATTAGTTACACTGTTTATACCTTATATATATATATATGCTTAATACATATTTTGTTTATTATTATAAATTAAAGAATAAAAAAAGAAGACTACTCCTACTAGTAAAACTAAGAGAGGTACTAGTAAAACGAGCAATACAAAAGAGGGCGCTGCTAAAGGAAAGAGAGATAAATCAAAAAAATTAGGTGCCCCACAAAAGATTCCTTCTTCGGAGAAGAGCCAACCTCTTCCAGTACTAGCTTTATTGTATTTCTATACCCAAAACTATCTTAGGGACAATTATATTTTCATTAATTGTTGTCCTGAGTATGTTGGGAGGTACAATGCTACTTACATGGTATCGATGGTTGACATAAGCAACATTTATAATCAAGAATGGATGTCAGACATGAGTGTCGTAGTCTATGTCATGTAAGTATTATTTCATATTTGAGATTTTAGTACTTCTTGTACTATTAGAATTATTATGATCTCTTATATGAGTTATTAGTTATTAACAAATATGCATTGTTATTGTCGTCCATAGTTTGGTAGTTAATTGTGCTTTGATGGAGGGAATGTTGTCCTCTATTGTGTTTGTGTGCCCATACTATATAGTTAACGGTACTACAATAAGAGAGGGTAGGCATATAAACTATTTAGTGGATCACATTTTGATTGAGGGACACAACAAGCTTTATCTCATTCCTCCTATCGTAACTGAACATTGGGTTTTGTATGCCATAGGACCTAATCTTAATAAAGTCTATGTGTTTGATTCTCTTGAAACCTATGTCGTGCCTTTTGAAGTCTCTCATCATGGAGGGAAGGAATTTATCGACATGTTAGTTTACTTTTCACTTCTTACTTCATTAGCTTATTTATGAATATATTCTACTTTCATTATTTGAGGCATATATACTTATAATATTGTGTATCCAACTCTATTTATTAGGGCACTACGGACAGCATATCAAAGAAGAGGTGGGGAATGGTGTCCCAGACCCAAAGAGTCTTCAATATGAGCCTGTCATGGTAAGTAGGAAGATAACTATTTTGTATTTTGTTTCAATTTAAATTAATATCTAATAGTTAGAAAGCTAATTGAATTCATTTGATAGTGTCCACAACAGCAAAACGACGATGATTGTAGATACTATGTATGTAAAGTAATGGATCTGATAGTCTATAACAGATCGGTCAACATAGATCCAAGCCATGTATGTTTGCTTTTCCATATTTTTCCAATAACGAATCATGACATATATATTTGGTACTTGACCTGAGTGCTAACTGTATGTTAATCGAAACTTGGGCGTTGTAGTTTTTCACCGATGACTATGTACGAGGCCAAAATTATAATGTTGATGAAATTGATGAAGTTAGAGACTAATGAGCCTAGCACATGCACTCATTCATTTGGTATTAGCTAGGGATCTATATTCTACATGCATGTTCAGGTTTGTATTTGGTCTACGTCTTTTGGTCTTCTAAGCTATTATGTATGAACTTTTGACTTTGGAGTGTAGAGCTACCTAATTGTGGTACGCCTACTAATTTTCACTCCTCGGTATACACAGTGAATTCACACATGAATTAGAGCTTGATTGAAAATATAGAGTATCATTTGGGCGAAAAACATGCATGTATATATGAATTGATGTTGTTTTACATTGCAGATTTAGTAAATATTTAAACATACAACTATGTATGTGGGCAGGAATAAAACAGCAAAAACATAAATAAATAAATAAATAACATATAGTTTTAATAACGGTTCTTATTAATAACCGTTATTAAACCATGTACTTAATCTCAAATTTATGCTCATTGAATACGTATTAGGGTTTAATAAATACATAATTAATCACCAAAACCCTAATTGGATAAGTTTTAATAACGATTTTGATAAGAACTATTATTAAAATAATTTATTTAATCTCAAATTTATGCTCATTTAATACGTATTAGGGTTTAATAAATGCAAAATCATTGACTAAAGCCCTAACTGGATCATATTTTAACAACTGTTTTTATAATAACTGTTATTAAAACCTTATTTTCCACAACGGTTTTGACTTTATAACCGTTATTGAAACCTTGTTTTTAATAGCTGTTTTCTTGAAAACCGTTATTAAAACCTTATTTTTAACAATAATTTTTACTTAAAAACCATTATTAAATATAAATTTTACACATATATTCGGGGTTTTTATATATTTTTTATAATGATTATGAACCATTATTAAAGATTTAATAACAGATGCTTCAATAATGGTTCTAAATTATTATTAAAACTATAAAATTACCATTATTAAACCCCTTTCGAGGCTAGTGACCCTACACAAGAAGAATTGAAGGACTCAATCTGTGCGCCCATGGAGGGCAAAATAATAATTCAATAATCGTTGAGTGATTCTGTGCTGCAGGAGCATGACCGTCGTCACTTTTCTACAATAGCTACAATGGGCAATCAACATTAGAACATAGAATAGAATAGGTATCATGTCGCCCTTTTGGAGCATGCACTGATCTATGCGTGGGGTGAATCAATTGTGAGCTAATCCCCACATGTTATAGGTTCGATCAAACATTCTTATAATTATAACCGTCATAGAAGATAGCCATTGTGCGTCCTGGTTTTGCATCCGGAACGGCGAAACCGTACCTGGCTTTTGGTCGAACCATGCGTTGCATTCATACCCATCTCCTTCTATCATCACCACCTTCCTATCAGCCTCGCTGTATTTCTTCTCCTCGAAGAGCCGCAATCCATCTTCGACTCGGTCAGCAGCTTCGTCGTACATAGAGATGCAGTCTGCCAACCCATCTTTAACGAAGGGCTCGACGTTTCCACTCTGTACCATTCTCTCCATCTCGACCTTTGTTGCACTCACGTTCGCTTTGAGCTGATTCATCGCGATCCATGCAAGCCCCCGCAGGCTACGCTTGGTTTTGTCATCGAAAGGGGCACCTCGCAATGTCGAGATACAGTATTCTTTAGGGATTCTTGAGTCGAAAATAGAAACGAGCTTGCATGCTCCATCAACAAGCCAACTGCGGTCGTCGCCACGACGGGATGCTGTACCATCACGAACAGCGAAAAGGAGGAGAGCAAGGAATAGGAAAGCGAAAATGGATGAAGGCCTCATTTTTCCAAATTACATGAAATTTGGAAATGGGGCCTATGATCAATCTTCTCTTCCGGGAGATCTCAAATTTATAGTTGTCAGCTGTGGTCATTTACGGAGAAATAATTAGTTAACACCAGCTGTTGTTCCAAGACCGGACAGTTTGGGCGGAAAACATGTGATATGGGACAATCGATGAAAATCTTTTGTTGGATTTTAGCGACATGCATTTTTCATTCATTCATTTGCTATATTTTGATCCGTCTATTTTGGAATCTAATTAGCTTTTTAAAGATGAGTCAAAATAATGTGTAAGATAATAGATGAATATCTTTTAGATACGTAGGACCTTTGATATTCGTTTGATAAACAACAAAGTCGGCTAAAGAATGATAAAACTTAAAGTTTAGGCAAATCAATTTTATTCTTCAATTGAAAATTTTGATCTACTCCAAAATTAAAATAATTTTTGATGAAGAAATCTATAATTTCTCTAGAGAATGACTCCTAATATCCACTCTTCACTTGATGAGAAAATAAGAATAAAGATGGACTAAGAGTTTCAACTCTAGTTCTTTCTTTCTTCATTAAGTGTTGAGTTTAGTATTGTTATTAACTACCATCGAATGTACAAGGCATACACAAATGACAATGATGTTAAGCCTAACTCTCCTTAATTAAGCACATATCAACTGACCTAATTGAATAAGAGTTAAAGTAAAACATGTCCATATGGTATATATAATGAGTTACAATAATAATGACAATATATTATAAAGTTTACATAAAATGTCAAAAATATATAAAATCTAATCATGATAATTCATAAAATAATTAAATAATCAAGGTTCATGTTTTGTATCTTTGTCTTCAGTACAACTTTGTAATCCTTACATTGTCATTGTCTAATACATTAGATATCATTGGTGAAGTCGCCTTCTTACAAATATATGTAATACCTCAAGAAACACTTAATGAAACATGTGTTCCAAATTTTTAAGAACAATTGTTACTATCTTCAAATATGCTAACTATTTTCCTTTAATATGAGATGAATGAGATGGAGATACTCCTATATCATTCTCCCCTTGTAAAGAAGAATTTGTACCCAACTTAGTATCACTATAATAAAGAGATATATCACTAACGTTGAAAGTCCTAAAAATTCCTCTATAGTGTTCTAGTAATTCTAATTCATAAGCATCATTTTCAAATTTTCTTAAGATTTTAAAATGTTCATCTTCTCTTGGCATTAGTTTATTATTTCTTAAATTTGAAATCTTATTTTTTCTTAAATATAACCATATCAAGTCTTCCAGTGAAAATATTTATCAAGTTATATTTTTCTTAGCTTAGTTTAGGTATTTAGCATTAGATTTTTCAATATTATTCTTTATATTCTCATAAAGAGTTTTAAAGAATTTAACTCTTTCTTGTGCATAAATTTTTTTAATATCACCTTTCTTTGATGACAACATATCAATTGGAAAATAAAGATGAACTCCATATACAACCTCGAATGGACTCAACTGAGTTATATTAGAAGGACTCCTTTTAGATGCAAATTCAATATGTGTGAGTTTTACATCCCAACAATTTGTTCTTTTGTTAACTAATCATTTTGGTAAAGTTTCCAAGATTATACTTTTCTTTTTGGTTTGACCATCCATTTGTGAATGATGAGATGTACCAAACAACAACTTAGTACTTAACATATGGTATAGTATCTTCCAAAAGTAATTTAAAAAATTCACATCTCTATCCGACACTATTCTTTTAGGAATAACATGTAACCTTAATATTTCCTTGGAATATAAATTTACCACATGAGTTGTAACATTTGTTTTATTACAAAGACCAACATGTGCCATTTTAGAAAAATCTCTCTACCACTACCATATATAATTCTTTCCTCTCTACATCCTTGGTAAACCTAAGATAAAGTCTATAGTAACACTCCTCTACGGTCAACTAGGAACTAGTAAACTAGTATATAAACCTTTATAGAAGAAAATCTTACTATTTTAACAAACCACACATCTCCCAATAATAGCTTGTTATAATTTCGTCATTTTTAGCGGTTAGAAACCTTCATGTAATATTTCTATGGTTTTAAGAGCACCAAATTGACCGGCTATACATCCCTCTTGTATTTCCTTAACAAGTAAATCATGTACACTAAAATAAAGTATTCATAACTTATTATGTTTGAAAAGAAAGTCACTCTGAAACATATAATTACCATAACTATAATTTATCTTATATTAGTTATAAATTTCAAAGAAATCATCATCTTTCGCACATAATTCTTTCAACATTTCCAAACCTAATAATTTAGCATCTAATATAACAAGTATTGACCCCATGTTCCCAAGCTTCTTGTGATGGCATAGAAATCATTATCACATTTTAAATAATTCATTCTAACACCATTTAATTTTTCACAAAAAAAAAATGCAATGTCTCTTTTTTTTCCACCTATTGTTACCCCACTAGCATCACATGTAACTTCAAATAATTTATCAACGTTAGGCAAAGATAATACCATCACATTATATAGCTTGTCCTTAAAGTCTTGAAGGATTTAGTGGCATCTTTTACCCTCTTGAATTCACCTTTCATCATAAGATGTGTAATTAGTGTGGCAATTGTCGAGAAATCCTTAACAAATCTTCTATAGAAACTAATTAATCCGTAAAAACTTCTCACCTTATAAATATCTTTCAGTATTGGCCAGTCCCAAATAAAATGAATCTTTGTTGGATCCACTTTTATACCTTCCCTACATATAATATAACCAAGTAAAATAATAATCAAAGGCTTAAAATCACATTTATCCATTTTCTCTATAGAGTTAAGCTTACTTTAGCTTATCAAACAATCTCCTCAAATGACTAAGATGATCATACACATTTTTACTATACACAAGTCTATCATCTAAGTATACCACAAAGAATTTTCTAAGAAAAGGTTGAAGAACTTCATTCATTAGCCTCACAAACAAAACTAGGTGCATTATAAAATCCAAATGGCATAACAGTACATTTGTAAAGACCATATTTTGTTCTAAAAATAGTCTTCCTTCCATCTGCCTTTTCTATTTTCATTTGATACTATCCACTCCTTAGATTAATTTTAGACAATACTTCTACTCCACATAACTCATCTAACATGTTATTTAATCTAGGCATTAGAAATCTATATTTAATAGTTCTATTGTTCACATCTCTAGAGGTAATACACATGCACCATGTACCATCTTTTTTAGGAATAAGTAAGGTAGGTACACAACATAGGCTAATGCTTTGTCTCATATATCTCTCTCTTATGAGATCTTTTATTTGTCTATCTTATTCCTTAGCTTTCTTCAGAACACATCTATAAGCAAGTGTAACACCCCAAAATACACTACTAAAAATTTTTATTTTATTTTAAATTTAGCATAAGTAGTTAAATCAAACCTATAAATTTCAGAGATGTTACTGCCGTGATCAGTACAAGCCCGACCCTCGGCCATTTTTATACCAACCACCAGGCTAAATAAAATTAACAACCATCATAATTTAAACTCAAAGCAAGGCTTTAATAAAGCATTAAAACAGTCATAAGATAGAAATTTGAGTGTGGGGAAAAGAGTTACAGTCCAGAATACATAGTGAAAATTCCTTAAAAGGAATAAGGTCTACATAATGATAAAAGTTAAGTTTGAAAAATCCAGCCATGCCACTCTCAATCTCTGTGCCAAGTCCATGCTCAACACTTAGTTCCGCTCGATGCCTCGTAAGCATCAAAATCATCAAAAATAGTATCATCGACCTGCACAAAGTCAGAGGGGCCTTCTTCTCATGGGAATAAGTAGGAATCATGAAATGGGTGGTTAGTACGCTACGTACTGGGTAAGGTAACCATGCACTTAGGCAACCACATAAGGGCATATAATACAAACATGATAACATGATAGTGTACAATCTTCCAAATAAATAAAGGCCAAGCTGTAGTCCGAATAAACTGATTATTCAATCTCTAATCAGTACTCATTTTACACCATGATTTTTATCAATCCATGTGAGTATGGGAACCAAAATATTATAGCCAGTGAATCACTCACTTGTAGGGTAGAAAGCACTTGGCCAATATTATGTGCCGGTGGACTGGTCTCTAGGGCAAGATGCTCCTAGCCACTATTATGCCGGTGGATCGGTCAGACTCCGACTTTTATGGTGTTCTACGATAATTAATTAGTGTCATATTAAGCTTAGGTTTTGGTTTATTGAGCTCGGGATCCCCCAATATTATAGTCGGTAGCGAGGTCACTTGTAGGGTAGAATGCACCTGACCACTATAATACGTCGGTGGATCTATCTCCAGGGCACCCTGACACCTAGCCACTATTATTTCGGTGGATCGGTCTAGGCCTGGCTCAATAATCTTTCACTTTTAAATGATTAGTGTCTTATAATATCTTATTCAACATATTTTACCCTAGACATGCATGACTAACTCCCTCTATGCTTGTTTTCCCAAGAGAGCCCATCCCATATCTTGAGACTTCTACACCTCCTAATTCACCCCAATTTCCTTTTCTTATTCCACTTACTCACACTTGAAGCCCAACTCCTAAGTGTGTGGGTCAAGGCCCACTACCTAACACCTCCAAGTCCCACATAGTCTTACTCTAGGGTTTTCTCGATAAACCCTAATTTGGGGCTTATGTGGCCCGTCCTTCTTTGCCTTACACAACCCAAAATATTCTAACATCGTAATCTTTAGATTCAACCCTCATCATCTAAATTTTACTCCCCTAACACATGTGTGACCACGAAACCCTAGGTGGCCACACCAAACCCTAGCATCCTCCTTCCCACACGTCACCCTTCCTTTTCTCACCTTCTACTCTCGCTTTTCCATGATACCCTTAATCGCCCCACACATGATAATCCTCCATCTCCATCTCATACTCCACTCATACTCATTTATTTTTCCTTTTTACCACCTTCTCAAATTAGGGTTTCCTCCCGCACCCTAGCTCGGTCTCCTATGCACCCTTGTACTGTCCCACGTATAATTTTTCACCCAACGCCTCCACTCACCCAAACAACTCTTCCATTACCTTCTTCACACCCCAAGGCAACTTTCCATACATAAAGTTCACCCCTATGCGGACTTTATCCATCCCATGCAAACCCTCAATGGTTCCACACAAAATCCTAAAATTTCCATGCAAACCCTAGATTCTCCCAAACCCTAGATTCTCCCATGCAATCCTAGATTCTCTCCTACAAAGTTCACCCACTCTTTTTTTTTTAATTTAAAGCCTCCCTTTATTCTTCCACTCATGGATCATGGATTATTGAGGTCAATCCTACCTATGTTAGCCAACTTACTTCCCTTTCGTTATCTTACTTTCCCATTTTTCCTTTTTCATCCTTCCATCCCACATTACCACATTAAATATCATAGCATACATGTCCAAAAGGGCCACATCACATCACATCACAATTCACAACATATAGATGTTAAACAATGCCATAAGAAAGCATATAAGCATACCTCAATTCCAAGCCACGCTACACATAAAACAGTTAAAATAATAACACTAGATACATAACATAACATTATACATGGCATCCAAGGCATATACATAAGGCCTTAGCTACATCCTTACCTACCATGCATGGGTCTTGGAGCACGCTCCTACACCTCCTTAGGGTGTTAACTAGTTTTACCTAGGGTTGGTAGTGACCGACGGCACCGACAGTGGCGGCGTCGGTAGGGAAAGAGGAAAAAAAAGGAATTAGTTGAGTGTTGGGAATAGGAGAGGCATAATGAGGGTGGAATTTAGGGTGGTTGAGGTTACCCAAGTTGAGAGGGTTTGAATGGGGGTGGTGGCGCAGCTAAAGGCAGCGGTGCTGTGGTGGTCGAGGGTGGTGGAAACGGAGGAAGGGAGGAGGAGAGGGAGAAAAGGAAAAAGGATGGGAGGGAAAGGTAGAGGGAGGTCTGTAGGGGACTTTGGGAGGTTTATGGGGTGGTGATTGCGGCAGAAGTGGTGGTGAATGGTAGTGCGAAGGGGGGCGAGGGGTGGAGATGAGGCTGATCGAGAAGGGTACTTTTCATGGTCGAGGTGGCTTGTGTAGGATAAATTGAGGCAGGACGGAGGCGTATTTTGGCAGAGGGTGATGTAGGGAGTGGTTCTTGGCTTGACCAGTAGTGCTGGGCGACCGCGATGGCAAGGGCGTTTGTTTGGGGGGTGGCACAAGGGTCAAGATTTCTAGGCTACAAAAGAAAATTTGACTCTGGGCTACCTATGGGGTATTTATAGATCATAAGGTGGGGAAAATGATAGAGGGAAGCTGGAAAATAGGGGAAAGTGGGATAGGTTGCACCAGCAGGTGATGGTAGGCCCACGCAGATCTACCATTGCAGGCTATGATTTTGTCGGGGAGAAAGAATGGACAAGCGAGAGGAGAGGGGAAGGTTGGTCAGGTAAAAAAGATAGATGAATCAGTAGGGAAAAGAGGGGACGGATGGCTGGTCAACAGGTGGCTAGCAAAAATCAAGCCATAAGTCAGGGAAGGGGGAGCTATAGGTCGCGAAGGGGGCTAGGGAAGAAGATAAGTGTGGACCGACAGTTAGAAAAAAAGGAAAAGAAAGAAAAGGAAGGGGTAACTGGCTAGCTGGGGCAAAAGGAAAAGGGGTGGGCGTGCGGGCCTAGGCCAAGTAGGAGGAAGAGAAATGGGAGAGGGATTGGGCTGCAGGTTGGATTAGCCCAGGTTGGGGAAGGGGAGGGGAAGAAAGAAAAAGAGAAAGGAGAGGAAGGAAAGAAAAGGTAAGAGAAGAGAGGAAAAAGAAAAAAGGAAAAAGGAAAGAAAAGAAAAATACGTGTGTTGGGAATGTTTAGAATATTTTGGTATTTTGAGATATTTAAAAATAATAATATTTTAATAAAATATTTAGGATATTTGAAAGATATTTTCTAAATTCCATTTGAATTACCAAAAAACTCAAAATTTTCCTAATTAAATTATTTATTATTTTCTCCTTGATTTTCCTTAATTAATTTCCTTTTATTTTAATAAAATAATTTATTTAATTAATATTCCTAATAAATTATTAATTTTCCATATTTTCTTAAATTTGATTTTTGGGGTATTTCAGCAGGTCTACTAGGTAAAGACATACTATGCATTAAGTTTATAGCATAGTCTATCCCTCTTTTAGGTGGTAATCTTGGTGGTAAGTTATTAGGAAACATATCCTTATATTCATCAATAAGATCATCGTATTGAGGATTATTTTCATTTTCTTCCCTTGTAGGAATTCCTTGATAATTACAGCGTAACAACTACCTTCTTCCTTAACACATTCTATCAAAAAAAATTTATGCAAAAATAAACTCTTTCTATTTTTTACTAGGTTATCATTATCATACTTAGGTGGTTTAAGTTTATGTTTTATCTTATCCTTTTCAAACAAGATATTCATTTTTAATACCATTATGAATAGCCTACCTAATAAGACTCCATATACATTCACAGGTAAAACATAACATAGTACATCATTATGATAATTACCAAATCTAAATGAGATTAGGGATTAATTTATTACCTTGAATCCTTTGTCCTTGTTAAGCCATTGAATAGAATAAGTCTTCGGATGTGGAATTTTCTCCAAACAAAATTCCTTCACCATCCTCTCATTATCCACATTCATACATGATCCACTAACAATGATAACTTAGTAAACTATATATCCTACTCTTCCTTTAAATTTGAATATCTCATTTATTAGGTTTCTCACTAGCGTGGATATACAATACTCTTTACAATACTTAACAAGCATTTCCCTCATCCTCTAACTCACAAGAAATTTCTTCAATAGGCTTGAATTTAGATTCCTAGTCATAAGTCTCCATATCTTTAATTTCTTATATGGAAAACACTTTTTTGTTGGAACATTCACAAGAAAAGTTTCCAAATACTCAAAATTTAAATTATTTTCTTCTAGAGACAACATTGAATTTATTCTTACCTTTCTCCTCTTGAGTGGATCCTTGCTTATTTTCAAAATTTATAGAGTTTAAAGTATTTGTTCCATATTTTATAACTTAATTAGTATATTGATATAAGGCTTGGTGGACTTTATTTGCTTTTCAAATCTTAAGGATATATTATCCTTCCCTATCCACTCATTTGACATATTCGACACAATCTATTGTGAGTGATAACCCAACAAAACTTTATCTCCTACTCTTCCTTTGGTCTTAAATATCTTCTCTCCTTGATTAGGTTTCTCATTATCATACACTTGACGTATGCTTTAAAACACACAACATGCGTTTCTCTCATTCTCTAACACACTAAAAATATTTTCATTTGACTCAAGCTCAAGTTCTTCATCACAAGATTCCATAGCTTTAATCTCAAGCAATGATAATACACCTTGGTTCAGAGATAATCCCTGATACTTAAAACATTATTTCTAGAGATTGTATTAATCTTGGTATTGCCTTTGTCCTCTTAGTTAATGCCTTGTTTCTTATTAGCATTCATAGAGATTGAGCTACCCATCAAGTACTTAGTAGCTTGAACACTTGAGTAGTGATTTATAGAATAATTACCTTGCTCATTAAGAGGCTTAGTATATTTGATTTTTTTTTCCAATCTTAAAGATAGCATAATCATATCATCAAGAGAATCATATAGATAAGTTTCAACTTTCTCTCAAATCATCATGTTAGATTCACCTAGAAATCTAGCACATGTTTGTTCCTTCCTTTCATGGATGACACATATAAGTGTTATCCTAAAATTACCCAACATATTCTTCAACATTTAAAATTCAATTTCTTTGTGTAGTCAATCTGATGTAATTAACTTGGTCATACTATTTAGGTGCAAATTTTCTTCTCAAATATTTCTTAACTTTATCCTAATATTTAATTTTAAATTTACCTAGTCTTTCTATAGTTCTTTTTAAGTTATCATACTATATCCTAGAAAACTTCTTTAACTTAGATAACTTAAAATTTTTCTCATCTTGATAATCCTTGAATTTAAAAATAGCCTATACCTCATGTAACCATTCAAGATATAACTCAACGTCAAGTTTACAATCAAAATCAAGAAGATAAAGTTTAATACCTTTATCTTCTTTATGATGATACCTTGATTGTTTATCATTGTTCCTTTTACTAATTACAATACCTTTTGGCTCTTTCCCATACTCTACTCATGTGTTCAAATACCTTCCTGTTGTTGGATTGATGGATTTTGTAATATTTCCTTTTTGATCTCCAAGTAACCCTTTTTTTTCTTACAAATTTTATACCAAATCTTTCTCATCAAAGAAAAATTCTATTCCTTACAATTGAGTTTGCATTATAGGAAGTTGTTCATTTTGAGCATTAGTTTCTGCCAAATTGATTTACAGATATTGTATTGCCTAAAAAATGGCTTGAACATTATGTTTTCCCTCCATATTTATCAACTTTGCTAACACATTGAACAAAAGTTTAGTAATCCTTGAGGTTCTATTGGAACTCGAATCACTCATAGTTTTCCTTTAGTTCTTCTAGTTGGTCCTCACATCAATTTTAGATTCGAATGAATAAAAAAACAACCTAAAATCAATATTATCACACACAAAAATAAATGAAAACACCATACACGTTTCTTGTCAAATTCTTCAAATAGAATTCACGAAAAATCAACATAAAAACGTTGATCCTTTCTAACAAAGTTTATGCATGAATTTTATGTTCTAACATGTAATATTCTTAGTAAACACTTGAAGCACTATACTAGATTTATGAGATCTATGTATTTAAAAAAAAAATCAGTTCAAATGATGGACTAAACTCCACACACATTAACCTTACTTGGAAACTTATAAATGCTGAGTAGGGTTTAATCATCTATTCAGTTTTCATGCATTTAAGAGATCATATAATGACTTGATTCTGCATGAAAAGCTATCCTAAATATATATATAACAGGTAGACATAAAAAAATTCCACATATGTAGTACATAGACAATGATATGTGTGTGAATGTGGAATTATCAACTATATAAAACTAATGCTCTATTATGTTATAATTAAGATGAATAATATTCAAAAGTGGTGAATTGAAGAAGAAGATGTTCGAATAGGGTGCAATAAGTATGATGATGATTGGAATATGGTGATGACGATTCGTTGATGATGTGTGAATTATTTAGGTGATACGAATTTGATGGATGAATGATGAATATGATTTGATAATGATGAGTTAATGATGAAGATGATTTAATGATTAGGGTTTGATGATGGATTGTTTCATGGGTTAGGGTTAGGGTTAGAGTTTGGTTTGAAACTTAGGGTTAGGGTTTTGAATTAAGGCTTTAATTTTGGGATGTGTTTGAAAAATGAATATGGCAAGAAGGGCATGGGTTATGGAGTTTAAAAAAGATATTACTTCATCTCTAATTCACATAGACGAAGAGATTAAGGGTTCAAGATTAATCATTCACACATATTTGATTAAACTTGAGATGAACTCACGTAGAATTCAATACGTGTAATTTGCATTCGACTTCAATTCTTGATGTATCCCCAATCGTGGGTTCTATGAATTTATATAGGTAAGCTACCAATTACAAGATACTAGCTAAAAAGTATAATTATTTAAAATATACCTACGTAAACGATAGTAGAATATAGTATATGCTAAAAGATACTAGAATATAGAATATTCTTCAAAAAGGTACATTTTTGCTACTTTATTCTCTAGCTATTTTCTAACTCAATTAATTAATTAATTAATTAAATCAAACAATATGCACGTCCAATCTACATATTACTTCCCTCATGCATGTAATCATGCACTCCATGCATGCCATGGACATATACGCATGCCTATTATCTTGTATGGAATATTTAATCTATAAATAGCAACGTAACCATTCGTTTATCATTAATTTTGTGGGAGATCATTTCTTAATAAAGAATAATTGGTTCCATAATTATGAATGTCAATTCTTGAGTGTTTTCTCTTACATCATTATCCCCTTGTTGATTTGGATTTTCCCTCAAATTTTCATCGCCATAGTAAGGACTAATGTCTCTAATATTAAATGTACTTCATACTCTACCATATGAATCTGGTAAAACTTGCTCATAGGCACTTTCCCTAAACTATCAAAGTACTTTGGAAGAACCATCTGTCCTTGGCATAAGCTTGTTCTTCCTTAGATTAGGAAATCTCTCCTTCCTCGAGTGTAATCATGCCAATCTTGTACGCTTCATTTGCCTTGTCAATATTGTACTTGATTTGTTGATGAATTTTTTGAAAGAACTCTGCTCTCTCTTGTGCATCATAACAATACACTTCACCTCTCTTCACTGGCACCATATCAATCAGCATATATGGATTAATACTATATACTATCTCAAATCGTAAACACTTTACATCCACCATAGTAAGTACCATAATCCTCCTAGATAATGTATCCGCCACAACATTCTCTTTTAACATCAACATGTCTTGTAGAAAACACAAATGTTTGTAAGAAGCTTATCCACTTAGCATGTCTTGGAATCACCTTCTTTTGACCATGTTGATACTTCAAACTCCCATGATCTAAGGGAATTACAAAAGGCTTGGGTCTCAAGTAACGACTCCATGTCTCTAAAAACACACAATAACATAGAAATCTTTACCATAGGTTGAATAGTTGAGTATTGCACCATTCAAATTTTCACTAAAGAATGAAATTGGTTTCCTTTCTTGTAAGAGCACACCCCCAATGCCAACACCACTACCATCACATGTTACATTAAAAAATTTATCAAAACAAGGTAAAGATAATACTAGTGGGTTTGAGAGCTTTATCTTCAAGTCTTTAAAAGCCTTTATTACTTGATTATTCCAGTGGAACTCTCCTTCCTTCATCGTGCGATAAGTGCTACAATAGTAGAGAAGACTTTAATGAACTACTTATAAATTGAGGCCAACCCATGGAAACTTCGAACTGTATGGACATTAGTAGGAATATGCCACATTTAGATAGCTTCCACCTTTTACAGATCAACTCTAATACCATCTCCACTTACAATACAACCAAGGAAAACCACCCTCTCCATCATAAAATCACATTTACCCAACTTACCATAGAGCTTCACCTCTCTAAGATTTTGAAATATCCTCTTTAAGTGTTGTATGTATTCAAATTCACTCTTGCTATATACTAAGATATCATTAAGGTAAACAACAATAAATACTCCAAGAAAGGATCTAAGTACCTCGGTCATCAATATTATAGGGGAACTTGGTGCATTAGATAGCCCAAATGGTAGTGCCAACCACTCGTATTACCCATACTTAGTCTTGAAGGTCGTCATCCTCTTATCCCCTACCCTTATTCTAATTTGATGATAGTCGCTCCTGAGATCAATCTTTGAGAACACATTTACACCATGAAACTCATCTAATATGTCATATAATATTAGCATCAGAAATCTACTTGATTTTGATGTTGTTGATTGCTCTTGAATCAATATACATCCTCCACGTACCATCTTTCTTAAGCACCAAAAAATCTAGAACACCACATGGACTCATAATCTTTTGAATATAACCTTGGTCTACCAACTCTTGTAGTTGTCTTTGTAGCTCCTTAGCCTCCTCCGAGTTTCACCTATAAGCTGGCTTATTTTGTAATAGGGCTCCTAGCATAAGATCATAGCATGCTCAATACCTCTCAAAGGAGGTAGCCAAGTTGGCAACTCATCCGGAAAAACATTGGCATACTCTCTCAACACTTGTTGTAATTTCGGATCCATATTAGCATTTTCCCCTTGTTGGGATTCTTTTAATACCAATGCATAACATATCTTGTCATCTTTGATAGCTTCAATCATCTCACACTCTCTAACAATAAAAAAATCCATGGTATTCTTCTTTCTTTCCCTCCTACACTTGATATCTTCCTTTTTTATCTTTTTTCTTTTTTTATTGTATTCTCTTTGTTCCTTCCCCTTTTTCATTTCTCAAAACTAAATGTTCCCCATCTAGTTTAGGTTTTTGCCTAAAATTCTTTTGGCCCTTGCACACCAGATACTCATTAAGAACTCCATCATGCACAACCATTCTATCAAACTGCCATGGCCTCCTTAATAAAATGGGACAAGCATCTATAGATAGAATATTGCATAAAACATAATGAAAATAATTTCAAATATTGAAAGAGATAAGAGTTTATTTGGTTACCCTTATCCTTTATCTTTATTGAGCCATTGGAAATAATGTGGTCTTAGATGACCCATGGTTTCCAAACTAAGTTTGTTCACCATCTTCTCTCTAGAAACATTAGTTCATTAGCCACTATCAATGATGAATTCACACACTTTATTACAAACTCTAAACTTAGCCTTGAAAATATTCTCCCTTTGAGTAAGTAAAAGTTGTTCTTGTAATTGGAGCACCCTTTACAACACATAATAATCCACTTGGCCCCCTTTCATAGCAATATACTTCACCCTCTATCACTTTCTTCTTCAAGGTCTCCATAAGACCTTCATTCTCATCATAGCCCTCCATACTTGCTATCTCCTTCAATGTTAATTCCCTTTGGTTTTGACAATCTCAAGTAAAGTAACCATAACCTTTACACTTAAAAAATTGCTTGTTCACCTTACCAACCACTTGATCCTTTCCCTTTTCTTCACTAGTGAACTTTCTAACATTATCTTGATTTGTGGCTTTGAAAATTGGTAGTTTCAACACCACCTTGAAAGTTGAACTATATGGAGCATTGGTTAACTTTTTAAGTGGCTTTGTTTTCTTAAACAGTTTCTCAAACATGATTGCTAACTTTGCTAGGCCTTCAAACAATTCATAAGGATTCACCTCCACTTGCTCTATTAGGTTAATATTTATCCCTCTAATGAATCGTGCACACCTTTGTACTTATCTTTCATGGATAGGTGACATTAGAGCTAATCTTTCAAACTCTCTTATGTCTTCCTAAACTCCAAGCAACCCTTGCCTCAAAGTACTAATATTTATAAAATTCTCTTATATTCTGAAGGCACAAATTTCTTTTCAAGTTCTTTTATAATTTTTCCCATGACCTAATTCTTAGTTTTCCTACTCTCTCCTTTCCCCTTTTCAAATTATCGTACCACACTCTAGCAAATTTAAACATTAATATTGCTATTCGGATCCTCTTCTTATCATCAATCTCTTTATACTCAAAAATAGATTCAACAATTTATAACCATTCAAGGAAAGATTCTAGATTGAGATTACCTTCGAAGTCATGTAAATTAAATTATATTCCCTTCTCTACGTCTTAGTTGGTTCTTATTGAGGTTTCACGTGCTCTTACATAATTTCCCACACTCTTTTCTCCTTCCACTATTCAATTTTGTACCTTTCTCACGTTGTCTTCTTCTACTTGTTCCCATAAGTTATGTGGCTGCATATATGACCCTTGAGCTTGTGTAGTTTCTATTGTCCCCACACATAGCTTTATCTCCTTAATTTCATCCACCAAGACCTTGAGAACATCTCTCAATTCCTCCTCTTGGTTTACCATCTCCTCCTTCACTAATTGAGTGGTGTTCTCCCAAACATGCCAATGAGTGCTTGGATTTTTGGGTCTTCTTGGTTAATTCTTAGAGAATCTCTAAGAAGAGATACATTCTTTGAATAATCTTAAAGGAAAGGCACGTTCTTGCAAGAATCTTGAGGAAAGATGGGATCTTAATCATAATAGATCAAACCTTAGTCTTTGATACCAAATTGAGGTGTGTGGAAATGCGAAATTATCAATTATGTAAAATTGAGACTTGACTATGTTTAATTAAGAAGAGTAAGATTCAAAAGTGGCCAATTGAAGAAGAAGATGTTCTAATAGGGTGGAATAAGTATGATGATGATTCGAATATGGTGATAATGATTCATTGATGATGACTATATGATTAACGAGATTCGAATTTGATGGATGAATGAAGAATATGATTTGACAATGATGAGATGATGATGAGGATGATTCAATGATTATGGTTTGATGATGGATGGTTTTGTGCTTAGCGTTAAAATTAGGATTAGGGTTTTGAATTATGGATTTGATTTTAGGATGTGTTTGGATGATGGATATAGCTAGTAGGGCATTGGTTATGGAGTTTAGAAAAGATAGTACTTAATCTATAATTCATATAGATAAAGAGATTAAGGGTTTCAAGATTAATCATTCATATAGATTTCATTAAACATGATATGAACTCACACATAATTAAATACCTACAATTTGCATTCACCTTTAATTCTTGATGTCTCCCCAATCGTGGGTTCTATGACTTTATATAGCCAAGCTATAAATTATAAGATACTAGCTAAAAGGCACAATTCTTCAAAATATACCTAGCTAAAAGATACTAGAATATAGAATATGCAAAAATATATTAGAATATAGAATATTCTTCAAAAAAGGTAGATTTATGCTAATTTATTCTCTAGCTAGTTTCTGAGTCTACTAATTAATTAATTAACTAAATCAAATACTATACATTTCCAAGCCACATATTACTTCGCCCATGTATGTAGCTATGCACTCCATACATGCCATGCATATGGACATATGCCTAGTAGCTTGTACGATACATTTCATCTATAACTAGCAATATAACAATCCATTTGTCTTTAATTTTGTTGGCGATCCATTATAAATGTGGAAAATTTGGTTCCAAAATTATGAATGCCAAGTCTTGAGTGTTTGGTCCTGTATTATACATGCTTTTATCATTCAAACTATTCGACACACACAGTACATTCAATAATCATCTTTATTTTGATTCTTCAAATGTCAACTTCCAAGATTCATTCCAAGATCACCCTAAATACTATTCTAAAAAAATATTCAAAAACCTAATATTAATCTCATACATGAAATAATTCAAGAAAAGAAATTAATGTTCAAATAATCAAAACAAGAATCATCAAGATCCTCCACTTTTTAGGTTGAAGGACTCTTCTCTAAGCGATCTCCTTCTCCACTTGTGTTGAAGTAAACTTGTGCTTTTATATCAAAATTTGAAGTGTAAGATAATAGATTAATATATGTAACAAATTTAGGATCTTTGTGTTTTGTTTGATGAATAACAAAGTCTACAAAAGAAGGATGAAGCTTGAAATTTAGACGATTCAATTGTAGTCTTCGACTAAAATTTTTATGTGCTCCAAGGTTAAAATAATTTCTAAAGAGAAACCTCTAATTTATCTAGATATTGGCTCCTAAAATTACCTCCTCACATGAAGAGAAAATTGGATGAAATATGGAATAAGAGTTTCAAACTCTAGTTCTCTCTTTATTAAATAAATGCTCAGTTCATTACTATTATTCACCACCGCCAAATATACAAGGAATATATATATTCACACATGGCAATGAGGCTGAGCCTAACTATTTTTAACTAATCCCAAATGTGTAAGCTTAA
Organism: Tamarix chinensis; assembly: GCA_030549775.1. Lineage (NCBI taxonomy): Eukaryota > Viridiplantae > Streptophyta > Magnoliopsida > Caryophyllales > Tamaricaceae > Tamarix > Tamarix chinensis. The sequence goes on from CM060180.1 coordinate 87,759,988, forward strand.
CTGAGTAAGGGTTAAACTAACACATTTACATAGTGTATCTATAATGGGTTACAATTACAATAATAATATATTACAAAGTTTATATAAAATATAAAAGCTAAATAAGACCTAATCATGATAATACATGGAATAATCAAATAATTAAACTTTATGTCTTGCAGAATTGTTTTCTGTGCAACTTTGTAACCCCTGCATTCTTATTTTCTTATACACTAGATATCATTAGTGAAATCTTCTTCATGCAAAAATATGTAATACTTGCAAGAATTACTTAATGAAACATTATTAAGGTTATTATGAATGTGTTCAAGTATAATTTTTACTACCTCCAAATATGCTAACTTTTGCCCTTCAATATGAGAAGATTGAGATTGAGATGTTGTTGCATAAAAAATTAGTTTTCATTTGTTTCTTTGCTTGAGATAGGGTCTCTTTTGTTTAAGAAAACTTTTGAGGAAATGAAAAGAAATAGAAGTGAAAATTAATGAAAATTAAAATGAAAATTTATTAATTTTTCGTAAGTTTCGTTGTGTAAAAACATAGTAGAAAATATTTTCTTAAAAAACAACTTCTTTTGTTTGGTTTGGTAGAAAAAATATCCTAAGAAAATTTAAATTATATATTAATTTTAAACGATTAGTTTGGTATTGAAAAAATACATAATTTACCAACACAACAATGATTTAAGCTACAAATGTTTTTCATACCTTTTCATCCTAGCACTAAAATATTACAAGATTTGAATTATTTATTTTCAAGTAAAGAAATTTTAAATATTTATTTCTATACTAAAATTATTAATTATTATATTCTTATATATTTAATATTTGATATATTTCTTTTCTTTTTCTTTTCTACTATGTTTCTAACTTTTCCTCTGTATATCACAATATCCCAACTAAAAATAAAATAAAATTTTGATGTCAAACAAAATTAAATACCATAATCCAAACTTAAAATAAACCAAAACAAATCAAATTTTGGCTACATAGTATTATTGATTTCAAATCAAATCATAAGGATCCAAATCAATATAAACTTGAATGACCCTTTTTCTACTTCTACATTAAGTACACTCAACCACATGGACAAATTTTAAAAGTTGCATCATTCATCCATATGAACCACCATAGTGTTGAAACATAATAAAATGTATAAAGTTATATAGATATATACCTATGTAAAATAATTTCATTACCAATTAGGTTCCACTATCATTAGAATACTGAATTGAATTTCATGATAATTAAGATCATTGTATTATTAAAAATTAAGAATAAACACAAATTTCAAAAATGGCAGAATATGAAGCGATATGGCGAGCACAGTAATCAAAGTTGATTATTTCATTAATATGCTGATACATGTAGTTGCAAGCAAAAGGAAAACACCAAGACAAGATCAAAGAAAAAATTAGACTCCACAATCACACTTCCTTTGCTTCAAAAGGGAAAAGGAATATATATCAACAACATATTCGACAAGTAACTACTTCCCTACCATTAAAAATACTACCACAGAATAAGGATTTAATATTGGTTAATTTTTATATTAGATAATGATAACAAGAAATCATTATCTTTGTGATTATCTAAATTTTAATAATGGTGAAATAACCATAATCTAAAATATAATAAATATTCTTATGTTTTAACTTTCGATGCATGGTCTTGATAATAAGCATTATCTAAAGGTAAAAAAAGGTGCAAATTCAGATAACAGTGCCTGATATAATGATTATCTAAAGTGCACCATTTGAATTTTTTTAATTTTTTAGATAAAGGTTATATTTGGAACCATTATATAAGGTTGGATGAAATTTATTTTAATAGACCTCAGATAATAGTTTTTTAGAACAATTGTTATCTTATGATCCTTTTCTTTTACTTTTTTTATTTATGTTATAATACCTTGAATTTTATCTAATATTAATTAATATCTTAACCTAATTTTAACCATAAAAAATAGATATTTCTAGCTTATCCTAATTCATTAATCTTAAATCTTAACCTAATCCTAATCTCTTTATGAGTCATTAATATTCTTAACCTAAACTTAAATCTAGTTATCTAATAATTAAATTTACCATAATTCCATAATATAAATTATTTTAACATTATTCTAATCATAACCCTAAAATTATTTCCCTTTTCTCTCCCTTTTAACTTTTTATCCTTCTCCTTCTCTTTTCTTCACCTTGCTTCCTTGTTTCTTCTTTACCTTTCCCCTTCACATTCCACGTATCCCTCCATCTTCTCAACAAAATCCTTATGCCATGCTTACCTAGTAAACCTACCTATCTCACAATCATCATCATAACCATCAACTCCCACATCTTGAGGGATATGTCAGTTGAAATTTTTGTCCAAACTTTTTCCCTAATCAGGCACCTTAACCTGTGTGCGCTACCTTCCTTCTCTATCATTCTTCACCATGCACAAAAACATGTACACACACACATGCACACACACACACATGAGCATATATATACTTCCTAACGTCCACCTCATTTCATGCCTAACTAGCCCTTCACTCCCACTATTTCTATCAAGTAGAACTAGCCTGAAACAAATTTCATTATCCTCCTTCTCTTTTTACTCTATTTGTTTTTGTCACCCACTATGAACTCCACTAACAACTTACAACCACTAAAAACTAAAACCACCATTTCACCACACAAGTAACTGTTACTACCACCTTGTCATCCCCCCTTATCATTGGAGAACCATCACTACCCCTATCCTTTATGTTCTCCCTCTACCCATTATCGTCTACTTTGTTTTCAATAAATCACATGGTCATGCATCTTTGCATGCCCCCAAGCATTCCCATGTTACAAAACCTACACATGGTTGGTGCAAAACCCATTGAGACTCTTTTTCCTTTACTTGTATGGTTTGTGCACATTTTTCCATTGTGCATTCAATGCTCTTGCTTCACTCATGCACCATCAATATTCCTTTGGTAGAGTGGTGTTTTCCTCATATGAAACCCTATTCTCCAATATAATACAACTCTAGCACTACCTTAACACTATCATATAATCTACCATACTCCCTTCCAACCCAAGCTTTTCCATTTATTTCAATGATCTCCATTCCCACCTTAGTTTACATAAAATTTTCATTGGTTGTATAGTTAAGTTTTAATTGTATTTTATTCTCATTTTTGTATGTGATTTTTGGGCCATTAGGAAGGAGACAGGTTATGCATATGGGCTTAGAGACTAATACTAATGTTCTTCTTTATAAGGATGCATGTTGTAGTTAGTTCTTTTATATAAAAAATGTATTTTTGTTTGTTACATCATGTTGGTAATGTTAGTGTTCCTATGAAAATATTTTTATACAATGTCTTAAAGTAAGATAAATGTGAAAGTATCATTTGTGTATTTAGTTGATTGGTATAAATCTAAATACGTTATATCTATACATGTATTTGGGGTTTTATATTTCATATAAATATTCAAGGTTGAAATTCATTAATATTAGGACTCTTGATGTCTTTGGGAAAATATGGGCATTTTTCCTAACCTATGGGGATTTTGGTCATTTAACAATATTATAGAAAATTATCATGGCATGAAAAGTTTTTGAGGGTGTTATCAATTATTTCATAATTAATGTAATTCAATGATGGTTAAGTAAGACACAAGTTACATAATATACTATTATAAGGCTTTTGGTAAGAGAAGGATATTTTGGTCAATAAGAATTAATATTGAAATTTTGTTAAATTAAAAAGAGAAATATATTTTAAATAATCTATGTATGATACAAAGAATATTCATTATAATGATAAGTAGTATATGTATAATAAAATGAGAAGTTATGCTCACCTTGTGAAATTAGAGTTTACTAGGGGAATTATGCACTTTTCCATAGTGAATGCCCTAATAATCATGTGATTGTGATTTCCATAATTGAAATTTATTTCATGCATATATACATAATTCTAAGATTATGATATTGATATAAAAAACTATGAATAAGGTATTATTCATTTAAAGTAAAAGATCTCTTGAATTGGGCCTAGGTAAATTGTACGCTTGTTCAACCTGATGATATAATAATGTGATGTAGGAGCATCCCAATTTTACTCTTCTTATCTATGAGGCCAAGAGTTAGCATACTTAGAGATAGTATCAATTTTCCTTGAAAATCTTGAGCACCATCATGTTAACCTTAATACTACTAATATTTTGTTAAGATATTCTTGTAATTAATAGATATGTTTACAAGAAGAATAATTCAAAAAAGATATCTAATGTCCAAAAATGAAAGGAGAAGATAGAAGTAACAAATTCTTATAGAAGACAAACCTACAATACATAAAGCTTGAATACATGACTATTATTTCGTGTATTTCATGATTAGTGTTTTTTTTATGGTTTGTGTATAGTTTATAATGTCTTGTAACTTGTAATTATAAACCAATTTATGAATAATATAGGCATGCACTACATTATTTCCACTCTTTATTTTAACTAAATTAATCTATCTCGACTAGTTGGGTTGAGATGGCTTAGTAAAGAGAAAACTAAGGCCTACATGCATGTGTATATATGTAATGTCGACTTTTACCATCAAAAAATCATGTGGACTAAAGTCTTAAGAACATTAAAATTCTTCCTTTTTCTTCAAAATAGTTTATCTTTAGAGTTTAGGTTTGTTATTTAGGGAGAAATAAGTGAAATCTCTTTAGAATTGAGTCTCTAGTGAAGATCAATCTCAAATTATGGAGCTTGGTCAAAATCCACATCTATACTTGACTATTACTACAACAAACAAGCATCATTTCTACTCTAAAGGAACAAGATAAAGGTACTAAATTGTGAAAGAATAATTTCTCTACTATCTTGCACATCAATTTTGGTATCAAAGAAAGGTCGTTAATCAACAACTCTTAGAGAATATTGCTTCTTCAATGTTGAAATAAGGAAACACACCACCACCAACCTTATATTGAGGTTCATGTTCATTCTTGCTAGAATTCTTTAAATCTTAATTTTTGTCATTGGAATATTGCATGCATTTTTATGGTCTGAATTTAACATATCTAGAGATAGGTAGTTTGGTAGGGTAATCTTGAAATAAATCTTCCATGTTTACATGCAAAGGACTAAACAAAGATAGGTGAATAAATGTTAGAGTTTTGAATTGTTTAGAAGAGAAACCATGAATGTGTAGTGATTGTATTTTGGTTGTCTTGATGGAACTTATTTTTCATGATATCCCACATGATTAGATTTAATTCTACATTGTAAATACTTACCTTTTATGATCAATTTGAAATCATGAAAGTGATTTTTTATTAGCACAAATCATGGCTTGATCCTTGAGATTTTGTGAAGATTTTGTTCTTCCTATTTATTAAATCTTAATTTATGTGTAGTGTATAATTTTGATAGGTTATTTTATGAGTCTTATAAATATAATTTTGACCTTACCTTAGATATAAGGAATGGCATGACATAAGAAACATGTTTACTTTTTAAAGTGTAATGAATGACTTTAAATTAGTTGTGTTGAATTCTATATCAAGAACGTGAAACATTTAAGGTGTTAAAATCAATTTGTGTTTGTGATATAATTTATTGTTAATATTATGTTTAATCCATTGAAGTCAAAAATTTCTACAAGAGCCAACAAAAATTTGTGTAAACAATGACTACCTTGTGGTTGAAGCTTTAGTCATTGTACATAACAAAATTAGTAGCAAATTAACTATTGTTGAAGACTTAGCTTCATGACCTGAAATTAAATGAGGGTTGATCATTAAAAGGTCACTTGTATTAATTTGAACCTATACTAATGGATTTGAGTAATATAGATGTTAAATTAGATGGTAAAGACTTGGCTATTATATTGTTATATTCTTTTCCTACATATTTGAAACATTTTTGTTACACTATTTTATATGGGGAGGATGACTTAGTCTTTGAGGATGTAAAATTGGCCTCGCTAAAATAAGAGTTGATTCATAGCTAGTTGATTGGAAGCATCATTTATGGGGACTCACATAGTGAGGGATTGGTAGCTAAGGTAGAACATGCTATGGGTGTCACAAAAAGGGTATGGAACCATAAGAAGTCCATATCTAAATCAAAGAGTTGGTAGAATAATATGAAATACTATAGGTGTCACAAAAAGCAGCATGCTAGGAAGTTTTATTCTAAGAGGAATCCTGATGGTATGTTTAGTGAGTTATTCAATACAAAATATGCTACTACAACTAGCCATGGTAATAGTGATGGAGATGTTCGTTAGCTATTAATGGATAGGACATGATCAATAATAGATGGATCTTAGATTCTAGGTTCTCTTACCATAAATGTCTCAATCGGAGTTAGCTTCAAACATTCAAGGTGACTCAAGGGGGTTTGTCTTGATGTTCAATGATGCTACTTGCAAAGCTACTTGGATTCGGATGGTGAAGTTGAGGATGCTTAACTGTGCGGTTAGGATACTGTCCAATGTGAGAAATCTCCCAAAGAATACCAAGAACCTCATCTCTTTGAATTTAATTGTAATGGGTACCTTAAGAGTTATCAAAAAGGGTACGCTAAGAGTTGTAAGAAGGGTTCCTATTACAATGAAGGCAAAGTAGGTCAAGACATTGCATGAGTTGGTAGGTTCTATTATTGTGGGGAGAGCTACCGTGACATTATTGAGGTTGTTAGACTTAGATGTTATAAGACATTAGCATATGAGAGTTGGAAAGATAAGTGTCAAGGGTTGACTATGCTCTCTAAAAGGCGGCTGCTAGATGGACAGAGTATAAGTACTATAGACTACTATAAGCATTGTGTGTTTGGAAACTAGAAGAGGGTTAAACTTTTTAATAGCTACGCATAGTTTGAGAGGGCCTTTTAAGTGTATCCTTTCATATTTATATGGTCCTGCGAGAGTGGTTTCCAAAGGTGGCTATGCTAATTGATCTCATTGGCTAATGACCTCCCTAAAAAGGTATGGCTTTATATCTTAAAGCATAAGAATGATGTGTTTGGTGTTTTCAAATGCTGGAAGACCATGATAGAGAAGTAGACTATGAAGCTAGTTAAGTGTCTCAGGATAGATAATGGTCTCGAGTGTATTGGGTAGAATTTCATTTATTTCTGCCATGATCATGGGATATAGGGACACCACACTTATGTTGGAAGAACGTAGCAGAATGGGCTTACT